>JARHVA010004331.1:605000-1205000 GCA_037957365.1 Torreya grandis | reverse complement strand
ATACCATAAATTTAATCGACACTATGCCAAGGTGATCGCACCACAGGAAGAGCTCCTACACAAGATTGAACCATTCATATGGGGCAAGGCACAAGAAGAGTTCGAGATGCTGAAGCAGAAACTGGCCAGTGCGCCAATCTTACAGTTCCCAAAATGGAATACCCCATTCCATATGCATGTCGACGCACTGGGAACAACAATTGGCGCTATTCTTGCTCAACCAAGCGAAAACAAGATCGACCGCCCAATCTACTTTCCACGTTGGAAGCTCACACCCGCCAAGCAAAATTACACCACCACTAAGCAAGAGGCCCTAGCAATGAATTATGCACTCCAGAAATTCCAATAGTACTTGTTGGAAACTCCCTTTGTATTTTTCACCGATCATAACGCCTTGAAGTACTTGGTCAACAAGCCCATTCTCCATGGGTGCATGTGTCGCTAGATCGTCCTCTTCCAAGAATTCCATTTTTATATGATTGTGAAGCCAAATAAGCAGAATTTGGGCCTAGACCACTTGTCCCACCTCACCACTGCAAAAGACGCACGCCCCATTCACGACGAGATGTCAAATGCTCAACTATATAAGATGCAACATGTCCCAAAGGTCTCGACCGAGATTGTTGCTTTCCTCACCTCTGGAGTCGCACCAAAAAAATACTCTACGGAGGAGAAGAAGCAACTAGCCATTTGCGTTGCCCCTATCAACTCGTTGATGGGGAGTTGTACAAACTGGGGTGCAATGTTTTACATTGAAGCATGTTGGAGATGTTGGAGAGTTGTCAGTGATGTCATGGAGGTGTCCAAGTGAGTGAATGAAGTGCCTTGATAGTCTATGTGACAATGACAAAGTGTGCAATATGCTTGTCCTAGTATGCTTGAAGTATGATTGGTTGATCTTCTGTTTTGGCACGGTTAGAGTTGTTCAGGATGAATATGGAGTATTGAGGATGTGCAAGAGGTCCATAAGATGTTTTCTATGCTTTGAGTGCTTGTATGCATAAGTGGAATTCATCTATTGTCCATAGTTTTCATCTAGACACTTTGGGGCCAGTGGCAGAAAATCCGAGTAGGCAGTTTGATGATGTCACCCTTGCCACGTGTGGATGAGTCAGGGGGAGTTGGTCATATAGTTGTGATCACATTTGTACCTAATTGCTATGCGCTAAATCTCAGGTCATGTGCCTAAGCGCAGTCAAAAATATGTGGGTGCAAAGTTGGGCTCCCAGACTTTTTGACAATGTTTTCCCATACTTAGCCAAATTGGCAATGTGGCAAGAAGAGTCGAGTAAGCGTATTGATGAAGTTATATCTCACACGTGTGGACGTTTCAGGAGAAGGTGATCATATGGGTTTGTTCAGTTTTATACCTAGTTTATTTGCGCTAACTTTCAGGTCAAGCACCGAAGTGCGAGAAAAGATATGCATGTTCAAAGTTGGCCTCCCAGACAAGTTTTACGCATATCTGGGTCTGTGACAGAAAATTTTGAGAAGGCATTTTAATGTTGTTGTATCTCACACGTGTGTGGATTCCAGGAGCAGATTGCTATATGGATGGATTCTCCTATGTGGGGAGATCATATGGTCCAAATTGCAGATCATGCGTCCAAGCACAACAAAAGATATGACTGTGCAAAGTTGGCCTTCCAGGGAAATAAGTAAGGTTCCCATAGTCAAATTTGCACATGTTAAAGTTCGAGCAAGATCAAGGAAGCGTGTTTGCTCCAAGAAGTCAAGAGGCGACGAGATGAGGACAAGTGCACAATGTTTAATGCTAAGCAGAGATAAAGATCAAGCTTCTTCCAAGGATCAACGGTGAGCGGGAGATCGTACAAATAGAGATCAACTGCGTATTAAAGTCAAGATGTCAAAGTGAGTTGTCTAGCATTGCTAAAGCAAGGACAATCTCAAAGAGATCAACGGAGCGTGTGGAGTCAACATTACAAGATTGCACGAGATGAGGTCAAAGTGACTGAGGTTTAACGTTTGAGCATTGGCACCTATACATTAAAGTTCAGACAAGATCAACGGTGCGTAATTGATCTGAGCAGCGAGCACACAAGATTCAAGCAAAGTGGTCAAAGTTTAACTGTGACCAATGGCATTTGAATATTTGAATTTAACAAAGCAAAAAATCAGTGTCTGGTTTTTGGGCCATATCTTTCAATCCAGGATGAATTTGCTCATGCTATAAAAAAACAAAGATGAAGAGGACTCCATGGCGCATCTAATGAACCTGATTTGAAGATCTGGAAGTGTCTACAGTCAAAGATATTAAGGTTCAATGTTGACTGTGTGTTAGTGCTTGTTCTAGAAGTGACCCGAGAAGAGTAATCGAGCTTGTTTTGATATTGTTTCGATATATTTTGATGAATTGGCTATTGGGGAGTGTTGTAGACTCCATGAGGATGGTCTGTGTGCATTACGAAGGTTTGACCAATCGTATGCAGTATGAACAAAGGTTTACAACGTGACTAAGTGTTTGCTCGTTATGATTGTATGCACAGAATGTTGTTTGAGCAATTTGTGCTTACGCAGAAGGGTTCTATGTTGGTTGTTGGCACTTAAGGGGGACCTATAAATCATATGGAATGGGTCCATGCTTTTGGTAGAGGTTTTGTGTTCTTGTTTTGTTCAATGAAGTGCTAAATGAGTGAATGGGTTCACATGAGACCTATAAGGACTACAAGGGCCTAATTGAAAAGTGTAGTTCCTTAAGGGTGACCCATAGATGTTATGGCCGACCTATGAAGATTGTATTGAGTTGTGTCTTCGTGTGAGAGATGCCTTAAGGGTTAAGGCATGCCTAATGACCGACCAAGGTAGTGATTATCATGATTGCTCTATAAATAGTGGAACCAAATGTGTTGGTTTCTAGACTAGTGAGCGAGAGACTTGGGAGAGATTAGAGAGAGGCTTGTGTGTGTGAATTGGAGAGCGGAGGGGTAGAGTGCCCTGTGGATAAGTTGATGAGCAGATCAGTTTGAGGACTGTTTGTATGACCTGTTGGTCATAGTTCTATTGGCATAATAGTGCTCTTGTTGTTTGAGTATGAGCGAAAGTGAAGAGTGATAAGCAGAGGTCCATCATCAGGTGTTGAAGACATCAGTTCAAAGGTGGATGTGTTCATAGGTGTTGTGGCAATTCAGCATCTAAGGTGGTTACAGCGTCCTTGCAAGGTAAAATTTGCTAAAAGTCTAGTTGTTGTTGTAGCTCAGCTCGACAAGTGTGGCAGCACCTTGTGGGATTGTAGTCTCACTAAATAGTGATTGTAGTTCCTTGATTATTTGTAGATGGTCTAAATTGGTTCTTGTTATTATAATACAATAGTCCAATTGTAGGTTCCAGTGGGTTTTATTCCCCAAGAGGGTTTCCCACATATGTCATGTGTTATGTAATTGTTCTTGCATTGTCTCTCTTGCTCATAGCTATGAATAATGTGTATGCTTCATGAATGCTTGTGGTAACTGATTAAGTGTTTGTAAAGATCAAAATTGAAGTTGGATTATTTGGGCTCACTGATTCACCCCCCGTCTCAATGATTGTACCTCTAACATGAGCATGAGCAAGATGGCATATTACAGGAAGGGCGTGAAGGTATAGCTAGTGGACATTTCGCCGACCAAGCCACTACCCGCAAGATTTTACTGTCTAGCCTATGGTGGCCCACCCTATTCAAAGATGCCAAAGAATACGCACAGAAATGTGATGTGTGACAAACGTCCGAGAAACACAATCATAGGGACGAGATGCCCCTAATCCCCATTCTTGCATAGGCACCCTTTGAAAAGTGGGTCATAGACTTTGTGGGCCCTATTGCCCTAGTTGCGCATAGGACCGACACGTGCTACATCATCGTTGCAATTGACTATTTCACTAAATGGGCCGAGGCTGCACCCACCAAATATTGTACTACAACCACAACCATGTGCTTTGTGGGAGAACATCAATCGATATGGATGCCCCCTAACCCTGACTAGCGACTGTGGAACTCATTTTATTAATGAAACTGTGTCTTTTACCCTCAAAATTCATGATCACACACCATAAGACAACCCCCTACCATCCATAGGGGAATGGAACTGCAAAGGCTTTCAACAAGATTTTGAGCAACTGCCTCACTAAGATCTATGATGTAAGATGCAAGGATTGGGATGATTGAGTCTCAACGGTCCTGTGGGCCTATCGGACCACGTACAAGCACTTGAACAAGTCTACACCATTCCAATTGGTGTTTAGGACCGAGGCTATCCTACCCATGGAGTTCCTTGTGCCTTCTCTACATATTGCCCGAGTGGTCACCTCAACAACAAAGAGTCTTTGGACACGCGACTAGAAGACCTCATGAAGCTAGACAAACGGCATGCCATTGCTCGATGGAGCCAGACTACAGAGAAGGTATGACAGAAGGCTTGCCATGACTACCATATAAAGGGCAAGGTTTTAGTGGAAGGGGCCCCTGTCCTCATCTACAACTCAAAATACTTGAAGCATCCTGAAAAGCTTCAAATCTGGTGGCTCAAGCCCTATATTATTCACAACATTTTTGAGATTGACACATGTAAATTGCGCATGTTAGATGGTGAAATACTCCTTGGGCATTTCCATGGAAATCGACTCAAACCATATCATGCTTAGCATGCTTGAGCAAAGTTGTAATAAGGCATATGCCATTTGCTTTCTACATTGTGTGTTCCTTAGATTAGAATAGCCTAGGTTAGTTTTTGTGCGCAGTAGTTTTGCGCTATCAATATAATAATGTGTGTGCCTCGTAAATCCAATCAATCGAGTCAAGTGAGGCCCTTCCTTTGGGAGCCTTATGCCAAACGTCTAAGTTTTTGGATGAGCGTCATTGCATGTTTTTTTTGTAAGTCTCTCTCTACGTGAATAGCAGCTTGATAATATTGACACTTTGAGGAATGCACAAAGCTAGGAAGCTTGAAGGTCTATCTGTACCTTGGCAATCATTGCAACGGTAGATCTAAAGAGCTTTGTGTGCTTGATGTTGTTCTCTCATGCTTCCTATCATGCAAATGATTAACCCCCCTCGACGATATTTGGTCAAGAGACTTGTTTTGTTGGAGGGCCAAATGCAGAATTTAGTGTGGGGTGGGGATAGCGCAAAGTATAACAAAAATGAACTGAGGGGAAAGGAAGCATAGCGCCCTGGAACGCAAAAGGGAAGGGTGCGTGTGGCAAAGATGAGTCTCTCAAAAATTCAAAATTTGGAATAAATATGGGAAGTTGTTGGCACAAATTAGCATTTAATGCAAGGACAACGACATTGAACGCTCAAGCATGGGAAGCAAAAAGACCATTGCATGAATGGTCAGTGCATTGAAGGCAAGTATTGAGAAAAGTGCCAAGAAAAATAAAAAGGAGCAAAGACATGTTATTTCACTACTTTGCATTCAAGAGCCCTAAACGACCCCAAGAGCACGAGTGAACCAAAGCAAAAAAGATAGCTGCAAGTTTAAAACCAAAACAACTACAAGACACTAATTGAAGGACAAAATTAAGACTCTTGTGAGATTGTGACTCACAAACATCAAGATTTGAGGCGGTTTGGTGAATAGGAAGAAGGCAAGTTGCAGAGGACATCGACCACCATTAGAGCTTTGTGAAGCTCAAATCCAAGTCAGATAGTGCTAATTCTAAAATAAACACCTACTTTAGCCAAAATTCAAGGATTTGGCCAAATAAGAACGCTGAGGGATAGATGGAATAACCGGCGGGTAACCATCGGCTGGTCAGTTACTCGTCGGCAATTCCTGGCGGCAAATAACCGCCGTTCGAAACCGCCAACAATCAAAAAAATAAATAAACAACCGACGAGTAACCGTCGGTTACTCGTCGATTCTACATTCCGCGAAACCCACGCGAAACCGTTGGGAAACCGCAGATTTCCCTCCAAACACTCAGAAAACGCTTAAAATACGCGGAATCCAATCTTATAAAATGCAACACACCTCACATTTCACTCACACAAGATTTGGAGCATTCAAGGGCAGATTGAGAATTGAGCAAAGAAATTTCCAAGCTGGTGCATTTATTTTTTTTTTAATTTCTAAGTGTTGAACACAGGCTAATACTGAGAGGAGGGGTGAATCAGTATTATTTATTCTTTTTTTTCTAACACTTAATCACTTATTCCAATTAAAATATTCAAAGCAATCAAATCACAACACAAGATAACACAATGCAAAGTGACACTAGATATACGTGGAAACCCTTTAGGGAGAAAACCACGGAGAAACTTTCTCAATATAAATATTCGTAGGCACCAACCTACTGGAGCACCAACCCCAAATACAATTTTGTAGGTACCAACCTACAGGGGCACCAACTCCTTTCGCCGAGCACCAACTCAGCAAGAGACACCAATCTCTTCAAAACGAAGGCACCAACCTTCTCACAAGAATCACTCTTCTATCTCTGATTTGTTGCTAACACAATGAATGATAGAACACTGTTTTATTTCCTTTAGATTCGATCTACACTTGAGTGTTTTCGCTGCTATGCTCTGCCTTATACTTGTTGATTTTTCCTTTCAATATTCTCACAAAAGTCTGCCTTCAAATATTTCTGCTCTTCTTTTATATCTTCTACTTTCAAATCTACAAATTTGTCACTCGTTATGCACTTATTTATAACCCACGGAAAGCCACAAATTAAGGTCGTGACTCTTTAAACAAAAAGGTCCATTCAAACGGTCACAACTCCTCCCAATAAGTCGACCAAAGTTGGAGACTATTTTAGCCTTAAAAACTTTCCAAAGGGGGCGTCCTTCCTCAAGAGGCACCTTTTCACATGGGCCATGAGTTTTTCATTAATGATGGTCTTTAATTAAAAACGCAGTTGTATATATGCCTTTTAAAAAATTGTCCTTTCATGAATGTTGGTCCCTTCAAAATTTGAGCACTAGAATATATGTATTTTATCCTCAAATGGGTCGGCTTTAGATTTCGAAAATGACAACCTTGTTACGAAAAATTTCCGTCCAATATTTTCGTTACTTTTTGCGGATCCAGTCACTTCCGTCAAGAATTTCATTTACCTTCAAAAACACTTTTGTAATAATTTTCTTTTACACTTACGTTCTTATTAGACATTTACATCGATGTTTCCCTTTGACATCAATGACAATATTCCAACAATCTCCCCCTTTGTCATTGATGGCAATCTACTCTTCTTTGTTGCAGTTCTCCTCCTTTGCTCCCCCTGAATCAATTTTCCCCCTTTGACATCAACGGCAAAGGAATGTACCAACAATGTCTCTTACCAACAATGGAGCTGAATAATGCAATGATTAGCTCCCCCTCAACAAATGATTCTCTTAGTTGATTAACGGCTGGATGAAGAATGAATCACTCCCAACTTCTGCCTTAGACATTCAAACGTTTCTTTTGGGAGGGGCTTTGTGAAGATGTCTGCAATCTGTTCTTTTTTAGAAACATACTCTAACTTCACATGATATTATGCCCCCTATTCTCTCAAGAAGTGATACTTGATTGGAATATGCTTTGTCATTGAGTGCATCACATGATTTTTTGAAATGTTAATAGCACTCGTGTTATCACATTGAATGGTGATTGGATCATCATTTTCTATCTTGAAATCCTTCAATGTTTGCTTCATCCGAAGTACTTGAGTACAACAAGATACTGCTGCTATGTATTATGCTTCAGCTGTGGACAAAGAGACTGATGGCTGCTTTTTGCTTAACCATATATCTAGGTTCTTACCAAGGAAAAATGCTCCTCCACTTGTACTCTTCCAGTCATCCACACTTCCTGCCCAATATGCATCTGTGTATGCTTTTAATGTGAAATCTTCACCTTGTGGATACCATAACCCATAGTCCATAGTGCCTTTGAGGTACTTGAATATTCTCTTGACCGCTTGCACATGTGTTTCCTTTGGAGCTGCCTGAAACTGAGCTACCAAGCCTATGGCTTGCATGATATCTGGTCGTGATGTTGTGTATAACAAACTGTCAATCATGGATCTATACAAAGTTTGAATTGCTTCTGGAGACTTATCATCCTTACTTAACTTGCATCGTGTAACCATGGGCGTGCTAACAGGTGTACAATCTTCCATTCTAAATTTTTTTAACATCTCTTTTATTTATTTACTTTGAGAGATGAATATGCCTTTAGTTGATTGGGAAATTTGCAAACCAAGGGAAAATGATAACTCGCCCAACATGGACATTTCAAATTCCTTTTGCATCTCTTGCAAACTGTTGGGACATTTTCTCACTATCTCCAACAATAATGTCATCAACATATACCACCACAATCAATTGATTATCACCTTCAATTTTGATGTAGAGATTGTTGTCAGCAACTCCTCTTTTGAAACATTGTTCAAGCAGATATTTGTCAAGGCTGGCATACTAGGCTCTAGGGGCTTGCTTTAGCCCATATGGTGCTTTATTCAATCTACACACATAATCTTTGTTTTCAGACAAACAAAAACCTTCTGGTTGTTCAATGTAAACCTCATCGTCTAACTTTCCATTTAGGAACTCAGATTTCACATCCATCTGATAGACTTTGATGTTCTTAAAACCTGCATATGCCAAAAACAATCTAATTGCTTCCAATCTTGCAATGGGAGCAAAGGTTTCTTCAAAATCGACGCCTTCAACTTGAGCATTACCTTTACACACCAATCTTGCTTTGTTCCTAATTACTTGGTCATCTTCATTTAGTTTGTTCCTAAACACCCACTTAGTATCTATCACATTTTTGTCCTTTGGCCTAGGGACTAGCTCCCATGTCTCATTCTTCTCTATTTGACATAATTCTTCTTCCATGGCATTGATCCAATGCTCATCATTGTTGGCTTCTGAGAAACTCTTAGGTTCTATCTTAAATAATAGAGAGAAGTTTATACAATCTGATGTATTTACAAACCTTCTAGTTTGCACCCCAATATCAAGATCCCCAATGATTTGATTTTCAGAATGATTCTTCTAAACGAATCTGGATGGTGCCCTTGTATCTTGTCGTTATTCTTCTTCTTGACTTTCTTCTTTAGCTTTTTCTTCTTCTCTTTCTTCGTCCTTGAAGACAAATTCTTCTACTTGAACATTTGTTGGTATACTCACTTGTTTAGGCTTAGTGTCATTCATTCTGATGTTAGCACTTTCAACTATTTTTTGTAATCTTTTTATTGTAGCATCTGTAAGCTTTACTCCTTGAGGAGTATCCAAGAAAAATACCTCCGTCTGCTCTTGAGTCAAATTTCCCCAAGTCCTCATCATCCCTCTTAATGTAGCATTTGCTTCCAAAAACTCTGAAGTATTTCACCGAAGCTGGTCTGCCCTTCCATAGTTCATAGGGTGTTTTGTTATTGTTAACCCTGATTTGTCCTTTGTTTAAGATGTAAATTGCAGTATTGACTGCCTCTCTCCAATATCTATCTGAAAGCTTGGATTCATTTAGCATTGTCCTTGCCATTTCTTGCACCGTTTGATTCTTTCTCTTTACAATGCCATTTTGCTGTGGAGTCCTAGCAACTAAGAAATGTCTTTTTATTCCATTCTCTTCACAAAAATCATTGAATTCGTTTGAGAGGAACTCACCTCCTCGATCTGACCTTAAACATTGGATCTTTAACTCCTTTTCATTTTCCACCATAGCTTTAAAAGCTTTAAATTTTTCGAATGCTTCAGATTTTTCTTTTAAGAAAGTGACCCATGTCATTCTAGAATAGTCATCAATGAGCAACATGAAGTAGCTCTCACCTTGAAAGCTTTGTACTCTTGTTGGTCTGCAAAGGTCTGTATGAATCAGCTCCAGAGGCTTGGTCATTGAGTATTCTTTTGACGTGAAACTCACTCTTGTTTGTTTTCCATGCTGACATTGTTTATAAAGGGTGTCCTGTGGTTCTGTAATTTTCGGCATGTCTCTGATAGCGTGCCTATTGCTGATCTTCACAAGATTGTCAAAGTTCATGTGGCCCATTCTTCGATGCCATAGCCAACTTTCGTCCATTTGGCTCATGTAGCATTTTTCTCTTTTTACTTCACTGAGTATGTACAGATTATTTGATGTTTTGTTTGCATCAGCAACTAGCTTCCCTATGTCTGCACCCCTGATCTCACAACCTTGAGCATAAAATGTGAGCGTGTGCCCTTGATCACACATTTCACTGATGCTCAATAAGTTATGCTTCAACCCTTCAACATACAAAACATTTTATGTTTGCATCCTTCCATTATCAAGGCTAAGGGTACATTTTCCGACAATCCTTGCCATAGCATTATCCCCAAACTTCACTGTACCTTCATTTATTTTCTTCAAAGTAAGAAACTTACCTTTAACTCCCGTCATGTGGCTTGAACATCCACTGTCAATATACCACGGTTATGCTTCGTCTTGTGCATGGAACGTTGTTTGCATGAGCATGGATTTTTCTTTTTCTTGACCAACTTCTTGCTTCTTTTTCCATATTTTTGTAGATTTTTCTTCTTTACCACAAGATTATTCACTTTCTTATTCTGTTTTGAATTTTCTATAAATACACTTCTACAAAATCGAGCTATGTGTCCATAATTGTTGCAATTATAGCATATGGTATTATTCTCATTGTAATCCCGGAGTGGGGCAAATGAGTTATAGCTCATATTGAAACCTCTATGAGTAGTCTTTCCATAGTTCCATGAATATTCATTCCTTACACAAGTCTTACATTCTATTGCTTTATGCCCAAAATAATTGCAAGAGTAACAATAACCATAGAATGAGTTTGTGTACCTTTCCACATGGTTCTGCATTGATTGAAATGATCCTCAGTAATCTTTAACTGGAATGTTCTTCCCTCTGTCTTTCTTTATGAGGATTGACATGCTCCTTTTTCACATGATCTAATTTCTTATCACTTATGCTCACTGAATTTTTGAGTGCATCCAGTATAGGTCCTTAGGCTTCTCTGCATCTACCCCTTTTGTTGATTCTGTAGGTATAGAACTTTGCCCTTTTCGGTGTTCTTTTGGTTCTCATCATAGCCAATACCAAATTTAATGGATGGTGATCTTTGGGTTTTTAGAATGTTACCCAATACTTCGGTACTCTTTTCAAATTTTGATATGTTTTTCAACTCATTCGCTGTTCTCTCCAATTCTAATTCCAAGGCAATGCATTCGTCCTCTTTTGTTTTCAATTTGGCTCTTATCTCATTCTCGATTATTTTCATCTCCTCTACTTGTGTCTTTAAGCCTTTTAGAATCTTATCCGACTCTTCATATTTTTGAACTTGGACCTTTTGTTTCGGATTCTTTTTATCTTTAGCAACTTTATTTCACCCAAGGCACAAATTAATTCTTCTTCCAGATTTACCTCTCCATCGTTTTCGATTTCATCCTTTTCTTCCAATGTGTTTGTATTAGAAGATTCGGCTTTCACTTCAATTGCCATAAACAAGGTTTCCTCCCTGTCACTATCCGATATTTCTTCATAACTCTCCTCGGCTAAGCTACTATCCCTTTTGGAATAGAGACTTTTCTTATACCTACTGGAGTTTTTCTTATATCCACCTTGTTTGAAGTTCTTCTTGAAGGCTTGCTTTCCTTCTGTTTCCTTTCATCGTTAGTATTTTCCTCATCTGCACTTTCATCCTTATGAGGACACTTGGCAGCAAAATGACCTATCTTACCGCAATTAAAGCATTTGAAAGGTAACTTACCTTTGTATTTCCCAGACCCCTTTTTGAGCTTCCTGACAAATAGTGCCTCCTCATCTAGTTCATCACTGGGATCATCACTTGATTCAAATTCCTTGTTATTCGCCTTCTTCAAGGCTTCGAATGTTGTTTCCCTTTTTGACGGCTTTTATTTGTCAATCCACATCTCATGTCGTGAGAATACCATGCAACTCATCCATTGTGAGTTTGTCCAAGTCCATTTCTTCGATCGCTGAGATTTTTGCATCAAATCTTAAAGGTAAAGATATGAGTACTTTTTGGACATTGTGGATTCTTCAACCTTCTCACCAAGTCCTTTGATGATATTAAAAATTTCATCTACACAAAGTAGATACGCCGCAATGTTTTCATCCTCTTTCATTTTCAAGTTTTTGAATTGTCTCCTGTGAGTTTGAAGCTTGGCCATCGTTACTTTGTTATCTCCCTCATAGATGGTCTTAAGTTTATCCCAAATCTCTTTAGTCGAGTCGCACTGCATTAATTTTATGAACTCAGATTCTGATAAGCCACACAAAATAGCATTCATGGCTTTTGCATTGTTTTCACTAGCCTTTTTCCCATCCGTATCCGTTGGAGTCTGCGGTGCCGTGTAACCATCCATAACAGCGTGCCATATATCAAACCCTAGGGCCATTAGATAAGTCCTCGTTCTTATACTCCAGAATGCGTAATTTGTTCCATTGAACAATGAAGCCTTGTTTGTGGAGAAACCTTACTGAACTTGATGACTGGCCATGTGTGCTTCCAGGATCTACCTTCCAATGGTTAAACTGACCCTGAAGGAACCGCTCTGATACCAATTGTTGAGCACAGGGTAATACTAAGAGGGGGGGTGAATCAATATAATATATTCTTTTCTTTTCTAACACTTAATCACTTATTACAATTAAGATACTCAAAGCAATCAAATCACAACACAAGATAACACAATGCAAAGTGACCCCAGATATATGTGGAAACCCTTTAGGGAGAAAACCACAAAGAAACTTTCTCAATATAAATATTCGTAGGCACCAACCTACAGGAGCACCAACCCCTTTCGCCGAGCACCAACTCAGCAAGAAACACCAATCTCTTCAAAACGAAAGCACCAACCTTCTCACAAGAATCACTCTTCTATCTCTGATTTGTTGCTAACACAATGGATGATAGAACAGTGCTTTATTTTCTTTTGATTCGATCTACACTTGAGTGTTTTCATTGCTATGCTCTGCCTTACACTTGTTGATTTATTCTTTCAATATTCTCACAAAAATCTGTCTTCAAATATTTATTGCTCTTCTTTTATATCTTCCACTTTCGAATCTACAAATTTGCCACTCGTTATGCACTTATTTATAACCCACGGAAAGCCACAAATTATGGTTGTGACTCTTCAAACGAAAATGTCCATTCGAACGGTCACACCTTCTCCCAATAGCTCGACCAAGGTTGGGAACTATTTTAGCCTTAAAAACTTTCCACAGGGAGCGTCATTCCTCAAAAGGCACCTTTTCACATGGACGGCCATGACTTTTTCATTAATGATGGTCTTTAATAAAAAATGCAGCTGTATATGTGCCTTTTAAAAAATTGTCCTTCCATGAATGTTGATCCCTTCAAAATTTGAGCACTAGAATATATGTATTTTATCCTTAAATGGGTTGGCTTTAGATTTTGAAAATGACAACCTTGTTACGGAAAATTTCCGTCCAATATTTTCGTTACTTTTTGACGGATCTGGTCACTTCCGTCAAGAATTTTGTTTACCTTCAAAAACACTTTTGTAATAATTTCCTTTGACACTTCCGTTCTTATTAGACATTTCGTCGATGTTTCCCTTTGACATCAATGACAATATTCCAACACCAAGCATGTAAATGAATTATAATTTAATTGAAAACATGTTTAATAAATATTTATGATGTTAGTATACAAATTTGATGCATTCCATTTTCATTTCATGCATTCCGTCAAATTTCATGCATTTATTTTTTTTATTTTTATTTTTAATTTCCAAGCATGTAAAGGAATTTAAATTTATTTAAAATAATGTTTGATACATATTTTTTATGCTTAGTATACAAATTTGATGCATTTCATTTTAATTTCATGCATTCCGTTAGATTTTCATGTTTATTATTTATTTAAAATTGTTGTTTATTATTCCGTTAAATAACCGTTATAGATTATATGTATAATTTGTTCGTTAGAATTGTAAATTATAAATATATTTTAGTTTCCGTTTTATAGTTATAATTATCATTTATTTATCGTATTTTAAATAATAATTTGTATTGAATATTTTAATTTTATAATTTTTATATGTTGCTTTTAACATGTTTGTGCTTTGCAGATTATTCATTAGCAAACAATGGCATCCAGTAATGTATCAAACTCAGATTTAGTCAGTGGTAGCCAATCGACTCCCCCTCATGCTCACACCAGTGCATGAAAGTATGCCACACAAGTTGGAACGTCCCAGACGATTTCAATTTGCAACTTTTGCTCAAAGAGGATATTAGGAGGCATCAATCGCATGAAGTACCATCTTTCATGCATTCCTTGTCACGATGTTGTGCCTTGTCTCAATGTCACTGAAGAGGCAAAACGAGAGATGATGGTAGAGCTTGCATCACTGGACGAAAATAAACTAGAGACGACAAAGATGCAAGCAGCCCTAACGACAACCATTGATGCCATATCAACAGAGGAAAAAACGGCAGCAATGACAAAAATTGTAGGTTATAGTCATGGTCCATGCAAGTGCCGTAGCACATCTACATCGGCTTTGTTTCGGTTACACTCTTTTTTTGTGCCTAAAAACACACCTAAGACACAACCTTCACTCCAAGCTACATGATAGAACAAGCACGTGCATGCAGAAGCAGATAAAGCATGCACAATTTTTTGATAATTCAACAACCTTCCTTTCAATATAGTGAGGAGCCCATACTGAGAATATTTGGTTACAGCGTTGACAGTTGTAGGAAAAGGGTACAAGGCACCATCTACAAAAAGACTTGAGTGGGAAATTGCTAAAGAATGCAATAGAAGATGCAAAGGTGATTGTCTGAAGATCAAAAGAGGTGTAAATTTGGATGCACCATTATTTCTGATGAATGGACAGATGGAAAGAACCGCACTCTCAAACTTTTTAGTGTCTTCAAATGGTGAGCTAGTATTTTTAAAGTCTATTGATGCATCAAGTAAAATTAAAAAAGCAAAAACTTTAAGTTTGATGTTAGAAGAGGTTGTCTTAGAGGTGGGCATCGAGAATATTGTCCAAATTATTACAAACAATGCAGCAGCATATGTGGCGACTGAAAGACCTCTTAGAGAGAGACATCCATCTCTCTTTTGGACACCTTGTGCAGCCCATTGCCTTAACCTTCTTTTGGAGGACATAGGCAAACTTGATTGGGTGCGACCAGTTGTAGAAAAAGCTAGAGAAATAACTAAATATATCTACAATCACCCTTGGGTTCTCAACTTGATGAGAGAGCACACCAAAGGAAAAGAGCTTGTTCGAGTAGGGGTCACCAAATTTGCAATGAACTTTCTTACATTGCAAAGTATTTGTAGTTTGTTGACTCCTTTGAAACAGATATTTGTCTCTCAAGTATGGATGGAGTCATCTTATTCCAAGAAAGTTGATGGAGTGAAGGTTTCGAAGACAATTTTCAGTGCGGCATTCGAAACGAGAGCTACAAAGATTGTCAAAATAACTTAAAATTGCAATTTAAATTTCAAATTGTTTCCCTTGTTTTCAATTTTTTTAACTTAAAGTATTTATTTTATAATTTATCTATAAATTTGTAACACTAACTTTAATTAGTTTATAATTTTGTAGCTGTCAGAGACTTTGGTGAGGGTTTTGCAATTGGTGGATGGAGAGCAAAATCCAATGGGATATATTTATGAGGCTATGGAAAGGACCAAAGAGGCTGTCCAAAATTAATATAGAGGGGATCGTGCCAAATTTGATCCCATTTGGGAGTTGATTGATCGGAGATGGAACAATCAACTCCACCAACCCATCCATGCAGCGGGGTAATACCTTAACCCCAAGTTTTTCTACTCCGATGGCTTCAAAGATGTTAGTGGAGAGGTTATGGAGGGGCTCTCAACATGCATTGAAAGTATGACACTTGACGTTGAGGTGAGGGACGTCATTATTGCAAAGTTGCAGAACTACAAGGGGAAAGTTATTTTCTTCAGCACTAGCTATCTAAGGGAGAGCCATGTAGTCACCAAGTAATACAAAATGAAGTCTTTACTTGTACCTTACCAATTACATATTTACAATTATTAATTTTTACAAAATTTTGAATACTTCTTTTGCAGGGTCGTAGTAGGAAGATTGGGGTGGAAATACCCCAAATCTGCAAAGGCTAGCCCTCTAGATTTTATCTAAGCATTGTAGCGTTTCTAGATGTGAGTGCAACTGGAGTTTGTTTGACTCCATTCACACGAAGAAGCGCAACAAGTTGAGCCAACATCTCAATGACTTGGTTTTTGTGTAATACAACCTTCGACTTCACACAAAAGTTGGAGAACGCATCAAAAGAACCTATCAATCTAAATGAGATCAATCCCTACAGTGATTGGATTGCACAAGAGGCCTCCATGTTCACAGAGAAAGAGATTGTTGATTTCGAGAGGCAAGCTATGGAAGGTGCATCTGAAGGAGGAGGAGAATTTGGATTGGAGGACATCCTTGGAGATGAGGCAGAGGTAGAGGCAGGGGCAGAGGTGGAGCCACAGGGTCAGGGGCAGCGTTCTAGACAGAGTGAAGCGGGTCAGCCGAGTGGGAGGACTAGAGTTTCTCAACCTCCCTTATTTTTCCAAAGCGCAGAAAGAAGAAAATTATAGATTATTGTAGATTCTTGTATAAGACTATAAGTTTATAAGTATTATTGTAGTTAGTAACTTTGTGACTTTGTTGTATTTGCATGATTATGCGATTTTGTACATTCTATGTATTCAAATCTAATACAAAACACTTTCCCTATGTTTTACAGACTCATTCCATCTATTTTATTTTTGTAATTTCTATAAAAAAAATGTTATTTTTATAAATTCAAGTATTTTTTGCCTTTGCCGGTTATTCCCAGTTATTCGACCGAGTAGGTCAAATAACCACCGGTTACCCATTTTGGGCCCTTGGCAAGTACTCGCCCCAACCGGTTATGAGAACTATGACCGAGGGTGAACCAGAGAGGCTTCAGGCCAATTATGAGACGAAAAGCCGAGGTGTCGAAGAGAAGAAACTTCATCTGAGACCTAAATGCACATTATGGAGTGCTTATCATTGAAGATGTAGAAGCAACACCAAGCAGCGAACGGTTCAAAGGGCCATCAACTGTCATCAGAGGAAGTAGGGGAAATGGGGGTAGAAGCATAAGGTCCACAGATGGGAGGAGCCCCTATTAGCTCCAAGGACAAGAAGAAAAAGCCAAGGAAGAGCTTGCCCAACGCCAAGAAAAGAGTGGATACACCAATCGCTCCATGGACAAGAGAAAGGTCAAGACCATAAAGGATGAGTTTCACCGAGATGCAGTACCCTGACAGTGGAGTACACGACGAGGAATGGGATTCTACAATAGATAAGTGCAAGGTGGAGGATTACAACCACCACGTTGGGGGCAATAAGGCCGACATATGCAATGACTGCATGATAAATACAGGGAAAAAGATCCTCGAAGGAAACCCTATATTTAATGACTCCATGAAACGACAATTGGATTAAGTTGGGGTGCTCCAACCCTATGAGCTCCCATACTTCGATAAGGTGGAAGAACTCATGGGATTCTTGCTCTCGCACATACACAAGGATAAGTTCTACTTCATTGGGTGAAGAATGAAAATCACACTGACACAAATTCACAAGGCAACTGGACTAGTCCATTCAATGAAAGACATCAAGGAGGTGATGACCGACTCCAAGGAGGTCAAGCGCGTGGCCAAATAGTTGGAGTATAAGAAGGAAGGGTTCACCTTCGCCATCACAAATATTAAGGATAGGACCATGAGGGTACCAATGCGCTTGGTTGGTCCCAGGTTGCACGGATCAGGGTGTTGGAGGCAAAAACTTCCTATATATTGCACATGAAGTTCCTAGCCAACTCAGTCATTGAAAGCGCAGAGAAGGTGCACAAAATGGGGGAAAAGTTCAATTATGGCCCCATCCTCATAACCTTGTTGTTTGATGATATTGGCATATCTGAAGGCGTCGAAGAAAGCCAATGCACACACCCCCCGACAAGAAGTCCCCGACACTCACATATCATATCTATACTTGCCATGGGACAATCTCCCCCAAGTATAAGGCCAGGGTGGACAATTGGTTGATGATCTTGAACAATGCCATAGGGGAAGAAAGGTGTGTGCCTAGGCTACTACCAGAAGTAATGGAGGGTTGGACCAAGTTCACAGTGATGCAACACTCCTCACTAGCTCAGGTTAGTCTAGATTATGGCAAGATGTCCAAATGGCTGAAGTTGGCATATGGCTTTACAACGTAGTATTTTGTTGATACAGTAAATGGCATCTCCAACACACAAAAGATAACAATGGACGTGACAAGACTAGATGCAGACGTTCACACCCTTTGTGCAACATATGTACGCCCTAGGAATGCTGCACACAAGGAGGATGAATTAGATGCTAGTGGGTGTGTCATTAGCCCAATACCAAAAGTTTTCGTAAACGATTTTTTGCACAAACCATACTACTAATTGAAGCCCAAAAATAATATTATCAGTGCGAGGGCACAAGAACCTGCTATAAGGCTGTTGTCGGCATCAAAACTGAGCATTTCAAGTGCCCCCTCCAAAAATATGAAAACTAGGGAAACAAAGTTAGAGCCACCCTCTCCTCCGCACAAAGAGTCTGAGGAGATAGGTTCGGACGATGTGCTCTTAAAGAGGAAGAAGACGGTAGGCTCACAAGACTCCACCTCCAAGAAGAGAAAATCAAAAAAGAAAGAGAAAAAGCCACCATCCCCTGTGCATGAGATCTTCGAAGAAACAGACACAAAAAAGAAGCCACCCCTATAGAAGAAGTAAAAGAAAAAGGAGGTAAGGCCATCATCTCCTATGCCAGAAGAGCTAGCAGATAGCTCGTCGGATGAAGAGCTCCCAGAGCAGAACAAGCAGCAACATGAGGGGCAGACAAGGCCACCCTCTCCAGGTTCAGAGTAAAAACCACAGCAAGACATCAAGTAAGAAGTGCCAAGGCAAAAATAGCGGGCGCAATCCGAGTTGAGGAAAGAAACACCCAACCCCACATTAGAAAAGGGGCAGGTAAACGGGAGAACCCAAGATCCCCCACGTGCCACTACACAAGAGATAGTGGAAGAGATAGCATAAGACTCCCCCCACGCCAAAGAGAAGGGAAGAAAAACAAAAAAAGAAGGGTGCACAAAAAGCAGCCCTGAGACAGAAGTAATCAGCCAACAAAATGTGGAGGTGGCGATGGAAAAAGGGGTGGATGCGACAGTATAGCATGTCCAACGTTTGGACCCCACGACATCATTCCAAGATGGACAACCCGTCAAAGAATGGGTAGAGAAGCAGCTGAAGGGTGTGGCAAAAGAAGGCCAAAGAGAAGACAAGAGAAAGAGCATTTGGTAAGGAGGCCCCCTGCGAGAAGAGGACAAGGAAGAAGAGGAAGACACCATCCAGGCTAGAGCCTAGCATGGTCGAAAGGAAGAAGAGCTTTACATGTGGCAAGCCATGAGGCCTAGTTGTGCTACATCCTTGACCCGAAAACAGATGTCCTTTGCTCTGAACGTATTTTCAGAAGAGCCATGGTTTGAAGTACCCATGACTACAAGATTGAATGCTTCAGAAGAGGCTGTCGAGGAACGCGACATGTTCCTCATGAACCCGATGAATATGACTGACATACAAACAAGAAACGCATTAATAAAGTCGGTTGCCGAGGTCGCTAGATAAACCCTGTTGAACAACGCAGTCTATAAAAGCCAAAGGCGCACCATAAAGGAAGTATCCTGAACAATTGAGGGAGAAGAGGAGAAGCGCGCAGAAAGGGCATTCATAGGAGAAGAAAAGAAACGGGTCGAGACAAGGAGCACACTCAAAATAGAGCAGGAGAGGTGCAGAGTGGCATAGCACAAACTAAAAGATGTGAAAGTCAAGACCTTATTATGTGAGCGGATCCTAAAGATGCAGCCACACATCCTCGATGTAGCTAACATTGCCCAAACCAGGCCGACCCCTTAGAAAAATTGGAGATCATTTATGATGGGCTCCTAAGGAGGGGGCAAGCACTAGTAGTGCGCAGGAGGAATACAGGGAAGCTCAATTTTGAGCTCACCGAGCAATTGAACAATTGCGAAGAAGCACTAAGAAAGGTCTCAGAAACCATGCAAGCAGCAGAGCACCTATTCTTGAATTTCTCCAAGCAAACGGCCATAGTTAGTGCAGGTCGCCACGAGTCCAAACAACAAAAGAGCGCACTACCCCTCCAAATTTACAACAAGAAAGATAGAGAGGAGCACAAAAAAAAAAATTACAAAAAGTGGGGGAAAAGAGCTAGGCCATAAGCACAAAGAAGGGGTTTGAGAGGCATTTCTCAAAGCTTCAGATAAAGACCATTAAAGAAGTTTCCCTCGAAGATGCAATAAAGGAGGCCACCGCACAAATAAGCTAGGTCTAACAACAGGCCAAGGGACTCCAAGAACAACCTATGGCATGGAAGGAGTTGGGCACACAAGTAATAACCATCACAAACAGCATTCAAAGTGCGCTCACATGTTAGCCCAATTTTGAGGACGATCTTAAACTGGATGCCCCCGAATTGTTTGATTCAGCAAAGTAGAGTAGCTAAATCCCAAATTTTGAAAGATGGGTATTCCATTCATTAATTCTTTGACTCTTCGAATAAGTAAGCTAAGAAAGAGCACGAGGATTGGGCATGCAAATCAAAATCTCCGATGACACAACAATACAAAAAGAAGATACAACAAGGGGAGATATGGGGAAGCAACATTGCGTGCAGAAAAATAAGCAGGGTGCCTAAGGACGGACAACCAAGTTAGTGTGGGGTGATGTTGGCCCCGGAATTTGGCTAAGTGTAGCCAAGACCAGGTGTGCACACGAGTGGCAAGTGAAGACAAGGATACGCGTTGATAGCCGAAGAAAGTAGAGGGTGGCACACGCAGAACTAACCTTGTCTGGTGCATGTGCCCAACGGAGAAATGCTAGCAAGGCAAGTGCTAGACGACAAAACCAAGCCCACATGCATATACGACAAAACAACAGAACCAGGGCCATGTGCATCCAGGAACCACTGCAGAAATCACAAAGGATAAACAGCAGAGTTATAATTGTGGCTTGATTCCAACAAACGGTTGGGAAGCGGTGGAAGACGGCGTGGTAGCTGACCTGGAGCAGAGCACCAAATTAACTGCCAAATGGGCAGCAAAGGCATTAACTGTTGATTGGTGGTAGATAAGCTGCCAAGTGACACTTGAAGCTATTTAGAAGCTTATAAAAGGCAGAGACTTGAGAGGAACAAGGGGGAAGAGCTAGTAACAACAAAGTGTTCTTGAATAATTGTTAGAATGATTAAGAGAGAATGACAAATAATGTATGATGTTAAGTGCCTAAGAAACACCTTTGTAACCATGTACTATTGAGTTATGAATAGAAGAAATTATTGAAGTTGTTATCTTCTTGTTCATGGTGGTAGGTGTCCTTCATGTACTTTGCATACTTAACGTTCACTAAGTGATTGAAGGTTTAGACAGGCTTGAGTTGTCGTGTTTACAATTGTATGAATATATGCTCTATGTGTAGCTAAAAGAGAAATAAGAAACCCATAGTAAACCCATGCGCATAGAGCACACACATGATTACATGAATGGGACCATTGCCAACCAACGCCGACCTAGCCCAGTTTTCCCTCTTTGTGCCTCGGGTGAGCACATGACCTTAAACTCATTTGATGTGCCAGCAAAAAAGGTCGTAAAAGGTAAATGTTGGAGTGAGCAAATGAACTAACGCACGGGTGACCCCTAGATTAGCGCAACATTCAACACCGTGCTATCTTGGAAATAAAACTAGCTACCAAACCTCAAAATGGTTTCTCTTATAACTGCAAAAATTCTAGGGCACTTAGTGTCGTGGATGGCTTCATGGACAATGAGGAAATCATCTCAAATTTTGGCATAACTAGGGCAATGTAAATAATTATACAGAATACTACAAGTGAGATGAATTGGTTTCTTTTCCAAAGAGGACCAGGGACTAAATGAAAATGTATAACAAAGATAATCAGTCAAATACAAGGCCATATGGTATTTCTTTCCTCACTTGCATTCTTTGAATGATTTAATGAGAAAGAACAAAATCAACTCACCGCAATTAGTGGGTTTCCCTTCTTTGAGCAAATTGTGGACCAAGGGCACCCAAACAACATCGACATGATCCATCCAAGCTCTCCCAAAAAATTTATTAAGCAAGAGTAGGACCATGGCCTCCCTAACAGGTACCTTGAAAAGTCTCACAAAATAAGACGTCTTGCTTGTTTCTCCAATAACCAAGGTTCTCACTCCCTTTCTTCAAAACTTCAAGAACTTTGTGCTTACTTTGCCAACTTGAAATCCACTCTTTTGAATATATCCGCATAGGCTTAGGTAACCTCAACATTTGCCTAATGGCAAATCCAGTAATACCAGCAACAAACATCCCACTTGGGAACTAAATATTACCATCCTTAACATCACACTAATGGCATATATCTTTGAGGATTTCCCTATAGGGAAATCCTCCTAGTTTTGAAGTTGTCCTATGCAAGTAGGGGCTCCCAATCTGCCAGGTTTGCTCTTCTTCTAGCACAAAAACTATATCTTTTAGTTCTCTTCCTGAAACTAAAGCAACTTTGTTGGCAGCAATTATCAAACTAAGGGCTTAACTCAACAATGCAATCCAGAAACTGCAGTGTCAAATTTTGTTCATGCCTTGGTGTTTTTCTTTAACTCGGCTCACAATAATTATTCAAAACAAAGCCATAGCTTTGCTTTCAATGTTCATTTAATTTAGACTGCCTTTCAAAGTTTGAAACAATTACATCATGGCTTTTCCACTTTAATCACCTCTTATTTCCCCTGAGTAAAACAATCAATCAATCAAAATATTAAATGACTAGTCATAAATTACCGAGAAAAAATAAAAAGAAAAACATTGTCTTGTCCCCTTTTCAGAATTGAGTCAATCAGAAACCCATAGTCTATTTTTTATTTCTCGCAGACTAAAGAATAAAGTTAGGGAAATAAATTAATAATAATACTTTAAGTTGTCCTAAATCACTTTTATTTTATAAAGCGTACACTTATGTATTGTTATTATTAAGAGGGTCAAAAAGTAATTGTTATTAAATGACTGAAAAGTAATGTTTATTAAAAGTATTTTTTAATACTTTTAGGATAAATTGGAAAAGGGAAACTTATAAAAGGAGTTGGGCTTAAACGAGTCATTATTCATTATTCATCTTTGATACTCAAACCCTAATCCAGAGCTTGGGCCATTGTATTCAATCTTTTCATCTGAGGACAAAAACCATCTAAACCCATTGAAGTGATTCCATTCAATGATCATAATTCTGCTTACAAATCAGGATTAAATTTCAGTTTCAGTGTGAATGAGGATTGCCATTAATTTCCAGCCCCTGTGAGGGTTTGAAATAATTTCTAGACTACTGCGTGGGGTTCTAGACAACATTCAAGGCCATCATACCACCCTCCATCTCAATGCCATTCCTCCTTGCAGCCCTACAATATGTTTCCCTAGACTATTGTACCTTGTCCTTGGTGAATTGTTGTTGTACCAGTGTTATTTCTGTTGTGCATGGTGATTTTATTGGGAGTTTGACAAGTAAGGGTTTGTTCTTGTGACTTTACTCCTCTATTTATATGTATTCTTCAGTGTTAAAAGCGTATAGACAACACATTGAATAAAATATTACAGTTGGGTTGTTATCAGATTTGGTATTTCCATATTGCATGAACAATTTATTATTTTGTTTCTTCATTACCAGTATGTTGTATGCTTTCATCTCAATACAATAAGTACTTCAATGAAGTTTCAAGTGGGTTTTCAATATCAATATTGCATATGGGTTGTTTTAGTGTTTGATTGATGTTCAATATTGCAAAGGATTCAATGTAAATTTCAAAGTTTATAAAATATCCAAAAAGGGATATTACAATGGTATCAAAGCTATGGTCCTACCAGCGTGTAGGGTAAGAGATAGAATGGACAAGCATTTGGAAGAGTATCAGAATGGCACATCAGATATAGTAGCATCAATAAAAATATAGCTGGACAGAAAAGAGTCAGAAGAAGAAGAATGGCAGCAACAACTCAAATTTGATTATGAGGCCTACTGTGAAGAATATGATAATCTAAACCTGAAAGTTCAAGCTGACATGACCCTCCGACATTTTTGTGACTTAAAAAGGGGGAATGAGCCAAGAAGAAGAGGAAGAAGGATCACTCAAAATCGTCTGAGCAAGCTTCCTGCATATCATAGTTCGCATACTCGCAGTCGACGAGTACTCGCCCCACCAAAAAAAAGTTTACTCGGCGAATACTCATCCAAAATAAAATTGCAAAAAAAAAAAAAAAAAAAATGTCAAGTACTCACGAGTACTCACCAGTAGAAAAAAAACGAGTATTTAGACGATTCCTGGGAGTTCGAGCAGCCGTTATTCGCTGCAAGTTTTTTCCAGCAAGTACTTGAGTAAACAACGAGTACACGCCAGTTATGCAATCTATCACATATGATGAAAAGTCCAACTTTACCTTTGAAGAATTCTTGGAAATATTCGAAGAAAATAAAAGTGGAAGGCTAAAGAAGAAAAAAGAACAGTTAGAGCTGCAAGAAATTGAGAAGAAACAGCCAATGGAGGAATCCACCATACAAGAGAACTATGTTACAACCTCAGGAGACACTGAGTTTGGATTCTTGAAAATTTGCATCAAAATGTTCTGAAGCCAAAGGTAACAGAGGATACCCACCTGCTGATGTTATATCAACTTCAAGTTCAGGAAGCAGTTACACAGAAAAGCAAAATGCCTTTCGAACCCATGCAATGTGCAGTCAGTTTAAGAAGCTTAAAAATTCAACCATTTTCTTGCAAGCATTGGTGAGGTCAAGGATAGTGAGAAAAGAATACCTAGTATTGAAGAAGAGACACGGCGCAGTTGTCACCATACAGAAGGGATTAAGGTGTAGAATTGCCAGAAAAAAAATACACTAGAACTCTACAAATGGTGATCCTAGTCCAGGAGTTACTCGTGGATGGCTTGCTAGAAGACATACAGACATGATTCGGCAGCAATTGTAGACAAAAACTTTACCTGGGAAGACGCTTGCAGATATATCCATTGGATATCTAAATGCAGGCAGCAAAAATGAACTACATCCTGAACATTAGCAGTCTGAGGATGCAGTTCAACATGCAAGTACATTCAAGTTTCAGCCATTATTTTCTGCATACATTCAAAACCATTTATTAGCTGCAGATGCAGCGCTTCAAGAAAAGGAATATGAAAATACTGTGTTGCGCCAGAGATTACAACAATATGAAACTACATGGATAGAATATGAAGCTAAGATGTCCTCCATGGAGGAAATGTGGCAGAAACAGATATTATCATTACAGATGGGCCTCGCTGCTGCAACCAAGAAAGATCTGACAGCTGATGAACAAATGATTCAGGTAAAAAATCATGATGAATCCGCCCTTCGAACAAGTGACCCGTGACCATCTGTTTCTAGGTATAATCTGCCTCGTGGCAATGCTGAGTTTGATTGGGAATGCTAACTCAATGGAAACAAAGACCCCTAAGTCTAATCCTACATCAGGCAAAGTTTCCCGGCATTCTAATAGGGGACAGAATAAGGAATATGATGCAGGGAGGTCTGCCGTTAGCCATCTAACAAAAGAATTTGAACAAAGAAAACATGTTTTTAATGAAGATGCAAACTTTTTGGTTGAAGTTAAGTCGGGTCAGACAGAAGCACGCCTTAATCTTGATGAAGAAGGCCAGGCATTGACAGACTCTAACCAGCATTTGGAAGCAAAACTTGAAATTTCGGAAGCAGAAAACCTTGAGTTAAAAAATTGTCTCCGTAAAAGCCAGGAAGCTAGAAAGCTAGCACAGGAACAAATTGGGGACCTTATGGAAGAAATGTCACTATTCTCAGGTAAGACTGTATCTGAAAGCGGAATCAGGAAAAGCACAGACAAGCAAACATCTGATGCAGGGAGGCCTGCAGTTAGCCATCTAACAAAAGAATTTGCACAAAGAAAACATGTTTTTAATGATGATGCAAACTTTTTGGTTAAGTTGGGTCAGACAGAAACAAGCCTTAATCTTGATGAAGAAGCCCAGGCATTGACATAATCTAACCAGCATTTGGAAGCAAAACTTGAAATTTTGGAAGCAGAAAACCTTGGGTTGCAAAATTGTCTCCGTAAAAGCCAGGAAGCTAGAAAGCTATCACGGGTACACATTGGGGACCTTATGGAAGAAATGTCACTAGTCTCAGAGAAGATTGTATCTGAAAGCGGAATCAGGAAAAGCACAGACAAGCAAACATCTGAAGTTAAGGAAGAACATGGAGATATTGGCAATGCATTATTTCATATACAGAAGCAAAATCGGCAACTTCTCAGTAGAACTTTTCACCTTAAGACCCAGAAAAATGAATGTCAACAAACTGCAAAACCAAAGGACGAAGGTATAAGGAAAACAGAGGGAATGCTTCATTTGACTCTTGAATTAGAAAATAAGGTTCTTGAACTTTCTAGGGAGGTTCAAGACTACAAAATGGAACACGACTATTTGGCAAAAGAGATAGAGCAGATAGAGCAGGACTATGAAGCATTAAAACAGGAGCATGCAGAGGGTGCTTCAGGATCATCAGAAAAACAGCTACAGAAAGAATTGCAGAATCTTAGAAATGAGCAAGCAGATTCTTTCTCTACAATTAATATCCTTGAAAGTATAGTCAAAATTTTAACGCAAGACATTGACACAAATCCAACAAAATTTGCAGCATATTTTGATGCAATTTTGCAGTTGAAAAATGAACATGCAGCTGCAACAGTGGTGCTCAAGTCATTGTCAGAGAAAGGTTCTCCTTTGGATGAGTCATCGATGTACAAGAGTTTGTTATAGGAAAAAGTGCTGAAGAAGGGAAACCTTTTTCAATATACAACACAACTAGATCTGGCCCATCACATATGCCTGTTTTCAAGTGCACTATGAAGATTGATGGGATGACATTTGAAGAAAAACATTCTAAAACTAAGAAAAAAGCAGAAAAAAATGCAGCTTCCATTTTGTGGTATGCTCTTCAAGATTGTCGAAGATCATTTGTTTATGTTGGACAAATGCATGATGATAAAGCAAAAGCACGGTTTGTGATGCCTAGAAAAATAAAGGTAGTCACAGTTAAGAAAATCTCTCATGAGGCACGAATTGCCCAGGTAACCAAATACTTGGTATTGAGAGGCGTTCATACCCTCTTACTTTGGGAGCAAGGTAAACATCATGTTGATATTCAAATTTTTCAGAATAAGTGTATTGTAGTGTTTAGACATTTGTTCCCAAGATCGCAAAAGGACATAAAAAATCAGATTTGAAATTGTAAATTCCCAAGGATGAATTGGGATCTAGGCATTACAAAGTTGGTCAGTTGGGGTAAGTCAGAGCAATGAAGTTTGCAATTGTTTGAGAGCAAGCAATTCTAAGAAGGGCGAACTGTCATGTCTCCTTTTCAGAATTAGGCCAATCAGAAAACCTGTAGCCTATTCCTTATTTCCCATTGACGAAAATC
This sequence comes from Torreya grandis, assembly GCA_037957365.1. Classification (NCBI taxonomy): domain Eukaryota; kingdom Viridiplantae; phylum Streptophyta; class Pinopsida; order Cupressales; family Taxaceae; genus Torreya; species Torreya grandis. The sequence goes on along the minus strand of JARHVA010004331.1, from coordinate 1,177,427 downwards.
AGATTTGGAATTGTAAATCCCCAAGGATGAATTGGGATCCAAGCATTACAAAGTTGGTCATTTGGGGTAACTCAGAGCAGTGGAGTTTGCAATTGCTTGAGGGCAAGCAATTCTCGGAAGAGCGGACTATCATGTCCCCTTTTCGGAATTAAGCCATTCAAAAGACTCATAGCCTATTCCTTATTTCCCATAGGCTAAGGGATAAAGTTAGGGAAATAAATTAATAATAATACTTTAAGTTGTCCTAAGTCGTTTTTATTTTATAACATAAAAAAGACACTCATGTATTATTATTATTAAGAGGGTCAAAAAGTAACTATTATTAAGTGGATGAAAAATAATGTTTTATTAAAAATATATTTAAATACTTTTACGGTAAATTGAAAAAGGGAAAATTACAAAAGGAGTTGGGCTTAACAGAGTCATTATTCATTATTCATCTTTGACAATCAGACTCTAATCCAGAGCTTGAGCCATTGTGTTCAATCTTTTCATCTGAGAATGAAAACTCTCTGATATAAAGGTGTTTAGGACGAAAACCCTCTAAACCCATTGAGGTGCTTCCATCCAGGAATCATAATTGTGTTTGCAAATTAGGATTTAATTTCAATGCGATTGAGGATTCCCATCATTTTCCAACGCTTGTGAGGGTTTGAAAAAAAAATCAGAATGCTTTGTGGGGTTCTAGACAGCATTCAGGGCCATCATACCACCCTCCAACTCAGCGCCATTCCTCCTTGCATTCCTACAATTTGTTTCCCTAGACTGTTGTACCTTGTCCTTGGTGAATCGTTGTTGTACCCGGGTTATTGTTGCCGTCCATGGAGATTTTATTGGGAGTTTGACAAGGGTTTGTTGTTGTGAATTTATTGTTCTATTTATATGTATTCTTCAATGTTAAAAGTGTAGACAACACATTGAATAAAACATTACAGTTGGGTTGTTATCAAATTTGGTATTTCTGTATTGCATGTGTAATTTATTATCTTGTTTCTTCATTACCAGTATTTTGTATGCTTTCATCTCAATACAATAAAGATTTCAGAGAAGTTTCAAGTGGGTTTTCAATATCAATATTGCATGTGGGTTGTTTTAATATTTGATTGGTGTTCAGTATTTGAAAGGATTCATGATAAATTTCAGAGTTTATAAAATATCCAAAAAGGGAAATTACAAAGGCTGCAGTGTTTAATATGGTATTGAATACGTGGCACATGCATAGTTTATTGGAGAACAATAGTTAAAAAGTTGATATATGATGACCCTCTCGGGTTCCAAGTGAATGGGATGGAGGCACGTGTTCATCATCTGATAGGCACTCGAAATTGTATTGTTTAGTTAAAGCCTTGCAAGATCATATGGGGGAAGGATGAGACAGGAAGTCATCGCATGGCTTCTTCCCGTTTCACCAAGAAAAATGGAAACACCACCTGGGATGTGCTAAACACAAATAATCATCCGGGGTCCAGGACATGGGAAGATAAAAAGGACTTAGTCAAGATAAAGAATATAAAATCCATCAAACCTAATAATATAAAAATAATCCCGAGATCAAAGTACCTATATATGAAACTTGAGACCGACTTAAATTCTTTATAAGCCCCCTCATATCGTTGAATTGACACATGGGAGTTAGAGTAAGAATATAAATGAAACTCGAAATTTATAGTAATAATATCCTAGGGGTCCATTTTAAAAGATGAATGTATGGTTGGATTTTATATTTTAAACCTTAATAAAATCTTCATTATTTTGGTGGCTCAAAACTAGTGGCCCCGAGTTATTTGGAAAGAACTTGAATTGGTGACAACACCCTAGAGGGCCCCGTAACTGTCCTCATCCGAGTACTTCCTAGGTTCCTCTATTATCTTGGGTACCAAGCTGTCATGACAAAAACACAATATGGGTACAAAAATCATTATAAGAACATAACTAAAAAACATAGCTAGCTAAGCTACTGCTAGTCCTACTGCATCTTGTTCAAATGAACCAATTGCTGATATGGATGCTCGTGATGAAGAGCAATATGATTTTTTGTTCACGCAGTTCTTAAGTTTGCCTATGACCATTTACTATTTTCCTATGTGATATATCATATGTCATGACTCATTCAATATTTTGAATTATCCATAGTGTTTTGTTATTTTTTTATTCTAAGCTTATAAAATTGATATCATGGTTCCCCCATTAACGGAAAAGAGTTCATAGTACTGATCATACTCTAGTGAAATGGAGTACCCCAAAAGAGGGGTAGGCGAAACTGACCTCCCATGGTAATCCCGATATTGGTGGACTAGGCTGCATTCTTTACTTGTCCCAAGGAAACTTCATTGTAGCATCCTCAACCTTTGTCTCTTTCAGTACCAATAATAAAGTGGAGGCAAAAGTGCTAGTGGAAGGGGTGAGATTGGCAAAATCCTAAGGGGTGGTTTCCTTCGAAGTGAAAGGAGACTCGATGATGATGATCAGGCCCAACTAGAAGCTCAATTATATTCTTCGACAAGCTTTCAAGTTGAAGGAGCAGTTCCTAGAAATCTCCTTCAAGCATTGCTTTCGTGAAGCAAACCACCATGCTGATTGTTTTTGCAAACTAGGGGGGCGACTTGAGGGTCTTTCTCCAAGATTGAGAGTTCAATTCCATCTGATTGGCTCAGGTTGGAAGAACTTGTTGCCATTGAAGCTATAGGTGTTAAGCGCCCACATTGATTATTTAAATTCACATAGATGTTGGACCTAAAATAATTATTTTGGGAAACCAATCCAGTCTCTCCTCCCCAACTTTTAATGATCACAAATTCTCTCAAAGATTGATGATGTTTGTGTATTTATTGATGTCGATTATTTTGTCTTGCCCCCTACCTCTATAAGTTGGCATGATCATCAGCAGATGACACTTCACTTGTAATCATTTTTGCCTTCTTGCTCAAGCCATCCTCTGTTTTGTTTGTACCTTCTTCAATGATCTGCGTTTTCACCATTTCTGTCCTCAATCTTGTTGTGTTTTCACCAGTTCCCTACCTTCTCTTCAATCTTCACAGGTTTTTATGGTCTGCTTCCAAAGAGAACTTTCTTTTTTGGGGTGTGGTTTCCTCAAAGACTCCAAAAATTCTTTGTTCTTGATGGCAAGAGAGGAGTTTGTGCCTCAAATCCTTGGCTCGAGTGCGTTGGGAGAGTTTGTTGGAGTGAAACACTCAAACGAAACTGTTGGGAAAGATTTTTACATAGGCTAGCTTCTACAAGCCCTACTCTATTTGCATTTCAGTACCTAGTAAAGAGATGTTCCTTCCATTTCTTTTGTTGTTGTTGTTGGACTTGAAAACCATCTAAGATGCCTTCCATCCCTCTTTCCCCATATGATCCAGTAGGAGATCCTACTCTGCTTTCGAAAAATGCTCCAGCTCGAGTAATTCCTGCTTGGAGGCCCATGGGAGCTCCTAGGGGTCATGGCAAAGTGCTTCAGTCAGGAAGTAGTTTGAGTGGTGATGAAAGGCTGAGTGCCCTTGAGCAGCGGATGGCCCAACGCAAAGGAAATACAGAATTCTTCACAAATTTGTGTCCTACTCCTCATTTAAAATTGAAGTGGTTGACAGGTCCCCAATGTTAATTCCCAATTTTCACCTCATAGGAGTGAATTGCAGGCCCTCTGACCTGCAAAAATTAAACCGGATTAAAATCTCCTCTTTGGCCCACCCCCTTCCAAGGCTCAGCTTATGAAGCTTAAGAAGTATGTTGACTTCACTTTGGAGGTCAGCTTTGTCATGACTACCAAAGGTAATCTGTCGTTGCAGAGGAATAAATTATTGGAACCCTTCATGGGTGCAACAAGGTCTTCAGAGAAGATCAAACCTCCGAAGAAAAGGAAGAAAGTGGAATTTTATGTTGTAGATGTTGGTGGGCATGGCTGGTGTTACAGTTGCACAGGTGGGGCAGCTGTTTGCTGTGGCAGTTTTGGTGGTGTAGCAAAATTCCCTTCCAGGGATGGCGCTGACAGAGGTTGGAATGGCCCCTATCCACTGCTCTATAAGCTTTCCTTCCTCTATCATCACCTCTATTGGCTCATTTTTATTTTGTATTCTGGTGGCGTTTTGGAAATAGTACTGTGGCAGTTTAGTGGCAGTTTGATTGGAGTTTAGTTACTGTTTGGATGTGTGGTGGCAACTTGGTGGTCACATGGTGTCTGTATGCTGATTACGTGGTGACTCTTCGGTGGTTGTGGATTGAAGGTGCAACATTTGCCTCTCTTGCTTCATCTTCACTTGGCCCTTTGTCTTTTTGTGCTTGGCCACCTTCATCCTTTATTTTAGTATCATGCAATGTAGTTTTGTAACACTCTAGTGGGAAGGGTCAGTATTCTCCTCCATATTATGTTTGTTGAACCATATACTTTCTTGAAATACTTAGGAGAGGTCCCCAATAGAACCCATTGTTTTAATATCAAAAAAGAACATTGAATTTATGGTTAATTATGTTTATTTTGCAGATAATTTTTTATATTTTATATTTAGTTTTGTTTTTTGTACAGACGTACCGTACCATACCTGATTCCAAAAAATAGCACGAAACCTTGTAAGTTGTACCTGAACCCAAACCTGTACCAGTAATTTAGCTATTGTTATAAAAGTGCAATTAGCTACTGCAAAATTTATTATATTGCAAAATACCTTGTGTTTGCTACAACAAATCTGTGTAAAGTTGTATACTGTTTTGATGCAAAATAGGCATTGAACAAAAACTTATTCTTAACAATCTTGGGCCCATAATAGCTGGGTTCATAAAAAAGGTATCAAAGCCACTTTCCTGCCCTCATGTGAGAATCCCTGGCAATGACAGATTTATTAAACCCTTGCTGATCAACATCTAAGCTTCTGCAAAAATTATAGTACAGAATTTCCTCAAGACCTCTTTTTTCACACCTGTTGAACTTTGTGAATTAGATTAGAAGAGGTGGCTCTTGGAATTTGAAGGTTCTGTGAAAGGAGGTTAGAATCATAGACGTGATTGGTCCAATCAATGAAGATGTTAAAGATCCTTGCGTTAATAGTATTCTAGATGGACATGAATATGACAATGAAGCTATGGTTGAAAGCTGTGCTCAATCATTGTGGTCATTTAGCCTCTTAGGAGAGAGATGGGCAAAGAAAAGGGAAGGTATAAATAAAAGCATGACACTTGTGCGCTTTTTCCACTACCTGATTTGTATTAAAAAAGGGGGGAAATGTTGCAACTTATTTAGCTCCTTTCTATTTAACCTGAAAATCATGGTTCCATGGTTGAGAGAGACTTTCACCAAATATATAGCAATTATATTGGTTGAAATTATGCCTAGGATTGTGTCAAAGCTGAATGGCTAGGTCTAGAATGGCAAGAAAACTTGCTGACAAAGGCTTATGGCTAATCACAAAAGTTTTCTTATGGGCTAAAGTGAAAATGAGTTAAGAGTTTCACATTTTCCTCCATGGATCCAGCTTGTTGAAGCATATCATAAGTTTTCAGCTATTGGTTACAATTTTCGCAGTCAGTCTTCCTCCAATTCAAGAAAAGGAAGTCAAAGTTAGTTCTAGATTGTGCCAACTTTAATGTGTGTTTCCTTGGGTACAATTTTGGAAACATTAAAATGCATTGTTTCAGTGGATAATAATGTAGAAACTCCTCTACCTAGGAAGTGCAAGTTTGAGAAATTGTTGTTCTCACCTATGTCACAAGGTATGCTGAATTTTATGGAAGAAGTACAAGCTTTGCAGAAATTTATCCTTGTCGAACATGAACTTGAACTTTATCCATTATTTTTACATGGAAGTTTTTGACATGCTTTTGCATTATTTTATAAATGTGTGTATATATACATATACCAACTGAAAGCAGAGGACAGGAAGCTCTCTCCACTCTGTCCCTGACATATTTATGCATTTTTTTAGAGAAAAAAAAATGATAAAAAAAATCTTTTGTTCGAACATAAAAATGTTTTTTTCCCCCAAACTTGAACCAAACTTTATCCTCATCGAACACGAACTCGAACTCGAACCTTGTGACTTCGCTTCTCACCTATGTGGGAAAAGGAACGTGCATGGAGAATATTGAAAGCTCTCATTGATCTACAAGTAATGTGTTCCTATCAACAATTTTTCCTGCTAGATCGTTGTCTTTAACCATTTGATCCAAGAGATAATATCCCCAAGTTTTGGATAAATTTGAAGAATTTGTTTTAAATGAATCCAAAATACATCAAAATACAGGACTCCTGTTGATTTGGGGCAAGGCAAATCGAGGTGGAAATGAAATAACCTTTTCATTCTACCACATTGCTTGAATATGACGTGACTCTTAGCATAAAGATAATTTAGGAATGAGATTAATTATTAGTTGAAACATATACTACTCTTGGAGAAGAACTGTAATTCTCACATTCGATACTTAATCATTGCATCCTTGTCTTTCTTGTCTTCATTGCTCTTATGTGAGTTCCATTACCATTTACGGGCAGAGTTCTGGGTATTTTCATTAAGTTTCACTACAAATGGATTGGACAGCTCTTCGAACAAATTCTAATAAACAGCTCTTTATCTATCATTTGATCACTGTGATGGCAACCAGCAACACTGATTACAGTTATAGAGACCTTTTACGTTAAGACTACAGGAAACTTGTCTCTAAATTGACAACCACCAACGGTCATGACTTGAAGACACGCGTAGTGAATACCAAATATTACCAAACAATATAACAACCATTTTGTAGCTTATTACGAGGCTGCTTGATACGAGAATGACTGATCACAATGACCATTAACCTACAAGAACAGAAAATTTAAAATACAGACAAAGAAGTTTGAACATCAAATGACGCCATGCTACTAATCTTGAACACAGCCATCCGGGCACTAACTCTCTGGAATAAACCTGAAAATCTTTAATGAACTTGGAGAAGAGTGTGGCTGCTCAGTAATTTGTGAAACAACAATTGCAAATCGCTGTTTATTGATCATTATGTCTCCCCTCCAGGCCAAACACTTAACATCTCTTCCAATGCTGAGCACGTTTCCTATAAACTGTTTCATTCTCCACAAAATCTCAAAACAATTGACTGGGAAAAGATAACTAGCATCGCTCCTCCCTCATTCAGGCTTTGCTACTTGCTCTCATACCGTGTGAAAAAATGAAAAGCAAGAAGGGAATGTGAAGAAAAGTGAGGGATTACTTTTCTGATAATAATTCAACCTTAAATGATTACAAAATGCAGGTTTTTTCACCATTGATACGGTTAATGTCATGTCCCCCTTTTGGACATAGAATAGGAAAAGACCCTTAGCCGATTTCTTAAACGCTTCCCGTCGGCTAAGGGAAGGTAAAATCAAAGGAGAAACTTTGGTTCTATTTTTAAGTTATAAAATATATTTTTTGATTTATCTTTTCTAATTATGACTTAAAAGTGACTTGTTGAGCATGGGTTAACTTAACCCTTAATAAGAAAAAGGTACAATCTATTTTAAACTACACTAACCCTCCCTCCAAGTTGAGCGCCACTTTTATGAGGAAGGATATAAAAAAAAGAAAAAGTCATTGACAAAGACATGGAGAATTTGATTTGAAATAATTAAGAGCGGAAGTTTTAGCACGAAACACAGAGCTTCAAACTTTTGAGGACAGAAACCCTCATCGGAGAACTAGTAAGGACGAAAACCCTTACTAATCAGTTGAGCAGCCCTAACTCAAGGGTTGTATTGGATAAATTCAGTGGTTTAGAGGTGTTTTTCGAACACCATTGGCTTCAACAGTGAGGTACAAAAACTGCCAAGGGTGGCGAACAGGTTAAGGAGCTGGGCGAGTGGAAGAAGACCCCCAAGAAGGGTCAGCAAACACTGAGGAAAGGCAGCGCAGCACGTGTGAGGCCAGCGACCCCCATTCTAAGTGTGGCGAGTGGGTTTGAGGCGTTCCCAAGCTTGGTTTGAATGCATGACAGCAGTAAACAATAGTTTGGTATTTTATCACAATTTTCCAACCCCAAATTTGTCATAAAATCTGATTTTATGTGGAAATCTTTGATTGCAATATTTCCTATTTTTCTATAATTATTGAGGAATAAAATAATATTTTTGTGCCCTATTTTGGCACCTCAGAAATATGTACTTCCAATTTCTAGGGTTTGAAGAAATCAAAAAATAAATGTTTGGCTAGGGTTTTACCGTGAATTTCCAAAATTGTATAATTTGTCCCTAAGGGGACATTAAATTGGTATTAATGCCAAGATTTTGGCAGGCTGTGAGGGAACTGGATTCTAGGGAAAGAAGCCATGGGGGATGGGAATGATGATCAAAGACCTCCACTTTCAGATGAGATTAAGTATCTACACGAGTCCATGCAAAGTATGAGGGAGGCCCAAAGAGAGATGCGAGATGCCTTGAGAGGCTCTATGGCAGAGTTAGCTAAAGCCATAAAATAATATTTTTGTGCCCTTTTTTGGCACCTCAGAAATATGTACTTTCAATTTCTAGGGTTTGAAGAAATCAAAAAATAATTGTTTGGCTAGGGTTTTATCGTGAATTTCCAAAATTGTATAATTTGTCCCTAAGGGGACATTACATTGGTATTAATGCCAAGATTTTGGCAACCTGTGAGGGAATTGGATTCTAGGGAAAGAAGCCGATGGGAATGATGATCAAAGACCTCCTCTTTCAAATGAGATGAAGTATCTACACGAGTCCTTCATGCAAAGTATGAGGGAGGCCCAAAGAGAGATGTGAGATGCCTTGAGAGGCTCTATGGCAGATTTAGCTAAAGCCATGCAGGGTTTCCAGCCAAGCAAATCAGCATCATGGACAAGGAAATAATGGTGAAGGGAACTCTTCAGGAAATGCATTAGGCCCCCTTCAAAAACCTCCAAGGCAAAGTTCCTTCAAAGAGAAGAGCTTCAAGGGGAGATGGGACAACTACACGAAGAGGAAGACATGGATGCATATGGTGAGGAATATGCAACACTCAATTTTTCAACACGTGATATGTTGTCTTTTAGGGATTTCTACCAATTAAAAATGAATAATAGCACCGGAAGAAGGAATAAAAGATTTCAGCAAGAGCAGCCAAGGACAAACATACAACAAAGGTTTGGGGAAAGTAACTCTTCCCTTTTATGATGGATCCAGTGAATGTTCAGCCAAATCATGGTTACAAAAATTGGATACATGCTTATCCTTGAATCCCATGTTTGAAGAAGAAGCCCTCAAATTTGTTACCTTGCATTTGGAAGGGATAGCGCATGAGCGGTGGTACCACGGGTTAATCACCCAAGGGCATGAATCTATTACTACACTTGATGAATTCAGCCAAAGACTAACGGAGAGGTTTGATAGAGAGGATCAAGAGATGCACTTCAGGGAACTAGCACAACTCAAGCAAGAGGGATCGGTGGAGGATTATATTTCTGAATTTCAGAGACTTTCAGTTATGGTATTTGATGTTAGTGAAAGGAGACTTGTATTCTTTGTTTGTTGAAGGGTCGGCTGAACCCCTCAAAGGATTGATCAAGGGCTTTGAGCCTTAATCTCATCAAGATGCTACCAAGAGAGCCTTAAATCTGGAATCTTCAGCTCCTAGAGGAAGATTTCCACCTGTTGAACAGCCAAGAACAGCACCTTGGGAACAACATATTAGGGCAGTCTAGAACTGCCAGTTCTGAACACCCTAAAACATCCCCCATGGGAGATCAAAGGAAGCCTTTCCAGCAAGGCTTGGGGCAGCCAAAGGAGCTGCCAAAGGGAAATAAGCTCTGGGGTGAGTCAAGAAATGAATTAAGAAGGAAAAATCTATATTTTTCATGCCAAGACCCATGGACACCAGGGCATCATTGCCTTGGAAAAGGACAAGTACACTACATAGAGGTACATTCAGATATAGAAGAAGAGGAAGAAGAGGTGAGGGCAGCCACCTGAGAAGAAGAACCCTTGGAGATCATCGGAGGGGAAGACATGAGTGGTACCTTGGCATCATTGTTCGGGGCTCATAGGTATCATCCCTTTAGAGCTACGTTGTTTAGATACGGGTACGGGTACGTGTACGGGTACGATTCGGGTACGCGGGTACGTCATTTTTCAAAAACCTTGATTTGGATACGTCGTGGGTACGTCTCTATATATATATATTTAAAAGAATTTTAAAATTAAAAATATTAAAAATATAATTTAAATACTACCTAAAGATATAGTAAACTGTAAATTTAAAATAAAATATAAATTATTATATTAAAAATGTAAAAACTAAATAGTATTTAGTTTAAATTTTTAATATTATTTAAATTTTTAATATTAAATTTTATTTTATTTTTAATAGTTATATTATATTTTTAATATTTTATTATATATATATTTTTAATATTTTATTATATATATATTTTAATATTTTATTGTATATCTTATTTGTTTTAAAATATTTAAAGTTTTTAAAACTAAATATTTATATATTTTTTAATTTATAAATTATATTCTATATTTATATATTAAAATATTATTTATTTTTTAATTTGTTTTAATTGTTTTTAAGTTTTTAAATTTGTATTTTATATTTTATTATATAATTTTTTTAATATTTAATTGTATATCTTATTTGTTTTTAAAATATTTAAAGTTTTTAAAACTAAATATTTATATATTTTTTAATTTATAAATTATAGTTTATATTTATATATGAATATATTGTTCGAACTTAATGGTATTTAAATTATTAATATAAAATTTTATTTTATTTTTAATAGTTATATTATATTAAATGAAAAATTTAAAATTAATTAATTTGATCCCGCTTCGTTTCGACTTATTTCCCAACTCGAGCATCCGGAATTGTTTGCGGGCAAGGTGGGGAACAATATCTTTCCCGTCTTTTCACTTGCTTTCCCGCAAGGGCATTCGAAGAACACCCTCCCCCCATGGTAGTTATAAGTTAAAATCCATGCCACGATTCTCATAATGATCCTATTATATTGATCGGAATCTATAGTGGAGGCCGTCAGCCCTATCTCATCTATGGGGGGGTTGAGTGCGACTATAGATAGTTGTCGAGCCCATAAATGTCCTGTCCTCTCGGAGAGTTGGTTTCGTCGATTGGCCGCAATCTGTCGACCACCCATAAGCGGCCGTCCTACAGCCGCCCGAAAGGGAACTGCAGTGATCTTGGATGAAGATCCTACAGCGATGAATAGAATCCCCGCAAAAATACCACCGGATCGAGCACCGAACAAAGTCATTTCATATCCGGTCAAAATCTCGGCTAATTGATCGAAGTGGGTCACTCCAGTGGACCCATAGATCATGGAACAAATGGGGTAGGCCACCACACTATGCAATAGACGTGAACCCCCAGCTCATTTTTTCAAGTGCAAATCGCACTGAAAAGGCAACTCCGACAGCGTTCTGAACACAGCGCTGAAGTGTTTAGGGTTTTTTTTCGGGCGTTTTTTTTTTTCCCCTGCGACAGTTGCCGGAAATTTTCGGGGACGCCCCGGAGGCGCCCCGGGTACGCTCGAAGTCGTCCTGGAGGCGCCCATTGGCACGCCGACGGGCGCCTCCGGGAAGCCTTCGGGCGTCCCCGTGCCGGAGGCGCCTCCGAACAGGAGGCGTCGGGCTGGGGGGCGTACCCCTGCAACACAGCTTTAGAGTGAAGGGGATTTTGCAAGGTAAGGATGTGACCATCCTCATTGATAGTGGGGCCACCCACAATTTTATTGATAAGGGGTTGGTTGCAACATGTGGGCTGCAACCTATAGAGTTTAAGGGGTTTAGGGTCACCATGGCGGATGGTTTCACCATCCCATGCACCACAAAGATTCCTAAACTAAACATTACCTTGGAAAGGCATCAAATTGAGGACTTCTATGTGGTGGGCATAGGAGATGCGAATGTGGTGCTTGGCATCCAATGGTTGCATTCGCTTGAGGAGTACACCCAAAACTACCAAACCACGGAGCTCAAGTTTAAAGTGGATGGGAAAGAGGTGATTTTGCATGGTTTGAGCAATAAAGCACACCCAGAAGTGACCTCAAGGATGATGGAAGGTAACTTCCAAAAGAAACCGATTGCATGGGCAACGAGGAAGGCAAAGAAGGCTGCAAATTCTGAGTTAGACATCATGCTGGTAATTCTGAAAATTTGGAGATTCAGCCCATTTCGAGCTTGGAGTATGCCGTGGAAAAGGAAATTCAGAATTCAAAAATAGAAGGTTGTATGGAGGCCACATATACTCTCCATCTCATGGAGATGGAAGGGCAAGCTAGGGACAGCTCCAACGAGGAAGAAGCCCTACAATTTTTATGCACCCATAGGCCACTTGGGAAGCATGTTTGGAAGGGGCAGCATGAGGGTAAACAACGGGCACTTCTTAGGACATCATGGCAAGGTTGCCAAATCCATGAAGGTGTCCACATGAATGGTATTGTTCCAAATTTGTTCAAATTTGCTTGTTTTGGAAAAATTGGTGAACCATATTTTTGGCTTGTTGGGAGAGCCTTAAGGCTCATTGGAAGTCCTAAGGAGGCATCTAAAGTGCACATGCGGATGAGAATGACCATGAAAGGCAGCTATAGCCATGGTACATTCTTCCACCTTGTTGTCCATAACAGTTCCAGCTCATTTGGTATGAGCTTAAGGGTCATCAAATCCATGTTGAAGGTATGTTGCAAACGAAATCTTCACAAGGGTAAGTTTTTGTTAAAAATTCTCATGATTATAGATGATAAGAAGGCTATTAGACATGATTACAGCCCACTAACCACCGGAGACATGACAATATATGTAATCTCTTTTGTCAAATTGAAATATCAAATGTTGATGGGGGAGGAGGAGCAGATTGCAGCCAGGTTGAGGGAGCTTCCAGCCCAAGAAAATTGCAAAATTTTGAGCAAGGAAGCAAGTTTGGAGGGTGTTGGCAGCTATCCCATGATTGGTGATATGAAGCACAACAGGGGCAGCCTTTTGTTGGGGAGAAGGATAGCAATTCATTGCTGTCACAACACTTCCAGCACATATGGACAACGGTCTTTTCGCAGGTTTAGCAATGAAGGGCTTCAAAATAAGGTTTTCTTTCCATGGGAAGAGGCTAAAGATGGATTCTATGTGAGGCCAATGGTTGGGGCAGCCCACTGGGTGTTGCAACTGCTTGAGGACAAGCAATTTTGGGTAGGGAGGATTGTCATGTCCCTTTTTTAAACATAGAATAGGAAAAGACCCTTAGCCGAATTCCTAAACATTTCCCGTCGGCTAAGGGAAGGTAAAATCAAAGGGGAAACTTTAATTCTATTTTTAAGTTATAAAATATATTTTTTGATATATCTTTTCTAATTATGACTTAAAAGTGACTTGTTGAGCATGGGTTAACTTAACCCTTAAAAAAAGGTACAATCTCTTTTAAACTACACTAACCCTCCCTCCAAGTTGAGCACCACTTTTAAGAGGAAGGATATAAAAGAAAGAAAAAGTCATTGACAAAGACATGGAGAATTTGATTTGAAATAATTAAGAGCAGAAGTTTTAGCATGTAATGCAGAGCTTCAAACCTTTGAGGACGAAAACCCTCATCAGAGAACTAGTAAGGACGAAAACCCTTACTAATCAGTTGAACAGCCCTAACTCAGAGGTTGTATTGGATAAATTCAGCGGTTTAGACATGTTTTTTGAACAACATTGGTTTCAACAATGAGGTACAGAAACTACCAAGGGTGGCGAACAAGTTAAGGAGTTGGGCGAGTGGAAGAAGACCCCCAAGAAGGTTCAACAAACACTGAGTAAGGGCAGCGCAGCACCTGTGAGACCAGCGACCCCCATTCTGAGTGTGGCGAGTGGGTTTGAGGCTTTCCCAAACTTGATTTGAATGCATGACAACAGTAAACAATAGTTTGGTATTTTATCACAATTTTCCAGCCCCAAATTTGTCATAAAATCTGTTTTTATGTGGAAATCTTTGATTGCAATATTTCCTATTTTTATATAATTATTGAGGAATAAAATAATATTTTTGTGCCCTATTTTGGCACCTCAGAAATATGTACTTTCAGTTTCTAGGGTTTGAAAAAAAAATCAAAAAAAAATTGTTTGGCTAGGGTTTTACAGTTAACAGCTCCATAACATTTAAGTAAAGTGTAGTTGGTTCTCCAACAGGGAAGCATCTACCAGTATCTTCAATGAAATGGTTTGATTACGACTGGGATCAACAATTGAATCTTGAAAATACCCCTTTTAAGTATCAAGATTATTTTAACTATGGAATGAGCAAGAATCCTTGTAAAGGACAGAGAGATAATAAAGAAAGAAGTACACGAAAGGATGAAGCTCCTAAGCATCCTCCAGATCGATGTCTCTAACAAAATCAACATGTTAAACTTTTCTAAATCAACTAATTCAAGAAGCATCTAAGAAGGTGCAGACCCTTAAGAACCAATGGGCCAGCAAGAGATAGAACAACATAGACAATAAGACATAATTAGGCTGTTGAAGGCACAATTCACAGGTTAAGGTGAGTGATTGTTATAAGATTGTTAAATCCCGATTTCACCTTAAGTTTTATACCTTTGAATCTGTAGATTATTATGGTTATCATTTGATTGTTATTGCTTTGTTGAGCTTTATGACATATACCAGTCATGGGCCAGTGATTTGTTGATTAGTTTGCATAATGGATTAATTATGTGACAGTTGTACTTTCTTATTTCTATACATTATGGAGGTATATTTGTAAGTTATGCATCATTAATTTTTGATATGTATGAGATGACTCGGACTAACTACCTACTTGATTCTATCCTCAAAGCATGATGGAGGAAGAGCATCATCAGAGAGGATGGCGTAGATGAGATGATTGGGGGATGATAGAGGAACTGCTAGTAACCCAACACACACTACATTAGAATAACTTGTTTAACTCTTTGTTGATTTAGATAGTTTGTTTTTGTGTACTAATATACTTATGTTATGATCATGTTGTCAATGTTTACACTAATCTGGTCGTCTAACATAATGACTAGCTTAAATGATATTTGGTAAATATCATTGTCTTAATTTGATGTCTTTATGTATAAGAAATAGTCAAGACATTAGTGTTAAATCTATGACTAGATGATGACAATGCTAGCATTATTATAACATCTCTGTGTGTGATGAAATATTATAGTGAATAATAGAATTCTTTTTGTGGTCAAAAGTTGGTCATTGATTTCTGCATAGTTGCATTACTATTCAAATTTAAAAGGTGGTTAACTTTTTTGAGTTAATGCCAATAGTTGCATTGATATCCCAGGAAATTAACCATTAGCTAAAAGATTTAAATGTAAGTGGCACTAGTCTTATGCTATGAATGGAATTATTAATTTGGTTTGATTCATCTTTTAAAAGAGATAATTACCTATTAAAATTAAATTAAGCAAATTTAATTATCAAAGATAATGCTAACTTAAGTTCCAAATGCCAACGCATGGATCCGTTGGGATTTGAAGGCAATTAATTATGACTTAAGAGGGCCTAAGTGGTAATTAGTTAGCCTTGAACAAAAAGAAAATAAACATGCATGACTTAAAAAAAAATTAATAAAAGCTCAAGAGGATATGTTAATAAAACAGATTTTCGCATGAATTATGAAATTTATGAAAGCTTAAGTTTAATCGATGAAATTGATAATAAACTAAAACAGCGGCGAAGTTATGCATGGAAAAAGAATCTTTAAAAGGAGATTATTTTGAGCGAAGGGAGGAGAAAGGTACGGCGACGAAGCAAGAGAAATACAGCAATGCTGGAAGAGAAATACAACGACGTTGGTTGGAAGAGAAGTATACAGCGATAGAAGGAGAGAAGTAAATAAAGAAATACAGCGAAGTAGAGGAAAGAGACAAAAGAGTATGGCGAAGGGATAGAAGAGTACAGCAAAAGGGAAAAAGAGGAAATTTGTTTAGATTATGCTTCTTAGATGCCTTGATCAAGTAAGTATTGTTTTCGAATTTGTATAAGAATTTGTAGAAATATATACATATCCATTGCTTAATATATGCATGTTATAATATTAAAATAGCGATCTATTTAATAGTGCAGAGATCTATTTAATAACTACAGCGATATATTGATTGTAGTAGAATCTATATATTGCAGGGCTAAGTTATAGAATCCCTACCGTGCTAATTAAATAGCTTGGATTCAATAAATCCAACATCATGTAAATTCATCCTCCTGACTGACTTCTTATAAGATAAGTAAATTGTTGCCTTTCCATGGAACTTCGGTAATAAATGAAAGATGCATTTAAGTTACCTATCATATTAAAAACAACGGCGACGTTTATTTATTAGCTTTATATTCAGCGGGCTTCTTTCCATGAAGTTTAGGAAAGGCTCACACCCATATGTATTTATTTATTAGCCTCCCAATATTGCGAAGCGGATTTTTTTTAGCTTACAAAAGAATACTTTGAAATCAGCTTAAGCTATCAGCAAATGTAGCGACTTAGTAGATCTGTGCATATAGTAGCATCACATAACAACTTTCTTACGAAATTGATTAATAATCACAGCGATTTGCTTGATATGTTCCTTTATCTGCTAGTTATGTTTCGTATCCTTCTGCTAGTTATATGAATTAGATGGGCGACTTGTATTTCATAGTGCAGCGATTTATCCATAATTGCAGCGACGTAAAATACCATTCGTTTTACAGCAATTTAAAAGCTTCATATATTCCGCACATGTATATTCTTAGATGTAAAAGCTCTGTGCAAGACAATATTCCACAATCAATGTTGGAATGCTCTGTATATTCAGGTTGAGAAAGAATTGGTAAATGTATGAAGGAAACTATGTTTCCTCTTTAATGCAAGATCGAATGTTGGGTGGAACTTTATTTTTGCCTCGGATTTCCATATTGCGGTTTGAAACCGAATTGCGTTGCCAACCCAAGTACTCTCTAAGTTTTAGCTTTGAACATCATGTAAGCTCTTGGCTGGTTAAATATTATAGTTAACCATGCAATAGGACCATGCATTATATTCTAGTATATAGTTAAAAAAATAATAAGATTTTTATGCTAAAAATACAATCAATATTTCAAGAGAGAAGATGTAACATATAGGGAAGATATAATGCTAGAAATGCTAAATAATAGATAATAAAAGTGAAGAGCAATTCGTAATTGAGCCGTGTGGTGAAGGCAATGGCTCGCTATCGTAGAAATGGGTGACCATACTACTAGAACTGTGAAAAATGTTATATTGACCAAATATTTGATGGGGAACCATAAAAAGACTTTTAATATCATTTAACCATATTCTCATACGTTGTTGAGTATGTATTTTTACTTAAAGGAAACATTTCCACCTGATGTTATAAGAGTTATTATGAAGTATCCCCAGGAAATTGAGTGTAAAATTTTTTAATTTTGTTATTGCAAATGTCTAGACATTCCGTCAAACAGTTGTCTTTATACTCCTCTGAGTTTGGTTTTCTTTTAATTGTAGGTGTATGTTCTAAGAAGCGGAGTGTTTGGAAATAAAAAAGCTCTTATGCAAACGTGACAGAAATACAAATGATCTATTTAAATACTTGCTATTTCTGCAGCCAAATTCCTCATAACTTAAATATATTTCAGAATAGGGAATATTAAAGTCTGACCTCATACAAGTGATGTGTGCAGCTTGAACCAGTCCTCGCGATTTGATTTGCAAAATAGTCATTATGCTTAGCGTTGCCAAGCACTAGCATAAACAATAAGAGATATCTCTTAATTTATTATATCTGCAGTATATACAAAAATAACACCTCTGATCACAATGTAAGGATGCAGCGCCTTCAATACTTCACGACCCCTCAGGATATCACGATGCAATGAAATACAATAGTTGGAAGGAATTGAGGCCCGCATTACTCCCTTGGACGGATTATCATGTCTTCATCTCCATGTGAGCAGCTGATATGAGTATTTGTCATTCCCTCCTTAATCACGACTCCTCAAAGGTGGCGATATAAGGTCAAAGCTCTCCTTATTATTGCGGTTGACAAAATTCAGTGATAAGAATACCACGTGCCCTTCATTTGGGGTCTTCAAATACTACACGACACCTTAGGATAAAAAATCGATCCCTTTCTAGAAATATAGTTAGAGGATCTCCGTAAAAAGCCCACTTTTTGACATTAAAATTTGTCTCCAAAGGAGACTTCACACATTCGTTGCTTACAATCGCGAAACCTAAGTGACTTCGCCTATGTCTAGCTAGGGCAAATAGTCTCACTACCGAAACTGGGTACCCGTAGGGTTTTCGTTCTTCAAATTCACCAAGAAAAAAAATAGTCAAGCATGCTGCAAATGAACTTCACTTTTCCCTTTTGTAAGCCATTCCACCCTAACTTTTCTAATTCCCGCTTTTTAGATAATTAATTAATTTTGAGAATAATAATAATGTGACCCTTTTAGTGTCTCATAAATAATCACCAAGTCACTGTAGTTACTTTATAAATTTAATTAAATAAAATTATCCTTATGATATACTCGAACGGACAATATTAATTAATTAAATTAAAATCTTCCCTTTTACTTCGTAATTAGCCTTTAACCTCATCCTGGTTCATGCCTCAAAAGGGGACATTACATATTAGGAGAGTATAACATATATGGATATACCGAGTTGTATGCCTCTAAGTCCCGTGGCAGATATAAAACAAATGGGAAACCTATTTTAGTTAGGATAAAACCATGAAAGAATTTTACAATGTTGAATCCCCCTGTAAATTATCAAAAAGTTTGGAAACATGAGAGTTTTAGGGATTGTTGAAAACATAGGGAGCTCTTGATTAAGAGATATGAATGAACTTTGATATAGTGTTTTTCATATCGTTTGAGTACTCCCATACGATTTATATATAATGATGTAGAAGTATTCATTTATAGGAAATATACCTATAGCTAGATTGACAGACAAATGAGTCATAGAGTGTCTGAGGAACCGAAACTGTAACCATCTAAAGACAATTTCATAGGAGCGTAATTAAGTTGTTTAAATGAAGGATTATGGTATAACCAAGTTATTTGATTGCTTATAAGTGGCATGTACATAAAACTGGTACACTGTGTTATTACTGCTTGTGCTATATACTTGTATCTACTTACAAAGTGTAGATTATGCAGTCTAAGCCTAAAATATACTCGGTTGGTATAATCTGTATTGGGTTGCCTATCTTTTCTGTTTATGAGACTTTTGATTCTTGAATCGTAAGTTTGGTTATGTGTAATTATGTAGTTGTGAACTAAGATATTATGACATGTCATAGAGTACTACAGTATAAATGTATGTTATCTCCGAATGGTGCATATTGTAATTGTTATGTCTAGACTCACATTTATATTTGACTGATTAAATGTATGTGCGTTGGTTATTACTATGAATAACATGTTTTGTGATAGTGAGTGGGGCATTATGCATGTGTGGATACAACCTTTTAGAGTGTAACGAATGCTATGACAGAATGTTATGTAAATTGTGACTTGCTTTGTTATATTTAGTTGCTTGAATAGAAGCTTATGTTTCCATGTATTTATGACTACTTTATATAATTGATTGTGGAAAACTAGGAGTTATGTCTTAGAATATTAGACTGTGGTATTATGGGTTATCATGGGATAATAACAATGAAAGATTCATGCATACATTTGACGGAATAAATGTATGCTTTGATAACCCCTGTGTTTAGCATGTTAAGTGATATGATTGCTAGTAGGATGTAATTTGTATGAATCTTGTGGTTAAATTACTTATTGTTACCAAATCTTGCTTTGTTAATGCTGAGCAAGGAGTGAGACGGACTTCATTGGCTTACTAGCATCACAATGCTAGATGAAGGCAATCCGATCAAGTGGTGCGTATGAATTTGATTGATCTATAGATCTCTATATTTTATATTTAATGAGACATTATCATTTCATGAATATAATTTTCATGTTTGTGCGATATCTTGCAATAAAACGGGTTTTCGATGATACACTACATGTTTAGTTTAAAAAACATACATCACACAGATACTTGTTTGTCTCTTTGTATTCCCACCCCATCACTATCTATTCATCTGTGAAGGGAGGGCCATTTCCTAATGGATTTAATGCAAGTGATCGTTCGTCTGTGGTTGGTGTGAAAAAATGCTCGGATGATGCTCTCCCTCTCCACAATAGTACTTACTTAGAGATGACAGTTGAGATTGCCACAAATACTGGAGAGTCCGGAGACTCATGCTCTGGGGAGCCATGTATCTTATTTGTGTTCATTGTATTACATTGTATTTATTATTGAAAACATTATCATAAAGTGTTGTAATTACCTATTTATTGTGGCTTGACAACAATGGTTGTATATTGTACCAGTAGTGGTTGATTGTTTGTAGTTACTTTCTATGATTGTAGTGATGCATTTTCATATATTGATAGTGATCAGTGACTGTTAGATGACACGTGCTTGTTTACAGTTATCTATTAGATGACACGTGCTTATTTACTGTTATCACTCTTGGAGTATTTGGTATGATCACTGCTTAGATTCTCGTAGTGCAATTGGTGTAATCTTTCTATAGTATATGTGTGTTGTTGTTTTTTTTAAATCGCATATTTCTAGTTAGCACTCAGCAGGGTGGTTACAAAGATCCACCCTAGTTCAAGTCCCCACGGGGACAAGCATTAATGCCAAATGAGTATTTCCAGAATGGAGGTCCCCTCAACCTTCAATGATTACAAAATGCATTTTTTTTCAATTGTTAATACAGTTAACAGATGCATAACATTTAAGTAAATAACCAGAATTTGTTAGTGAAAGTGCAGCTGGTTCTCCAATAGGCAAGCATCTACCAGTATTTTTAATGAAATGGTTTAATTACAACTTGGATCAACAGTTGAATAATGAGAATATCCCTTTTAAGTACTAATATCAATTTAACTGTGGATGTCCAGCACAATCATAGAATGAGCAAAAATCCTTGTAAAGGATGGAGAGGTAATAAAGAAAAAGGTACACAAAAGGATGAAGCTCCTAAGCATCCTGCAGATCGATGTCTGTAAAAAATCAAAACGTTAAAAATTTCTAATTCAACTAATTCAAGAAGCATCTGAGGAGGTGAAGATCCCTGAGAACCAATGGGCCAGCAAGAGATATCTGAAGAACAACATAGACCATATGACGTAATTAGGCCATTAAGGGCGCAATTCACAGGTTAAGGTGATGATTGTTATAACATCAACCCTGGTTCAAGTCCCTGAGGGGTACAGGCGTTAATGCCAAATTAGTACTTCCAGGATTGAGGTCCCCTTGACCTTCAATGATTACAAAATGCAGTTTTTTTAAACTGTTGATACGGTTAACAGCTGCTTAACAATTAAATAAATAACCAGAATTTGTTAGTGAAAGTGTAGCTGGTTCTCCAACAGGCGAGCATCTACCAGTATCTTTAATGAAATGGTTTGCTTACAACTGGAATCAAAAGTTGAATCCTGAGAATATCCCTAAGATTATTTTAAATGTGGACATCCAGCACAATCATGGAATGAGCGAAAAATCCCGTAAGGGATGGAGAGGTAATAAAGAAAGAGGTGCACAAAAGGATGAAGCTCCTACACATCCTCTGGGTTGATGTCTGTAACAAAATCAAAATGTTAAAAAATTATAATTCAACTTATTCAAGAAGCATCTGAGGAGGTGCAGACCCCTTAGAACCAATGGGCCAGCAAGAGATATCTGAAGAACAACATAGACAATAAGACGTAATTAGGCTCTTAAGGGTACAATTCACAGGTTAAGGTGAGTGATTGTTATAACATCCACCCTGGTTCAAGTCCCCACAGGTACAGGCATTAATGCCAAATGAATACTTCCAGGATTGAGGTCCCCTCAACCTTCAATGATTACAAAATGCAGGTTTTTTAAATTGTTAATACGGTTAAAAGCTGCATAACATTTAAGTAAATAACCAAAATTTGTTAGAGAAATTGTAGCTGGTTCTCCAACACGCAAGCATCTACCAGTATCTTTAATGAAATGGTTCGATTACAACTGGGATCAACAGTTGAATCTTGAGAATATCCCTTTTAAGTACTAAGATTATTTTAACTGTGGACATCCAGCACAATCATGGAATGAGCAAGAATCCTTGTAAAGGATGGAGAGGTAATAAAGAAAGAGGCACACAAAAGGATGTAGCTCCTATGCATCCTCTGGGTTGATGTCTGTAACAAAATCAAAATGTTAAAAAATCTAATTCAACTGATTCAAGAAGCATCTGAGGAAATGTAGACCCTGAGAACCAATGGACCAGCAAGAGATATCTGAAGAACAACATAGACAATAAAACGTAATTAGGCCATTAAGACGCAATTCACAGGTTAAGGTGCGTGATTGTTATAACATCTACCCTGGTTCAAGTCTCCACAGTGACAGGCATTAATACCAAATTAATACTTCCGGGATTTAGGTCCCCTGTTGTAAGCTCGCCAGCTGGGCCCCATTACCGCACAAATTTACCAATAAAAAAAATAAAATTAGATTCTTTAAACCAACATATGTTTACAAAAAAGAAGGTAGAAGAAAGAGAATATAAACACAGATGTTTCCATATATATGTATCCAAAATAAGAATAATGTCACATCCAGTCATAGTTAAGAAATCAACTAGCAAAAGACAGAGAAAACCAGAGTCTCTTGTCCTGCTTGATCATGGTCAGGATCTAATTGACACCAGTGAACAACCCCTAATCTTTGAGAAACTGAAAAATAAGTTATTCTGCAAAAACAACAGTTTGATTACACACACACATGCACCAATTGTACGAAAATATCATCTAGTGAATCTCAGAATAAGATAATGGCTGAAAATTAATTTTAGGAGGTAATGCCAGTAGAAAAAATGCTACGCATTATGATGATAATTGCTGGTCAAGGTAGCCACAGGATTACCAACAACTTACATGCATTACTCATGTGGAAATTGTAAAAGGAAAAGCATTGTATAAAGGTGAAACTTTTTACCATAAATGTTTTCGTGTTTGAAAGTAATAACAATCTCTAACTCAAAGAAATGTTTACATGGGTCTGCGTCTAAACGAAAATCAATCTTGAAGACCACGTCCTTCCATTCTTTGCTTATAACTCCAGTAACCATTCTCACATTCCATATTATCAAAATCATTTTTTTATTACATATCCATTTCCCAGATAGACTCATGTGCAAAAAGAAACAGAAAAGGGAGGATAACCACACGATGTAAGGATTAAACACTCACCAAAATAATGCAAAGCAGCAATCTGTATCCAAAAACAACAAAAAATAAATGTCAACATACAAACATCTTGATTTCTGTGGGAGAAAATAAAGCATTTTGATTTCTGTAATGAAAAATGGCATAAATGCTACTAGAAAATAACACAAATTCCCATAACATTTTTCTCGGGGACTGCTTGAAAATTTACATTATCATGACATTATGCATATAATATTGCATAATCTGAAAGAAAAAGAGGAAAATCTCAAAAGTAAACTAAGGGGCCATGACAAGTAAATGTATAAAACAGCCACGGTTTGTGACTTAAGATAAACAGGTTATATTGCACTCCATAATTATTCGTTTCTAACTGAAATAACTTGACCATGCTAGGTGTAACCTGGTAAGAACTTGAAATGCAGGAAAGCAGAAAAAAATGCCATGTTATGGTATATTGAGTATTGATTGATATAGAAAATACTTGAGAAATTAGAACATCAAAACCCACAATTAAATGGACGTTAATATAAATAGGGAAATAAGAAATAAGACTAAGGCTTATTTCCCTGTATTGCTGTATTTCTTTACTGCTGAAGCAGATAACGCAGAGTAAGATATGTCAAATCGCAGAGGATCACACGTGTAACTAATTTGCTGACTTAGACTGGTAATTATGCAGAAAGTAATGGCTACTACATGACATATATATGCATATTATGGAGTTCGGCAAGAGAAGATTAGTGGCCACATTACCAATGACATTAATGAAAAGCGATAAGAAATGCAAAGTCAAGTAGTGCAGTATCATGTTACGAAATACTAAGATGCAGTCTTAAAGGAAATTGCATGGATTAATATAGAATTTGACCCTGATTGTGAAAAATGGGAAAATAAAAAAGAATATTGAGGCAGGCCTGATGGCTCTGGTCCAGCAGTACATCCTACAGAGTTGACCTTACCTAGCACAGGTTTTCCAGGATGGCGATTCATCCCAAGTAAACATAACAAAACAAAAAAAAAAGGTAGAATAAAACAGGTTCCATATTACCTCTTTCAATGAGATTTTCAAGAATGCAGACTTGGAACCACTTCCTACATATTACGAAGCTCAGATAACGTAGGTGAGGTAATATTCTGCCAGGTAAGTGATTAGGTATGCTATCACTGGAAATAGCACTAAAGCCTTGAGAAGGGCCCTATGATAATCATATAAAATCAAATTAGCAGAACAAAAGGCCAAAGCCGCGTCCTATGTTACTCTTCTATATGTGAATGATCTAAGCTTCTTGATGCTTCTTCTTTCCATGCTATCCAAAAACTTGCAGGCAAAAAAGGCGGTTCCACATGTAATTATTTTAGCTGAATTTGACATCATCCCCTTCACATTTCAACTGTATTCCATGTAATGATGTTGCTTCACAAATTAAGATGTGTGGCACATACAATAATTGGGCATAATAGATATTCATTCAAGACTCTTCAATAATCTAAGAAGTAATGTGAACAATGGATCAAGTAACACTTGGTATGCTCAATGTACATCTTTCCTACAGAGAAAGAGTACTGACCTCAATCGTCTACCTTCTAATACAAAATATTGAGGCAGGCCTGATGGCTCTGGTCCAGCAGTACTTCCTACGGAGTTGACCTTACCTAGCACAAGTTTCCCAGGATGGCAATTCATCCCAAGTACACATAACAAAACAAAAAAAATAAGGTAGAATAAAACAGGTTCCATATTACCTCTTTCAATGAGATTTTCAAGAATGCAGACTTAGAACCGCTTCCTACATATTACTAAGCTCAGATAATGTAGGTGAGGTAACATTCTGCCAGGTAAGTGATTAGGTATGCTATCACTGGAAATAGCGCAAAAGCCTTGAGAAGGGCCCTATGATAATCATATAAAATCAAATTAGCAGAACAAAAGGCCAAAGCCACATCCTATGTTACTCTTCTATATGTGAATGATCTAAGCTTCTTGATGCTTCTTCTTTCCATGCTATCCAAAAACTTGCAGGCAAAAAAGGCAGTTCCACATGTAATTATTCTAGCTGAATTTGACATCATCCCCTTCACATTTCAACTGTATTCCATGTAATGATGTTGCTTCACAAATTAAGATGTATGGCAGATACAATAATTGGGCATAATAGATATTCATTCAAGACTCTTCAATAATCTAAGAAGTAATGTGAACAATGGATCAAGTAACACTTGGTATGCTCAATGTACATCTTTCCTACAGAGAAAGTGTACTGACATCAATCGTCTACCTTCTAATACATTTTCCACCAATACTCCCCGCAAGTTGAAAAGAGATACGCATAGAGGCACCATGAATAAGATCTACAAATCCTACATAAAATCAACTTGAACAAAACCATCGAAACCATTGTCAACGAAAACACATCACTATTTTGAGTTCTATATTCCAATAGAATATGGACATATTATTACTCCCAAGTACCCCAAGCTCTCTTTTGGTTTAAGATTACCTTTAAGCCAATTGCGGGTATTATCTCATCAGCTTTGCATGGAATGCGAGCAAAAATTCCATGACAACAACACATTTCTAAACTTTGCATGGAGTGAGAACACTTTATTCCGCATTTGTAAACTTTACAATAATGAACCAGAATCAGAGGATCATTTTGTATTTAGGTGCCTAGTGTATTATGAGATTTGTGGCAGGTTTTACTGCATCTTTTTCTTTAGAGGAAAAGAAGACTCTCTACAAGATCTTAATTATTATGAGCATCAAAGATGCGTCACTCTATTCATCAGAGAGACGACTCAACACAGAGTTGGCTTTCTTAAGAGTCTGTCAACATAGCTCTTTGTTTCATAATTGAACTTGACACTCCTTTCTTCAACCTCAATTTCAAAGGCACAAGCGGACCCATACTCCGGAGTCATAAGTTGCTAAGAGAAAGATCTCAACAACTTAGCTCTTGTGTTTTATGTTTTATCTCCTTTTTAACATGCAAGCTTTTATTTAAAGTGTATTTTTCCTGTTATGGTTACTAACGGACAATTATATATATATATATATATATATATATATATATATAATATAACTTGGAAAGTAGCTTATTTTTTTAATGTATACAAAGCAGCCTGTATTGATTGCTTTTGTGACCGGAAACGCCCCTAGGGCAAGTTATTTAGGTCTATTTGCAAACCTGTTGTGGTCTTAAATGTAAATCAGACAAGGCAAATGTGAACAGTCAAACAAAATAGTCCCAATGCCACTGCTAAGAAAAATGAGATAAGCAAAACCCCGGCTATTTACAGACAAAATTTAAGATAAACGAAATCGATTAGAACCTCAAGACAATGCGAAACGTACAGGGGGTATCCGCGGTGATTGCACTGGTTAGATCTGTGTGCCAGAGATTGCGATAGTTCTGCCGCTGCTGCATCTTATCCAGATAATCCGCCGACGCCATCTTACTATCGGTATTTGCCTACTTCTCTGTAATGTTTAGCGAAAAATGTTAACAGCAGCACCAAGAACAAAAACCATTGGTGTCATGTGCAATGCCTATATGTCCGTACCTATGCCAGCAACAGAAAATACAAGTCAATTCCGCGATAGAAGATTGACCAGGAACGCTTCAGATTCAGATTCCTCAATTAATTGACTTTTCGTGGATGAAACAACAAGAGAAATGATCTTGATCCGTGAAAGCGAAGAATTTTCAGCACGATTAACAGGTAAGACCGGGGTTCGAACCTTGGGTGCCTCGCCCAACGAGAATATATAGTATAATTACTGTACTGGAAAGATGAACAAGTCCAACGCGATGTGGTCCACATTCGGAGGGGCACACGTAGTAGAATACTCCCCCTTCCCCTTAAATGCTGCTTACATCGAACGTTCGGCTCATCCAAAAGGGAAACCATTTTTCTCATTATTATTTTTTTAATTTTTTTTTAAAATATACTTACTACCGAGGTGTCCATGACACCGTTTAAGTGTAAGGAAGGATCCATATATGGTCAACGTCAATGACACTCCGAAGGTGCGATTGTCCAACATACTCCACACGGCTTAAAATATGGTCCCTCATTAAATTGAATTTTTTCTTTCTTTCTTTCTTTTAGTGATTTTTAAGGGTTTTGGTACATTCTCTAAATGTTTTTTTTTTTTAATGATTAATTTTTTTTTAGTTTTCTTTTTATAGAATAATATCATGTTTTGGATATATTTAAAGTATGTAGTTACATTCAGAAAGGTATCACACTCCACACATATTCAAAGTATGTAATTACATTTCAAAATTGCAATGTTCAAGTAGGGAGCTTTTGGCCCTTTTTACTCCTTGTTTAGTGCGACTTTTATCCCATTTTTTTCACTTTTTTGATCGTTTGATGTCAATTTGTTTACGATAGTGTCCTAATTTGAGTTCAAATTATCTATAAATACACAATCACACTAATCTAGTTAAGGATTTGAATTTCATTTAGATGTTATTTATAAATCATCTCAAAAACATCTAGCATTTTTAAAAGAATTCATTGTTCACGTAAATTTATTAAGCATCTATAAGCATTTAGAGAAATCAAGTAATGATTAAATATAACATTAAACTTCATGTTAGCAATACATTGTATTTCATTTGGTTCTCTAGGGAGTGAATTACTTCATCTTGAATGTCCTCAATACATAGACAAACGAGCCAAATATGTGAAAAAATTAAGAGTTGGCTACATGGTAGATATATTTGAGGAAAAAAGATTTAAAAGGTTGGAAGATATATTAACCCATATCAACAAAAGGCATAGTAACATTCTAAAAGATACCTCAGGTCTCGGGGATCTTTAAGTGGTTGGAGCAATCAGTATAATCTATGATCCCATAGACCGTTTAGTCTAATGGATGTAATTAAAACCATTTCATTTCATTTCAATTATTAGACTATTATTTTTATATTTTACACCATTCTTTTACCCGATTTTGAATTAATTATGGTGAATTAATCCTAATTATGATAATTTTAATAGAATAAATCATAATGTTGAAAATGTACTCTCGAACAATAAATTGAAAGTAAATGCTTGAAATAGATAAAATATGAATGATTGCAAATAAGGCTAACTATGAAAATAAATAACAAATTTAGTTGTTTTTGTTCGTCTAATTGATTGTGTTGACTAACAAAAAACTAGAACAAGAAAATAGGAACAATCCTCATAGAAACCCAAAAACTGAAACAAGTAGAAGAATAAGGTCAAAACTATCTAGTTGAGGCCAAAACCATTTGCCACTCCTAACCCAAACCTGATGTTTTTGACCCTTTGTAGAAAATAGTGAAATTAGGACATAGTCATGTGCGACAATTGAATTTTGGTATGTGTGTGCAAATTTGATCTTTAGTAATGTGCGAAATACCTACAAATAACTTTTGGAATATTGAAACCCTAATAGGGCTTTGCAATGACTGAAAACCTACAAATAGAAAAAAGTGGAGTGTAATTGCTCTAAGTTGACCCCAATCACAACCATGATGACCAATGTTACATACATATATAATACTCTAAAGAGAGAATTTAAGTCCACGTAGTTCTCCCACATAGAGTGTTTTGTGCATTTTTCTCCTTTGACTATGCGTAGACATCTAGAAATGGCTCGAATACTTTATCGTGCTTGGCTTTGGGCTAAGTAAAACAAACTTGTGGCTTGGTTTAGGATTTTTTGTAATGCTTAGAATCATAATTGACAATAAATATAAACTTATTCTCAATATGCAGTAGTGTAAATGTGTCTTTATATTGAAATAACCAAATGGAATAGTGAGTGCCTTCAATGTTCTTTTATAGCAATCCAAAAAGGGAAATAAGCACTTGGAAGCCTAAAAATGTGGAAGATGACATAAGGGAGGGTTCAATTTTAAAATATGATCACTAAAAGGGAGAGGTCATATACATCAAGTAGGGGTCAAAACTATTTGCCACCCCTGGCCCAAACTAGATAATTTTGACCCTTAAGAAAATGTGCTAAATTTTGGATCTAGGTTTATCTGAACAAATACTTAGGGGTATTTTCAAATAATAAAATATTTTTATAGGTGATGGATGATAGATTAGAAAGAAAATGTCTTTGCAAATACTTAGAATAGGCCAAGGTGTCAAAACAGGTTTGAATTAAGTGCACAAGTTAATAAAAGTAAAAAGGGGATAAAACTGACATAATCAAGTGTTTGTGACCAAATTTAGGTGTCTACAGTTGCCCCTATTTAGTATAAACATGAAATTATTAGATTAAAGGAGAAATGTACCTTCGTGGGTAAAACATATTTTGTCTTTAAGCTAGTACTCCAATCGTGTAAGGCACCATAATCTTAAAAAACCCCTACAAAACACATGACGTAGTTTATTTTTTTCTTAATTGAAATTTGAAAAATCTTTGAATTTGAAATTTGAAAGTATTTGAATTTGAAAATTGCTTGAACTTGAAGTTTGAAAATGTTTTGAATTTCAATATTGCCTGAACTTGAAAAGAGAGTAAGGGAAGTATACACCATGTATGTGTAAAATTAGAATTACTTTTCTGACTTTACTTGGAGATGATGTTTCCTTGAAGCATTGGAGAATTTTATACTTCCCATGAAGCACTTAGAGAAGATCGGTTCCTTAGCTGAACCAAAGGAATTTGAGGGTGATTAAACCCCAAATTAAATTCACACTTGTATGAAAAATAAAACCCATTGAGGGATGCATAAACCTCAATTTAATTTAATTGGCTTTTGTAACCCCAAGACGTGAAATGGGTTAAAATCCAAAATGGATTTGAAGACATAATGTTAGACGACACTAAACTTCTAAGTTATGCATTATGCACTTAAATTGAATCAACCATTATAGATGGCTTGTAGATTCAATTGCAACATTGTTCATAAAATGCATGATCAAAAGAGAGTGAAGTACATACATGTTCCTACCATGTCCACAACTTGGCAAATAGTATTAAAATTTTGAAAAATAGAATAATGTGCATGTATTTGTATCATGCCCCCATTGATAAATGTAGAATTTGAAATTGTATGTAGATACCATTTGTGAAATCTTGTTTGAAACATGTATCATATACTCAATTTATGTGAATATTGCTTTGATCTTGCAATATGAGTACATATGCCCCATAATCCATGTCAATGATTGAAGTTTGAACCATTTTACAACTCTTAAAACTATAATAATACCAAAACTAATTTTATCCCTTGAAAAAGTTTATCTCATATATGAGAAGCCCACTAAAATGCCCCCATTTTGAAGTGAGAGAAAATGAAACCTGAAAGTCACTCATCTCAAAATAAAATTTAACTTGCAACATGTGTATTAAGATGTAATCATTTAAAGATACAACATATGTGAAAAGTATGTTATCATATTAGGATTTTACATAATTTAAATATTGTATATAATATACGAGAAAAGGCCTGTATAAATGTGTCCATTAATTCATAGTAATATATTTTATAATTAGTATATTAATGTTAGAAAGCACTCAATTAAGGTTATATATAGATAATGGTTGACTAGGCTAACTGGGCAGGCCCTACAGAGGAGGGCGAGGACCCCCTATCTATATATGGTGATGGTGCTCTCTCCCGCCCCTCCCCTATTGGAAGGTAGAGCCTAACCTTATTTTAATGCCCAGTTCCTGACAGGGGGGTGTGGGGGGGTAATGCCCCCCACTATGGTTGCCATGGGGGTTCAGGGGGGTGGCGACCTATTTTAGAGCCCCCCTGATGAGGATTTAGGGGCAGCGCCCCTGAAGCAAAATGTTGTGAAAAATGCATTATAAAATATTGTAATTTTATAGTTAATATAGATCCTTTACTATTAGATTTTAGATCTAATAGTAGAATTTAAGTTAGTGCATTTTTGCCCTAATTTGTAACCCTCCTTTGATATGATGGCTTTGTAATCAGGCAAAATGGTGTGAGAGTGAAGAGGATATTGTAGTGGATGTATTACAATTTTTTCCCTTCATTTGTTGGACTGAATAATAAGGACTGGCAGTTTCTATGTGGACGTAGCCCATATTGGATGAACTACGTTAAATATGTGTCTCTATTCTATTGTATTTTTTGAATTTTAATTTTATCTTTATTTCATTATTATTGCTCTACATTCTATATTCCTAACATCCCCCCCTCTATCTAAACTTTAAACGAACTCAACTCAACTTTATATGGTTGGGGTGGCCCCCTCTCTCTATATAGATGGAGATCCTCTCTGCATGATGTGGATCATGGTACTTATCAAACTTTATAATCTCAATAAGTACATTAGCACAATGATAGCAATGTCAATAAGGTCAAGGGCCGCATACAAGGGACGTGTTCAAATGTTACAAAGTAAAGATTTCACATATAATGGACATGGATAATGTCATAAATAAAGGATATGTTCAAATTTCACACACAATATAGGGATCAAGGCCAAAAGTAATAGACATGTTCAAATGTCGCACACAACAAATAAGATCTCATAGAGATGTTAAAATAACTACACATAAGGTCTAAGGCCCAAACACAATAAACAAATAAGATCGAATTTACTATGTACAAGTAAATAACATCAATGGAGCATAGAACTAAAAATATCATCTAAATCATGTATACATAATGTAATCATATCCTAACAAATAACATAATCATGTATATAATGTAAAATAGAGATGTTAACATAACATTTATAAATAGTATAAAGCTCAACAATATAAGGATCACAAAATTATAATACTTGTATATAATGTCAATTTTGGATGATGCCCCTAATTTAGCAAGGCTACTCGGTAAAGGCAAGTCCAACACCTAAGTCCTTAAAAACTTTGGTATATCCTACATAACACTCATGAATATTAGTGAAATGCATGTGTGATAAAAAATTATGTTATATACTACTCATGAAATAAATAACACGTGATAATGATGTAAACTATATGTTTAATCATGCTCAAATCTTGATTTTGAATTTTTTAGAATATTTAGAATATTTTGGTTTTATTGCATATTTGATTTTTTTAACAATTTTCTAAATTTGAAAATTGAAAATAGTAGAAACTAGTGACAATCAAATGTTTAAAAATATAATAAAGGAGAAAGATTTGAATAAATTGTGATATGATTCAATGTAAGGTGCACTAAAGATGGTGACATTGCAATGTATGAGCAAGATGCCCCCACTATATGTGAGTTTTGACTTTAGAAATATGTAGGAGGCTGACAAATGTATGCAAATGATTGATTGTACATCATCATTTCAGTAAATATCCACTTGTCAAAGTTTATAGCATGTATAAGTAATATAACATAGAAAGAGCAATATTTTACATGAATAAATACTGATTGGTATATTAAAATTGACTGAAAAAATTGAAAAAATAGAAGAATTAAGGATCTACATGTTTAATTTGTGATTTATGAGTGAAAATTTGAGAAGGACAACAACATCCAACTAGGGTCAAAAATGGCAAACGTTCCTGACTTATACTAGAAGGTTTTGACTTTGGCAAAAATAGAGTATTTATCATTATAGAATGTGAAAATAGGAAAATACATGGCAGAAAAATGGCATAATTGACCATTGTTTTAGGTTGTTCAGATTTAGGAAGTGAGAAAGAAGAGCCAAGAGGCCAACAAGCCAACAAGAGCCAAGGGCTTATAATAAATAATCAAATTTATAAGAAAAAATAGATTATGATACAACAATCAAGAGGCTATGTATAATCAGAGAATGCTACTATATGTCAGATATCTCAAAAAGATGCCTCTATGTAGGTCTTGTATCATATATGTTGTAACCCTAAATTATATCATCATATTCATCCAACATATTAGTTGTGTTATTCTAATCAAATTATTTATGATCATCATCACAATCATAATCATCTTCTTGATCCTGAATTTGTGATTGACACTCTTGTATTTTTTATATCTATATATGAAAAACTCACTGCACCATAGATTGGAGTTATTTTCTTGAAATTGTGATGTTTTTAAGTATGTTCATCATTATCAAAACCTTTCATGTCATGTTGAACTAAAGCAAATTCATGTAATATTTTTTGATTGCTAGGAAGAAAAGTAATTTGTGCTTTGACTTCTCAACTTGAAGATTTAACCATAGATTATGTATTGTTAGACTTATCTTGTTCCTCTATGCATGAAGTAGATATAGTGCTTGAATCCTTGGAAACCATATTTGTACCATTGAAATTTTTAGGAACATTTTACTTTGGAAATCTTGCATGAAAAATCTTTTCACAAAGGTGATTTCTTATTTATCTTGATTTTTTCTTGCAACTTCTCTTTTAGTAATTAATTGTTTAGTAACTTCTCTTGATGTGACTTGTGTAAGCTTTGTTATTCTAAAATTTCCTTTTGTTCTATTCACACTTGTTTTTTAGAAGATGCGTTCATAGTATGAATAGGTTGTTTACTTGAATTATCTATTATAGGATCTCCACTATCAATGATACTTGTATTTTTTTCTTTATATTCTAACAACTATTTGTATGGTGGCCATACATTCTATCATATGCACAATAGTATTTTGATCTCCTTAGAGGAGGCATAAAAGGTAATGTAATCAACTTGTTTTGAAGTATTTCTCTTAGAAGCTCACTTAAAATTTTATTAGCCTTTTACATGTTTTTTGAATCATTAGTTGTAGGTGTATTTGTTTTTAGCTTTCAATCTTGATATGAAGTCTTGTTATGAACAAAATTGCTAGACAAATATGTAAATACATGATTAACAATAACATACTCTGTATTCTTTGTATATGTACCATCATTTTCCTATGATGTGATCTTTAAATTGAAATATTGATTTTGCTTTTACAATTCTTATATTGACTTACTCATAGTGATGATTTGATCTTGAAGGGCTTCACAATCATAAACCCTGGGTACTTTTGATTGAATATGCATACAAACACCATCAATAGGAGATGTGGGAGGTGGATGGGGTTAAGGAAGGAAATGTTGGTTATCTTCATTTGACACTATAAATTAAGTCATCTTACCTCTTTAGATAGTGATAACATGGACCTGATTAGAGAGAAAGTAGTTATCACAATCTTGAGGAGAGATGGAAGATATTACTTAGGATTCCACAGACATAGAATATGTATGATGAATTATTGTAACCTTAATTTTATTGTACATTAGTGTTCCAAAATTTATTACATTGGTATGAAATACATTTAATATTTTTAGTTGACACCATGCAATTAGAACAATCATGACTTGAATTATAAAGTATGTACCAAGAGTCACCCATAAAGCCATTATATGATGTGCACAGTGTATAAATTAGATCTAAAACCCTGAGAAAATTTATGAAATCTATTATAACCTAAATCTGGTCATGAATACTTAATCATGTTAATTTTACTCTTTTTTTATTTTTATTTACTTATGCACTTAATTAATACCTATTTTACCACTTCACCCTATCATAAGCATATGTGAGGACCTATTTCTATTTCAAACCATCATATGTCACATATAAAAATATTTCAATTGCTAAAAATTCCCTAAAGCATATGTATGGATAAAGATTAACACTTATCCCTAGGGGACAATAATGTCCAATAGGGATAATAGTGGGAGGTTTTCCTATCCCTATGGGATTTTGCTAACATTTTTCCACCAATAGTCAAAATTTAAAATTAACATGTCCCTTGGATTTTTTTCCATATTTTTTAAGGTTCCTAGTGTGCAGTTACCCCTTTTGGATTGCTATGAAGGCACACTCGAGTCACTTATTACTTCACTTGGAAATTTTAATACAAAGGCTCATTTACATGAGTGCACTCTAAGCAAATGTTCCTTATTCATCCCAATTAGAATTCTAAGCATTTTAAATAGACTTCAACCAAGTCACAAGCCTATTTTATTCAACCCTAAGTAAAACATGATCAAGGATTTAATTAGGTTTTATATGCATTCATAAGGTCAAAGGATCACAATTACATAAAACACTCTAAATGGGAGAACTACATGGGCTTGATTTCCTTCCTTGGAGTAATGGACACATAAGCATTGTTCAATCATCTAGGGGGTGATTGGGGTCAGCTAAGCCCATTTATACTTCCCCAATTTTTTTTAGGTATTTCAATCACTATAAACCCTATTAGGGTTTCAACATTTCAAAAGTTTGTTTTAGGTCTTCCACACACTTTCAAAGGTTAAATCGGATCATACATACTCAAATCTAACTATCGTAAGTGGCCATGCCCTAATTTATAGTTTTATGTAAAAAGACAAAATCCCCCAAGAAGGACAATAGTGGGAGTCGATCATGTCCCTCTTTGGCATTCCCCTCCTCCTACAGTCTTAGATCTAGCTTATGGGAACTTATAGATATAGTTAGTGTTTTCCTCTTTCCACTCTCTATCAGTTAACACTATCAACTATCAGATAATAATGACTAAGTTTATATTTCATTTGCATAACTACCTTGTTTGCAATGTTTTTTACCTTATGAAATTTAGTTATTTACTTTCATTATGCTTTTCAAATTGTCATTTATAACACTCTACTATATTGTATTCAATTTATCAAAATTAGGGATAATTCACCTATTAATCCAAATTTAGATAAAGAAAAATCCTAGAAAAATAGTTGGAACCCTGAGGGAACCCTAAAGTTTGAAGTAATGCTCGAATAAAACTTTGGGTTCACTAATAAAGGTGCATGACAATCTCAAGTCCACCAATATGTTTTACCCAAATTTGAAATAATTATGGTGAATTAACCCTAATTCTAGTAAATTAGATAGAATAAATCAAAATTATAAAAATGTACTTTGAAATAGCAGATTAAAATTAAATGACCAAAATAAATTTAATGTAACTGATTACAAGAAAATCTAACAATGAAAATAAATAGAAAACTTAGTTATTTATGTTCATTTGAATGCATTTGTTGATCAATGGAAAATTGGAACAATCCTTGTAAAAACCTAGAAATTGAAACAATTAGAATAATAAGGTCAAAATGTCCAACTATAGATGATATTTATGGATTATATAACACCTCAGTCTTGTACATTTGGATAAACTTAAACCTTGGTTGTTCCTCTTAGTTTTGGACCTTTATCACTTTTAGAAGTCTTGCATCTACTCTATCTTGTGCCCCTTGGTACTCTTGGTCTGACCAGTCTTATGTTGATGACCCAGACCTTCTATCTTACCCATAATTCTTAAAACTTGTTTATCTTCCATCTCTACAAGTTTAGAGTATATACCTACTTTCTTGTTCCCTGAATAGAATAGGGATTGATAACCTTGATTGTGCACAACTTGTTCTAAGTTTGTTTATGTAATTTGCATTTGATTTTCATCATGTGGTTAGAGGGCTAAAAGTCACATATATATTTTTATGGTGTTTGTGTGGGTCTTAAAATAGGTCTAGGCCTACCCTAGGTGGTATTTGATTTGAAAAGATATCCATTATTATAAAAAGAAGGGAAAAGGACAATAGCGATAAAAGTGGAACATTAATGCCATGTGACACTATTGTCCCTATTATGGTGCTAGTGTCTAGGTGGTAGAACCTAAGGCACTAAGGGTCTAGATGTGAAGATGAGGGTTTGGGACTACTTTAGGGATGTTTAGGGATGCATATGACCCATATGAAGATTGGATAAGTGTCTAAGTAGGCCCTAAAATAGGTTTAGGGTTGAACTAGGGATGGGTGGTCTCAAGTAGCATTCTTAACACTCAAGTGTTATTTTTAAGTGATTAAATTTGCCCTCCTTTATTTTAGAAATGCAACAAAGTGAAATGATTAAGATAAAGGAAAAATAAGTGTACCTAGACTTACCTAAGAGGTAAAGCCCATGAATCTGGATCTAAATATGTGAAGCATGATCTATTTCATGTCCTACAAATGAAATGTGCATATATCAGTCCTTACTTAATAGATATCAAAATCAAAGACAAAACTAAGTAAAGAGATAAAACTCAGTAAAGAGATATAACTAATTTAAAGAGATAAGAGAGGAAAAGAAAAAATACACCTCACTTGGTACATGAACCAATGCATCAACGTAGTGAAAACTTGTGTGTGTGCATGTATACAGTGATAAATTGGTGAATAGCTCAGACTGAGTTAATGGCTTGCTCAATCCCCATGTGTGGGTGGCTCAAGAACACAATCCAATTTTCACTCCATCATTTCCCACATGCATTTGGTGGATCATGACCTATGAATAACTTGGATTGGATTGATGGTGTGTCCAACCCTCTTATGTAGGTGGCTCAAGAATTCAAGTATACTATGACTCCATCATTGCCTACCCATGTGTAGAAGATGCATCTAAAACTAAAACTATGATATGCAACTGGACATGTTTAACTAGAGATGTGTCGGCTCTGTGGCCACTCAAAAATATTAGGTAGTTTTGGGCTACTTAGGAATACCAATCACTCAAATGGAGTAAGACATGAATCTGGTGTGTAACCTAAAATATGGTGTTTTATGTGTGCAACATAGAGAATGACATATATTTTATCATTCCATTTGATCAACCAGTGTATAAGTGAGCAAATAAAAATAATGTGCTGCGCACATGCCCCCAAATCTAATATCTGAGTATATGGATTCTAGATTGAGTTGTAATATTTTATATCTAAGCATCTGAACTAAAATGAAAATGATCATGTTGTGTATGATAACCCCAATCTAAATAAATTGGTATGAATCTAGGATAAACTAAGCCAAAAATAATAATTTGTAATTGAACCTGTGCAAACTTGTATTGTACCTACTCTAATTTGTTGGCCAATCTAGAATTATATGAAACTAAGGTTATTGGATAGTAGTGCCATATCTTGAACAGTAGTGCCATGTGGTGCTAGGGTCCTAATTTGGGCACTAATGTTTGACTATTCCAATTTTTATACAATTGTAATTAATCTTTGTGTCCCTATTTCCCACTGTGTTTTCTTGAGTCTGATTTTTGCATTTTATGCCTGTGTTGAAAATTATACTCTAATTACATTTGAATAGCCTAATCTTTGTGACAAAGCCCTGTGAATACCCCTTCTTTGAGGGGAGTTGTTGAACCTATAAAATAACTGACCTTAAAAGAAGAATCTCTATAAAATGTGTGTTAGCTAGAACATATATGATATCTGCATAATAAACCAATATAATGTGCATACATAACATCAGAATGTAAGATAATCCAAGCAAAAGTTTATAATGTGTGATGCATGTTAGGCATATCATTCACAAGGTTTTCAAGATATATATAACAATGTATATAAACAATAAATCTAAGAATAACTAAGTAGCTACCTAGGGGGATTGGGAATGATGTCCATAACGACACCCAACGAGGAAGGGGAGATGCACAAAGTCCCTCATGGCATCTAAAATTGGAGTGTGTAATGAGTAATAGTTAAGTGTCATGGCCATGACACATACAAGAAAACATGCATACAATACACATGAGGCACAAAAATAAGGCCAAGGGGCCACAATAAAAGGGACATGGGTAAATGTTACTAAATTTGAGAAACTAAGACATACAAGGACATGTTCAAATATTCACATACACAACAACAAATAATTTATCTTAGAGCCACATGGAAGGACATTTTCAAAGTTCACATACACAAATAGGAAGGCACACACAAAGACATGGGCACATGTCCAAAGCATACATATAAGGAAAATAAGTGGCATATAGTTATAGAACAATAGCATATTCAAATGTCCCTAAATAAAATAAGCATAGAGACACAATCAAGTATAAACTAAGAAAGCTAGAAATGAAAGTATGCATGAACATGTGGTACAAATATGTATGGGAGCTAAAATGTACATAAGTTGAGTCTAAAGTAGTAAAAATCCAAGTAGGTATAGGATGATCAACATTAAGATATAACAATGTTAAATCTGTGATGTAGAGTTTAGAAAGATACAACTTGGCAATCAAAATTGTGTATAAGATGCCCCCAAATGGGTGACTGTGTCAAATAAAGAACATGTGTATCTATGTATGTGCTCCCAGTGGATAGATAATAACAAATCTAGTTAGGTGTAGTAGACCCGAGTCCCATAGCAATCTACAAGCACTCAAAAATAATAGGTGAAGCATGTATGTATGATAAAACTGACTATACTAAGATATCTAGCATATGTAGTGTCTAGCAAATATAAGAAGTGTAAACATGGCAATGCATACAATATAAAATTTATGTTTTTTGAGTAAATATTTGAATGTTTTTGTGTTTTGACATATTATATTATTTTTATATTCTTTGGATATAAGATATGTATAAACAACATGAAAATTAAACTATATATAAGAATATAAAAATAAGGAAAGTATGTTCAAGAAGGGAGGAACATTACTAACTGATGAGTCTCGGGGGATACTCACTATCAATGTGGTTTTTGCCAAATAAAGGAATGATGATCGTGTATGTTGTATGAAATGGTAACGGAGGTCCCAGAACATGATGTACTGAGTGATCTATAGCTAGCACTACCTGTGAAGTGGTGTTAGGAATCTGTGAAACTAACTATGGTGTCATATGAATTATAGGGGTCTTGGGGACCCATTTGGTAGAAAATGATGTGGCTAACATAGGTACCATGTGTTGAGAACTCTGAGAACCCAATAATATTTATCTTTAAATAAAGGGAGTAGAGGGAGGCCTTATAAAATTACAATATATCTCTGACACAAGGGTCTCTCTAATAATGGTCTTCATGGGAGAGTATGCATACATTATAACACTATAAGAGTAGACCTCACCTGCACTAGTGGCTCCACTGAACTCTATGGTGTCTTAATAATAACTATGCTCAGAGCTATAACTGGTAACTATAGTGTGACTTCCTATGGGATAGGTAGAGTATACTCATATGAAAGACCCTCAATTATGATCACTCGATTAACATGTATATATTTGAGGCATCTGTGCATGATGGATGGAATAAATCATAGTAGTTGTATCCATGGCCTACCCAATAACATTTCAAATGTACTTGCACTAGGTAATACTAAGAATCTAGTGGTGACATGTGTTGGTCCAACTTGTAGTGGAAGTACAATCTCCTAAATGGAGCTCTAAGCATGCCCATTAAAACCATAAATAACTATGTTGGTAGGAGAAATATCCTACTTTAAATACCCTAAATGTTATAGAAGTGTGATAGTGCACATGTTAATACTCGACCCATTGTCAACCACAACACTCTAAATAGGATGATGATCAATATAAGCTCATATAAAGAGTACATATAAATCTGAATCATCATCAATAATCTCTTGCTCTGAGAAAGTGTTGAGTGGTCTAGTTGGTATTGTAGTATAATACACACAAATGATATTGTATAGGGGGTGTGCATCCTATAAGTAGTGTGATATTATGTTAATGGTGGATACGCCTAATACATATAGTGAACACCTGAAGTGCCCCATACCTCATTAGATGAATGCTTTGAAAATAGATGTGAGATTATTTTCAATGCCTTAGCTTATGTTTGTTTAACTCTGGGTGCCTCTATGGGTGTGCCTACATCAACTATGTTGGCCCCTATCAAATCTTATATCTTATGTTTCAAGGTGATGCATCAATTTGTAGTATGGCCTGGTGCCCTGCGATATTCACAGAATACATTGGAATCATATATTTTTGGAATAGGTCATGTCATATCAACCTCTTTGATGGGTAGGAGAGATATGGCATTGCATTCTAGGAGCTACTATAAAACACGTGTTGGAAATTTTGGAAGGTTGGTGAAAACTCTTTGTGGAGGAGCTGATAAAACCATGAGAGGAGATAGATCTAAAGCTACGTTAACTATAGCCTTTTGGTCACTCTTGTTTTCAGTGTCCCTTTGTATGGAGGCTTGCTAGAAATCTTAGTATTTTATTCAGATCCACTTTTATATTTAAATTTATCCATAGAGAGAAGTTATAATTCCCTTTCTTTCACTATGTGACATAAATATGTGAATGTTAGAAACTTCTTGAATAAGATAGTTTCATGTAATGTTGGTAGTAGGCTCTGTTTGAATATGTCTTAGAGCTCTATATACCATGGGGCTAGTCATGTTTGCCAATATAATTTTATATCGCAAGACATTTTTTACAATAGGTTCATTGGATTTTTGCTTCAGTTGTGCTACTTAAGCATATGAAATCTTATCACTGATTTTAATTAAGAAGTGTGCTAAAAATATATCTACCAATTAATTGAATGCAATGATGGACTGATTTGGAAGATCATAAAACCATTTTAAGACATAGTCCTTTAGACTATGTGGGAACAACTTAGTGAGGAGAGAATCATTGGACACATAATGCAAACATGCTACATGGATAGCTCATAGATGGTGCTCTAGGTCACCCTTACCATTATACAATGTAAGCTTAAGGGTCACAAATTTGGATGGCAAAGGAGTTGCAGCTATGTGATGTGTCAAATGTGTATGTAAAATAACATGAGAATCCAAGGCATGTGGTGGCCTCGTAGCTCCTTGATCAAGATGTAACACCTTAACCTACAAATAATGAATTTCATGTATAAGGGATTATACATCTGGAGAGGAGGAACTAACCATAAGAGGCATAGCTACCACTAAAGGTTGTCAAGTTAAAACAAGTTGTTATACAAGTTGACTTAGCCCCAAAGTAGGTGTAACAATGTTGTTCTCTGGAGTAGAAGATTGATGATTATTTATTTTTAAAATTTCTTCATGGATAATATTGATAAGGTCATCTTGCATACTTGAACATTTAGAAATGAAATCTTGTGATTGTATTTTATCAGTTTCATAACATTATTTGTTGAATTCTGCCATTGTAGGTTGGGGAGTAGGAAAATAAACACTTGTATATTTTAAACCGATAAAAAAATTTAATCTATGAAAGATTGCAAGAATTAAATATTGAAATAAATATAAGAACTAATGTCTGAGCATAGAAAAACAAGGATACAAACCCTAAGAGCATATAAGGCTAGGGTTTTAATAGTATTCGAAGTAAGTTGGGTTCACCAAATGTTTTAATTTTTCAAAAGTTAGTGAATGTAAATCCTATGTTGTTAAAGGGATTTAGTACAGTAAATCATGGTAGAAACATGAAATAAATAAAACCATTGATCTATAACAAAATTGACTTAATTTGACCTTTATAAAAATAACAATAAATAACATAAAAAAGTACTTAGTTGGAAAATGATTGAAAAATGAGATTTGGAGGCTGCAAACTATGATAGAGGCTAATTTGAGTGTTGTAAATAGGATCCAAGTGTCAAAACCCTTCTTGTACATTAGCACCATAATCAAATAGTAGCACCATGTGGTGCTAATATACCTATTTTATCAGTAATGTCCTCTATGTAGAATTGTTCTGAGCTTCTGGGTACACTTATGTTTGGGTTTGTCAAACTAGTTCCTATGCATATGAGTTCTAAATCTTTGTAGATGACCTATTTTGATTGATTTTATGTGAAAAACCTAATCCTCCATATTGTCAGGACCCCCAGCTCTTGAAGAGCACAGTTGATTACTTTTGTATAAGCAACTAAACACGAAATTTAACCAAAAGTAACAAGTAACTAGAAATTCAGAAATAACACAAAATATGAGAGATAATACCCAATTGTATTAATACTCTTCTAGAAGAAAATACAACAAAGAAGATGCCACAATCTTCTTTCACACTCCTCTAGGGCTCCCACACCTCTAGGGCGTAAACAGTAAATCTCTTTAAGAGTTCTCTCTCTCAATCAGGGTCACAACAAACAACTCAAACACAGAGTTGTTGTTCACCTCCACCAGTCAGTATCACTACTGCCTATACCACAAAGTATGCACACATACTCCAAATATGAGTACACAACACACTCCAAGTAGATCTCCCATGAACTTGCAACAACCTGTAAATCAAACTGATCTTACTTACACATGTAGATCTCACTTGATCTTGCTATACCGCAGATCAACCTGGCCTTGCACACCTACCGACCGAGATCATACACACATGAAGAACCCTTCTGATTCTCCACACCAGCACCCCTGTGGATATTCTACCAGATCTTGCTCTCCCGCAGATCTATCTGATCATACACACTTGGTACTGTGGCACTATGAGGAGCTAACCTTGCTCTCTTCCCTCTGAAGGAGCTAACCTTTCTCTCTCTATCTAGCA
The DNA here is from genome assembly GCA_037957365.1 of Torreya grandis. Classification (NCBI taxonomy): domain Eukaryota; kingdom Viridiplantae; phylum Streptophyta; class Pinopsida; order Cupressales; family Taxaceae; genus Torreya; species Torreya grandis. Next base: position 1,133,987 of record JARHVA010004331.1, on the reverse strand, counting down.
CACTTTACAATATATCCCATGAGTCTATTATATAAATCCCATGCAAACAATAATTAGACTTCTAATTACAATAATTAGAACCGCAGCTCCAAGACTAAAATTAGTCTTTACCATGCAAACTAATTGTCTATCCAAAAATAGACCAGTTCTGAAGATGCATGCAAATGCATGCACACACAGGCTGCCGACGTCGGTTCCCTGTCTAACCGATGTCAGCCGACCCATAACCGACATCAATTACTACGAACACTGAAGATGACCGATGTCGGTTGCCTGCAACTCAGCAACCTCCTCTTGTTTGCATCCTAGTGAAGCTTTTAGCTCCACAACCTAACATATATTATTAGGGAATCTAATTTACATAAGTAGTAAAGTGTGTTTTTAATGGGGTATGCTAGACATCCTCAACACCCCACTATGATGAGGGTTGCCTACATACCAATACTCCTAAGAGGGATCAAGCTTGATGTAGTTCTCCCCACTTAAGTGCTAGTACAAGTACAAGTGTAGCTAGTATGAATGTTGGTTTGAGTATTTTGAGTGTACTTGAGACTAGAAACATGAGTAATCTGAGCTTATAAATGTTGTAGATAGTTGTATGCATAAATAAGGTAGAATTGGGATTGATAAGCTTGATTGTGCATAATTTATTATGAGTTTGTTTGTGTAATTTGCATCTAATTTCCATCATGTGGTTAGAGGGTTAAAATTCATGTATATATATTATTTTGGTGTTTATGCGGGTCTTAAAATAGGTTTGGATTGACCCTAGGTGGTCTTTGATTTGAAAAGATTTCTATTAGTAGAAAAAGGAGTGAAAAGGACAATAACATTAAAATTGGGACATTAGTGCCATGTGATGTTATTGTCCCTATTATTGCAATTGTGTCCAGGTGGTAGACCTTGAGGCACTAAGGTTCAGGATGTCAAGATGAGGGTCTAGAACTACTTTAGAGATGTTTCGGGATCCCTGTGGCCCACATGAAGGCTAGATAAGTGTCTAAGTAAGCCCTAAGATAGGTTATAATCACCCGAAAGTGGTATTTGAGTGTTAAGATTTCTACTTGAGACTACCTATCCCTATATTAGCCCTATAACTATCCTAAATCCTATTGTCACACTTATCCAACCTTCGTGCGAGTCACAAGCATCCCTACTTAGCCCCAAAGTAGTATTAGACCTTCATTTCTTGGTCATAGCCCTTCATGCTGAGTGTTTTGCTAACTAGACTCTAGTGCCATAATAAGGACACTATCACCTCTTGGCACTAGTGTCCCCAAATTGTTGCTAATGTCCTTTGCCTTATAATTCCCCAAACAAATATCTTTTCAAAACTAGAACCTCTTAAGGTTGGCCTAGACATCATTTATCACCCACACAAGCAACATAACATTATATATACATGACTTTTAGACCTCTAACCACTATATGGGAATTAAATACAAAATACACATTCAAATATAGAACAAGTTGAGCACAATTAAGGTTATCAATCCTTACTCTTCCCTACTTTTGCATACAATCATCTACAACAACCCTAAGCTCAGATTTTCTAGATTTCCAGTCTCAAGCACATTCAAGGCACTCAAGGCCACTATCATACTAGCATCACTTTCACTTACACCACCACTTAGGTGGGGAGAACTACATCAATCTTGATCCCTCTTATGAGTATTGGTAAGTAGGCAACTCTCTTCACAGTGGGGTGTTAAAGATGTCCAACTTACACTACTAATGAGCACATGTTTCAGCTCATGTCTTAGCTACATAGAAGATTAGGGTTGGCATAATAAATTAGTCATTATAGGTAAAATATAGGGTTTTAAAATTCATGCATTTAGGAACAAATCCCATAGATCTAGACATAGGTGCACCTAGAATCTCATAATAGTCTTGCACATAGGACACTACCACTAATATCAAGACACTGCCACCACTTTTCCAATAATGGCACTATTGTCCAATTATGGTGATATTATCCAGGAGGGATTCTTACATTGGGATTTAGTTTATAACACTTAGACCAACTTCCTTCTCAGTTTCCAACACCTAGATCATCTGTATCATGTGTTTTCTAGCTAATTCATTACTTGCACTATTTATTACTATTTTTAAAAAAGCCAAAGTTAGTCAATCCTATAATAAATCAGTGGTTGTATTTATTGCATATTATTTCCCTGATTTAGTCTAATTATCTCTTTAACAAACATATAATTTACCCTTGTTAAGTCCTAAAAGGTTAATTTTTTTGGTTTTTTGCAAACATTGCTAAAACGCTAACCCTAGATGCTCCTAGGATTTATATCCATCTTTTTCCTATTTTCAATAATTGATTTAAGTTTTTCAAATTTCATATATTTTATTTTAGTATCTCTATTTTAATTTGTTTACTATATGCCATCTGAAAAAGCTATCTCTCTTCCATAAAGAATAAGTGCTAGGCTAGTGGTAATCTTATTAAGCATATTCAAATTCATGTTATTCAAGCTTATACCATGGATAAGGGACCTGTTGTAACTCTCATTGTTGATCCTTCACACCTTGATTATGTGGATTTCAATGATAATGCATCTAAAGATGAATAATATAATCAATATCAAGATTATACACAAATTAGAAATGATGACATTCTCGCTCCACTTAACAATGCCAACCTAATTGTCAATAAGGATGAGATCCTATAGAGCTTCAAAGATAGACTTTAAGAGCATCCCCTTAATCATGCATAAATTTTACAATCCATAATGGAAATTAAGAATAAATTAAACAATGGTCAATCTTCAAGTCCCCCAGCTAATAACATTATTATATTATAGTGGGGCCAACTCAGCTAGTATAACCAACAATTATAAGTAAACAACCTTCAGTGATAGCTACACCTCTTGTGGCTAGTTGCTCCACTCCATATGTAAAATCCCTTATGCACAAGGTTCATACTCTATAGGCTAATGTGTTACATCTTGAGCATGAAGCCTCTAGGCCATCACATGTCCTGGATTCTAATGTCCTCTTATATACACCTTTGGCAAATCACATAGCGACAATTCCCTTGCCATCCAGATTTATGGCACCTAAGCTTACATTATATGATGGAAAGGGTGGCCTAGAGTACCATCTCCAAGCTTTTCATACAACATGTTTGGACTACATGTCCAATGATTGGCTTTTCACAATGTTGTTTTCATGTAGGATAAAGGATCATGCCTTACAATGATTTTATGATTTATTTAATCAATCTAAAACAACATTCAATCCTTTGGTAGACATGTTTTTAGCACACTTATCGATTAAAATCAATGACAATATTTCATATGCCCAAGTTGCATAGTTGAAACAAAAGTCAAATGAGCCTATTGCAGAATACATATGATACAAGACTATATTAGCTAAATTGACTAGCTCCATGGTAGATAAAGAGCTTCAAGACATATTAAAATGAATTCTTCTACCAACATTACTAAAGCTATCTTTTTTTTAAAATTTCTAACATTCATAGGTTTGTGCCACACATTAAAACAAAGAGAAGTCAAGCTTATATCAATGGGAAAACTAAAACATACCAATGGATCATAATCAAATACTAAGGGTTCAAGTAAGCCTCCATACAAGGTAAGGTACATTGAAAATAGGAGTGATCCAAAGACCACAGTTAACATAGCTTCAGATGCATCTCCTTATTTGGTTTTATCAGCTCCTCCATGCAGAGTCTTCACAAACCTTCTAAAATCACCAACACGAGTTTTACAATAGCTCTTGGAATGCAATGCCATATCTCTCTTTCCCATCAAAGATGTTGATGTGACATGACCTATTCCAAATAACTATGATTTCAATGCATTCTTCAAGTATCATAGGGAACCAAGCCATACAAAAAATAAATGCATCAACCTAAAACACAAGATACAAGATTTGATTGATGCTAACATTATTGATGTGGGCACCCCCACAGAGGCACCAAAAGTATATCAAATAGAAGCTAAGGCCTTAAATATATTATTAGTTCTATTTATAAAGTACATAGTGAATGAGGTAGGGAGAACTTCAAGTGCTCATTACGCATATCAGGCACATCCACCACTAGCTTCATATCATACTATTATAGAGGAGGCACACTCATTGCACACTATCATTGGTATGTACCATACTATAATTCTAGCTAGACCACTCACCACCTTCTCAAAGTAGGAGATAGTTGATAATGATACAGATTTATATGGACTCTTTATACGAGCCTACATAGATCATCATCCTATTCAAAATGTTATACTTGACAATGGGTCAAGCATTAACATGTGCACTATGACACTTTTATAACATATGAGATATTTAGAGCAGGATATATCTGATATAAACATAATTATCAATGGTTTAAGTGGTCATATTTATAGCTCCATCAGGGAGATTGTTTTTCCATTACAGGTTGGACCAACACATGTGGCCATTCCGTTTTTAGCAGTACCTAGTGTAGGTGTGTTTTATATGTTAATGGGTAGGCCATGGATACAATAATTGCTAAGCATCCCATCCATAATGCATAAATGCCTAAAATATATACATGCAAATTAGGTGGTCATTATTGAGGGTCTTCCATATGAGTATCTTCTACCTATTCCATAGGTAGTTACATCATAATTACCTATTATAATATAGTTACCAGATATAACACAATTATCATTTATAACTTAGAGCACAGTTCCTATTGATACACCACAAAGTTTAGTAAAGCCACCAATGCAGAAGAGGTCTTCTCCTATAGTTGACACATACACATACTCTCCCATGAAGACCAGTATTAGAGAGACCCTTCAATGAAAGATATGTTGTAGATTCTAGGTGGGCCTCCCTTTACTCACTTTCTATCAAGATCAATATTATTGAGTTCTTGAGGTTCTTAACATAGGGTATATTTTCCACCTATAACTTCTTCTACCAGATGGGTTTTTAAGACCCCTACAATTCACATGACACCACAGTTAGTGCCACATATTTGTAGCACCACTACATAGGCAAGTACAAATATAGATCACTTAATATAATAGAGTATGGGACCACAATTTCCCTTTCACATAACACACATGATCATAGTTCCCTTATTTGACATAGGCCACAATGATGGTGAGTCTCCCATGACACTCATCGATTAATATTGTTCATCCTTTATTGTACATACTTTCCTTCTCCCTTGCTTCTTGTACATAGTTCATTTTCATATTGCTTGTACATAACTTATATCTAAAAAATACAAAAATAATATAATATTTCAAAAACATAAAAAACATTCAAATATTACTTAGAAAACACAAAATCATAGATTGTTAGCATTATTGTGTTTACATTTATTATATTTTCCATACACTACATATGTTATCTATCTTAGTATAGTCATTTTTATTAGACATACTTGCTTCACTTATTCTTCTCTAGTGCATTTAGATTTATTACAGGACTCAAGTCCAATACACCATTCCAGACTTGCCATTATCTACCCACTAGGGGCATATACACTGATACATGGGTATTAAATTGAGAGATTCACCCATTAGGGGGAACCCTATACATAGTTTTGATTACTAGGTTACATCATTTTATACTCTACATTCCAACTTTAGCATTGTTATATCTTGATGTTGATCATGCTACTCTTCTTCAAGATTTTTGCCAGCGAGTACTAATTTAGACTCAACATTTGTACATCCTAGCTCTTACACATATTTATATTACATATTCATGCATACTTTCATTTCTAAATTTTTTAGCTTAGACTTGATTGTACTTTTATGCTTATTCTATTTGAGGGCATTTGAATATGCCATTGCTCTTTGGCTCTATGCCATTTTTATGTACAATATGTATGCCTTAGACATTTTCCCATGTTCTTTTATGTGCCTTTCCTAATTATATATGTAGACATTTGAACATGTCCTTATATTTGGTTCTAATCCAACTTGCTTGTTGCTTGTGTGTGTGAACATTTGAACATGTCCTTGTATGTCTTGTTTTCTTAGATTTAGTGACATGTGCCCATATCCCTTTTATTGTGGCCCCTTGGCCTACTTTGCATGCCTCATGTGTTTTGTAGGTATGTTTTATTATATGCATCATGGCCATGACACTTGTATTTTATTGTTACACACACCATTTTTCGATGCCATGAGGGATCTTATGCATCTACCCTTCCTACTTAAGTGCTGTGATGGACATCATGCCACATCCCCCTAGGTAGCTACCCAATTTTACTTGGGTTACTATTACATACATTGTTATATATATCTTGACACCATTATGAATGCTAGACATGACATACATCTTACATTACATACTTATGCTTAGATCATCTTACATTTTGATGATATGCATGCACATTTTGATTATTATGCAGTTATCATAAATACTCTAGCTAACACACTTTTTATAGAGCTTTTTATTTTAAGAATAGTTCTAGCATAGGTTCAACAACTCCTTTCATAAGAGGAGGAATTCAAATGGGTTTATCTTAGAGATCAAGATCCTATATTTTACTTACAATACATTTTTTAGCACACAATCTCAGTTATAGAAAACTAGAGATAGATAAACACAGTGGGAAAATAATGACCCATAAAACAATATAGTTGCATAAAATTTAGACTAGGAGGACACTAGTACCAAAATTGGGACACTAGCACCACATGAAACTATTGTCCAAGATATGGTGCTATTGTCAAGTAGCATTAGTTTTAGAAAACCCTAGATTAACAAGAACAAACATCATGTACAATATAAGTTTGCATAGATTCAATTACAGATTTATCAGTTATACTCAGTTTTGCTCAAATTTATACTAGTTTAGGTCATATTCATATCAATTTTATTAGATTGGGGGAATCATGCATGTCATGACCATTCCCATATTCAGTTCGGATACCCAAATATAGTTTATTACAACTCAATCCAAAATTTATATGCTCATATATCAAATTTAGGGGTAGGTACACAACACATTGATTATGTATGCTCATTTACATACTGGTTGATCATATGGAATGCCAAATTCCATGTCATTTTATATGATGTATACACACAACATCAATATTCCATGTTACACACTAGTTTCATGCCTTAATCCATTTGTAGTGATTGTCATTCTCGAGTGGCCCATAGCTAGCTAATGTATCTAAGTGGCCACATAGCTGACATACATAGTTAGATATACCCAATTAGACATTTATAGTACTTTGCATAGTGCAATTTTAGATGCATATACTAGACATGGGTGGAAAATGATGGAATCATAGCTTACTTTAGTTTTTGAGCCACCTACATGAGAGGGTTGGATACACTATCAGTGCAATCAATGTTATTTATAGGTAATGATCCACCAAACAGGGGTGGGAAATGATGGAGTCAAAACTATATTGAGTTATTGAGCCACCCACACATGAGGATTTAGTATGTTATCAAGTCAATCTAAGCTATTCACCAACTGATCACTATATATACACACACACATAGGTTATCACTAGGTTTATGCATTGGTTTGCATACCTAGTGAGGTGTATTCGTTCCCTTACTCTTTCCCATCTCTTTACTCAGTTTTACCCAGCTTTACTTCTTTACTCAATTTAGTATTATGATATTGATATATCTTAAGTAAGGACTGATTTATGCATGTTTTACTTATAATCTATGCATTAGAGAATGCTTCACATACTCACACCTAACTTCACGGGCTTCACCTCCTAGGTAAGTCCAATTATGCTTCTTTTTCCTTTATCCTAGTCATTTCACTTTCTTGCATTTATAGAATAAAGGTAGGGTAATGGTAATCACCCAAAAGTGGTATTTGAGTGTTAAGAGTGTTACTTGAGTCTACATATCCCTATATTAGCCTTAGACCTATCCTAGAGCCTATTGTCACACTTATCCAACCTTCATGTGGGCCACATGCATCCCTAGTCATAACCAACGTAGTCCTAGACCCTTATTTCTCAATCATGGTCCTTTGTGCCTAGTGTTTTTCTAGCTAGACACTAGCACTATAATAAGGACACTAGCACCACATAGCACTAGTGTCCCCAAAATGGAGCTAATGTCCTTTGCCCTATCTTTTTCCAAATAAATATCTTTTAGAACTAGAACCTCCTGAGGTCAAGATGGACATGTTTTATCACCTACATAAGCAAAAAAATAATATATATACATAAATTTTATCCCTCTAACCACTACATGGAAATCAAATACAAAATACACATTCAAACATAAAAAATGTTGAGCTCAATTAAGATTATCAATCCCTATTATGCCCTACTTCTGCATACTAACATCTATAACAACCCTAATCTTAGATTTTCTAGATTTCCAATCTCAAACACATTCAAGGCACTCAAGGCCACTATCATCATGTGCATTTTCACCAATACTTAGGTGGGTAGAACTACATGCAATCATAAATGCATTAGATTTATAAATCAATCCTAGCTCGAAAAAGATAGATCTTACTTACACTTTCGATTGGGGATACATTAGATAATTAAGAACATGATCAATACACATATATGTTAGACCCAATTAGGGGATCTCTTAATATAATAAGATCACTAAGGAGGGTTTCAAAGCCTCCAATCAAGTAAAACTATGCAATAACCCTAACTACGTCCTATGTTTTCATATTCACTATACTAATAACAAGTAAAGCAAAAGAAATCTAATCTAGTGCTCACCAAAGCTTGTGGAATAAAGTGAGGATAATAGACAAAAAAGGTAAACATGCATAAGAGACATATATTCACGTCAATGTATATAAAATCCTAATGAATGGAAGATAAGTAAAAATTCATATCTATCTACTCTTACAAGGGAGGAACAAAGTTAGGAATATTTACCTTTGAAGATGAATCCATCGAGCCTCATTCTCTCCCTTGGCCAAGGTGCTTAGCAAGAGGTTGTTGTGATATATAAGGATTATAAGGATAAATCAAATCTAGGCTACACAACCTATTAATGCATCTAAAAAATTCTCCATAAGACAAAATTCATATCTCTAAAGAAAGTATGAGACCTTAAACTTGCTCCTCAAGTAGAAAGGTGGATAAGTAGATGCACAATAAATCTTACTTCTTATTCTCTTCTCTAAATAATGGTTAAATGATCTTGTATATACATGAAGATTTAATCATAAGCCCTTCCAAAAGATTCAGCTGATAGGGTCGACCTAGTTGACCTAATATTGTTATTGATAAAAACTCACTAGGTCACGAGCTAGGTCAGCTAAGAGTCGACTTAGACCCTAAATTAGTTTCACCAATAAGAGTACAAGGTTGACCTAGTCATATAAACTATTGAAAGGGGTTTTAGGTTAGGAAAAGGGGTATGAAAGGTGGTAAAAGATTAGAGGAGTGTGAAAAAGAGAAGAACAAGCCTAGGGGAATGGTTTTTAGGAGACAAGTGTGTAGGTAACAAGTGGTAAAAGGGATAATAATATTGTAAAACACTAATAGTCTGCCCACCCCTTTCCCAGTGCACCCCTTCAGGTATGTACTTAGAGAGATTGAGACTCGATAGGTTCTTACAAGATAAAGAACATCGGTAATTGATAAAAGTTTAAAAATATTATGTGTATACATATGACCCACTCAAAGATCATCACGTGTCACGCAAGTGTAACACGAGATGGTGCTTCGAGAATAGAACATGATGACACATAATGCTATTGCTAGGTAAAGTGAATTAAGGAGCAAATAAGATAAATGAAAGGACAAAATTGAAAACACTACCTTTACTTACCTTGGTGTTGTAGATAAAAAAGGATATGTGAGAGATGTGAAGGCATCCAATGTGAGGAACATTAGGCAAACCTGTAGAGATTACTGCAAAAAAGAGCAAAAAATCATTTTTTTTGAAATATAGATATATAATAGTGGAAAATATTCTCTACGACACCATGATTCCATAACTTTTTATGGTTAAAAAAATGAGTTAGTAAAAACAAAGATATGATTAAAATAAGGAATCTGATGATGGTAAATAATTGTGAATAGTAACTTTAAATAGGGTGAAAAAGAATTCATTTGCTATTGTTTGACTATTATGAGAGAAAATTAGAGCTCTGAGAGACCTAACAAAAGCTAAAAGAGCCAATATGGTGAGGAGATGATCGTTCAGATGAGAGGGATGCCTTATGACCGTAACAAGTGTAACATAGGTCAGCAACTGAGAATTTCAAATTTGTTTTGAGTATTTTATTTGAAATTAAGTGTTTTATAAAAAATTATAAACTAGACCAATTCTATAAACTGGAATGAGCCCCAGGAAGTTGCTAAGGGAACTAGAGGTCAAATGGGGAATGGGTTGAAAGGAATTAGAGTAATAAGTGTCGAAGGCATTTATTAAAAGAGGGTCAAAGAGTCATTAGTTTGAATGAATTAGGTCAACCTAATTGACCTGGTAGGTTAAAAATTAGGATTTGACATAGTTGACTTAGTAGGTATGAGTCGACTTAGTTTTTGGAGTAGAGGGATGACTTAGTACCCTATTATCAACTTAGTCAATTCAAAGTGTCGACTTAGTATGAAGGGGGGGAAATGAAAGGGTCGACTTAGTTTGTTAAGTCCAAATGCCCAACCCAGTACCATTAGGTTGACTTAGTATGTTACTAAGTGGTCTATATAATAATAAAATGTGGAAAATTGGTTGATATAGTACTATTAAGGCCAAGGTGCTTGATTGAGTACTAAAATGACCAATTAGGCTAAAAAATAGGTGAAATTATTAGGAAATGAATAGATTAAGGTAATAATTGATTTATTTATTAAAATTTGAAAAGAATGTATTTGATTATAAGTGACATGGAGGTCTAATACATCTTTTATTATTTGATCATTCAGGGGCACTGAAGATTTTGGTGATTAGTGGATGTGTCATGGCTACCAAATCTATTGGAGTGCCTAAAAGAGATGGACTGAGCTAGATCAAATGCACTAGGCTTAGGAGGCATCATGGAGATGCGATGAGTTCCACTAAGTGTTGATTTAGTGGTCATGTTCTTAGGAGCCTAGGAATGCATGACCAATACCTTTATATGGGTGGTGGATGGGGATACCATAGAGGTTGTTATCACATTGGAGGATGTCTATGTGTTATTTGGACTTCCTATAGGAGGGATACTAGTTATCACAGGGATACCAAATGGTTAAGAGGAGAGGTGAGCATTAGCCTAATGGGTGACTTACTTGGATAAGACCTACCTAGGACTGAGGGTGAGTCTATTTGATGTCTATATCACACATATTTTAGATATCTAAAAGGCTATGATAGGTTTTGTGATAACATGAGTGCTGTGTCACAAGTTAGATGATAAGGTAACACTATATGCAATACCCTTGTATCAGTGGATATTAGATTAGGGAGCACTCTATGACCTGGGTTCTATCATTTGGGTTTAGATCATGTATGATATGTATGGGATGCTATCTAGAGGGTAGAAGAACATGGGGCTAGTGGTATTATTGAGTGCCTAGATATATGAGAGGTTCTTGATAAACTGACCAGTTGGGTTGCCCCATGTGGTTGATGATCAATTGCTTCAGGTGTTGAGATGGAGACATGATCAGATAGTGCAGGTTATGCCTTATGTGCTATTACTATAGATAGTGACATGAAGAGAGCTTATGTGGTAACTATATGTACACATTGTGATAGTTTAACTGAGTTAGGTGATGATGACACTAGACTTAGCATGAGCATATATCATGAGCCACTACACCTAATAGTTAGAGATGCATCTAGTGACATACTTGCCAAGATAGTTTGGACTCCCTCTCTTGATTATTCCTATAGTGGTACCCACATTTTGGGTTAGGCATGTATGATAGCTAAGGGGGAGAGGAGGAGGACCACCAATCATGAGATTAGAGATCAGACTGTGGCATGAGAGACCACAGATAGGTCAAGCCTGATGACCAACATCTAGAGAGGGCATGGATATGGATGCAAGAGTGCCACAAGTACCACAACTAACATGATAGTAGGAGGAATGATGACCACCTTAGTTGCACCATCGATGGGGATGCTAATGATGAGAGAGAGCATAGAGGGTGGTCATTCAGGATGACATGTTAGTCAGCCCAAAGTAGATCTAGTCTATAGAGGCACCACTGAGGCAAGGCTTGAGATAGGCATGGGTGGTAACCCTAAGGTTTGCATTGATTGGGAGGCATCCCATGAATGAGGTACTTTGGGGATGAGATGATGAAGAGATCGTGATTGATGGATGAGTAGATGGGGAGACAGTGTTAGGTGACATCAAGACAGGTAATGAATGGCTAAATTTGTAATCATTTTTTAAAATATAATACTAGTTGTATAAGATTTGATTGATAGATTATAGATAGATATATTTTGAGATATCTATGTGATCTAACATCTTTATGGTTTTAATTCTGCAGATCTTACAGATGAAGAGGAGACCATATGGGGATCCTTGGTGAGGGAAGTACTCCATGATATTATAGATGGGGTACTGACACCATATGACCCTACCACATTGGATGATCTCATGTTACCTTTTGCCCCAACTCAAGCAAGCTGGTTTAAACTAGCAAGAGAGGTTGTAAGGTGATTACAGGCATGTGGAGATGAGCTACAACCACCAATAGGGGTGAGAGTGGGAGCGGCATAGGCATGGTAGGCCTTGGCTAAAGAGAGAGCCACATATTTGTCTACCATGATTTAGTTAGGATAGGTACATGCCCAGGTGGCTAACCTATAGGGATAGGTAACAGGCTTGGGATCTCGAACATCCTCTTTATAGTGTACTATTTAGAGGGGACTATCCAAGGCATCGATGGGTAGCATGTCTAGGCCATGAGATAGACATGATAGAGCCCATCTTTAGAGCTTTAGTGATGTATTTTTATACTTTGTATCAAAAACACATGATATATATAGATATCTTATGTTGATAGTTGGATGTTGATCTTGTGTGTTTGGATTGTGGTTGTGGTTATGGATATATTTATTTCTAGCACATGTATTTTAATTTTACTGTATATGCTATAAGAAATATATGTGTTGTGTTTTCTTTTTTAGCATTATGTAGGACACAAGCATTGTAAAAAAGAAACAAGTGAAAAGAATTCGGCAAAGTATAATCAATCAAAAACAAATGCACTACACACTATTTTACATTGGGAAATGTGTAATAACAAAATATGACTAAGTATAAGAAACCAAAGAGTGATCAACAAGAGGGATTTTTTTTTTGAAACCATGAAAAAGATTGGCACCAAATTAAAACAAGTAAAATCATACTAAATCATGTTGGAAAGTATGAAAATAATGTAATCAAATGGAAAGCACGTGAAAGAACAATGGTAGAAAAAAATTAATTAAGTTCATCAATCATACTAAATCATGTTGGGAGGTATAAAAGAGAGACAAAATTTGGCAAAATTGGTCTTAAATTAATCACACTAATTCAAGTTAGGAAGTATGAAAAACTTAAGAAAAGTGATTAGATTCTTACATGCAATTGGAAAATAAGAAGATAAAAGTGAAAAGATTAATGAAGTAAGCATAAAACATACTAAATCAAGATGGGAAGCATGTCAAGGACATGTAACTCATAATAAATCACATATCATCTCATGTTTGACATAATTATGTTGTGACTTGGATATTAGAAAATTTTGTGAGGAAGGCCAGGTCCTATCCATAGTCTTACATTACAACTCACAAAGGGAACACCAATGCGGTGGAATGAATGTGAAAATCTTGTAAAAGGGGATGTTTTGAATGGGAATGTGAAAATTTGGTAATATATGATGAAGGCCAGGTCCTATCCATGGTCTTCCATTACAAGTCACAAATAGAATCCATAGGGGAGTGATCAGTGAACAAAATAATATTTCTCAAGGGGAAATATTTAGGATTGTAGGGAGTGAAAAAGGGAATGTAAAAATCATAACATAGGCATATTATGAGAAGACCTTAGGAGACATGAGGCATACTAAGGACATGAGAAGACATTAAGTGAGTAGTGACCATCAATATACAGAGGATACCTATTCACTATAGACATAAAGCTATGTAGGCAATAAGTGTGATACTAAGATAAACTCATATTGGTTGTTTTGAACCAAAAATTTAAAATGGATGTACCTTCCCACAATGTGTTCCCCATTCCTCAGGACCCCTTATAGAGCTATTGGTCTATTGCAAAGAATGGTTACTTATGTGAGAAAGTAGGTAGCACTAAAAGATTTTTTTATTCTCCTTTTCTAATCTGTTGGCCTACCACACCCCAATTGACATCAACTCTATCATGAGGCCAACTATGGAGTCTAAACATCAATTAGAAAAAGGAGAGGTGTTTATAATCATGTTTTTTAATGTGATTTGACTTTTAATAATTTTGAATGTTACCTTTTAGATCATTTCCTTTTGTTAAATGATTTGGCTTTTGATTATTTTTATGGCTTTTAAGATTCCTCCTCCATACGAACTTGGAATGACCAATCATGATAGATAGAGTGATACACACAAATGAGCTTTAGGATTTGGCTAAATGAAGCTAAGTATCCAAAGACAACACTAGCTAGAACACTTAGGCTTAACTATGAATCAACATGTTATCTCAAGTCTCAACCATGTGTATGCTTAGTTTACAAAAGGGAATAACAGGGAGATCCAAAGTGGACTGGTAGAAGGAGATTATAATGAGATGAATTGTTTGCTAACTAATCACTTGGTAAAGAAAGAATGACTAAAGGTATCAATGTTTGTATAACCAAGTCACATTAACAATTATCCATGTTTATAGAGAGAAAATAACAAATAATCATGAAAAAGAACAAGGGAGTCATAAGAAAATGAACTCGAGAAGAAAAAGAATAAAATTATGAAAAATAATCCATAAGAAAACATAATAACATCATAAGCAATATAAAGTGTGAAACCATAGTAACCATGTATAGATAAGAATTTGACACAATGTCAAATGATATAAAAATAGATAAAGATAAAGTTGGAGCACACGTCCAATCCAAATGAAAATGTAAGAACACCATGCATGTGTTCATAAGTACTAATATATTTATCCACATACATTATCCATAACATTTGATAAGTTTGTGTGAAGTTGAATGTGAAATGTAGCTAATGTCTCATAAATCTTTAGCAAAAGTTGGGAAAATACTTCATATTGAATCTCCTCAATATAAAAGGTAGGAATTTTTTAAGGATCATGCTGATGAGGGCTATCAGTAGGGGATGCCCAAGAAAATAGATGGGAGTGGTTTCTATAGGAGATAAAGGGGTAATCGATGGGGAAGGTGGCATGGGTGAGGGACTCACGAGTAGAGAAGGATCCAAGGGTGAGGGAAGGTCCACGAGTGAAGGAGTCACAAGTGGAGGAATAGTAGGTGGAGAGGGGACCATAGGAGGTGGAACCATGGGGGAATAAGGAGGAAATTTCTTGTGAGAATTACCTATGGGAGGAATGGTAGAAGGTGCAAGAATGGTTAGGAGAGGATCCTTGAGATGCTACTAAAGGATGTGACAATGATCAGTGTGATACGTGCCACATTAGTACGAAAGATAATATACCTCTCCATACTAAGGAATATACTTAGGTAATACCTTTAGGGGAGGAATATCCTTGTCTGAGGACTGGGGACTAGTGGGATACAAAGTGTTGATATATTATCATAGCTTGCAATAATACATGGATGAATAAATATATATGCCATGGAAGCAACATATTCACCTATGAGTAGTCTTGATAGGTGTACTCATAGGATGAGGGGAAATAGAAGCTAAGAGATCTTGGTAGAGGGAACAATATCTAGTACAATGACCGATAACTTTATGAATGTCACAATAAGGTTGATTGGCCCATTTGGTGGGTGAAGGAGCCAACTATGGTAAAGGGAGCAAACCATCACTAAGAGAAGGTAGGGATGGTAGAAAGATTGGATTAGGCTCAATAGAAGGAGCAATAGGATCAAAAATAGGAAGAGACTCAGTGAGAGAAGGTGTAGGAATGAGATCCAAAATGGGCTCTACTGAGGGAGTGGTGGGGTCTACAAAATGCTGAAGGATAGTCGCACACATCTTAGGGATAAGTAGGCTATAGGGTTCATGGTATCTAGTAAAGAGATAGCTACCAATCATAACATGATCTATAAGCATACTCCTACAAGGTTCTTTAGAAACTAGAGGTGTGCGTACCATCTCTACCCTATAGTAAATAGGAAAAATGCTAAAATTAAGAATGATATACTAAAATGCTAGAGAAAAAAGGAATGATAATAAATAATCTCAACATCACAAGCCTGACAAGACCTCCTAAGAATGGATCATTTAAGGTATAACCATCATCATAATTAGGTGTATGAAGATCAATAACATTGGTAGGGATGACCTTTTTATCCAATGTGGTGTGATGAATGGAATGCTGAGTCTTCATTGAGATAATGGGGATTTCATCACAAGGTGGTTGATGAGAATGAGGTTGAAAATAAGTGGGAAAATGAGATATGAGATGAGGTGAGAGATTAAAAGTTTTAATCTTGAGATTGATCTCATCAGGCTCATCATCAGCAAAATCTAGGAGGTTAGGGGGACTATTCTCGATGAGTTTGGGATGACTATTATTACCTCAAGTGGAATTAATGGGAAAGTTAAATCATTGAGGTTCATAAAATCATTGATAAGGTTTCAAGGGTAGTGTTGGCCATTTTTTTTGGCCCACATACCAAACTCGTGCCCAGTTGCTAATGCAGATAAAGAAGTAGAGCTCTTGATTGATCAAATACACAAATGGCTAGAACAAGCTTTGGATGAGATGGGTGGGCCAATGAGATCATGAAACTCACAAAGCTTTGAAGCACTTTAGATCCACTTAAAAGTATAATTTTTCAATTTCTAAGGACAAGTCCAAGGTTGTAAAGACTCTATGGATTATCAAAAATGCCTAGGATAAGCATGGAGGGAATTGGTGTTCATTTGGACCACCCACCATCTAGAGCTTGCCTAAACATTTGACTATAAATTTGAGTGACTATTTTGATACTGGTAGAGCTCACGCATGTGGACAAGTAAAAGAGAAATATCACATAGATTTCTTCACATTAGTCCCAGGTTTCCACACACTGAGTTTCAGCTCATCCCAAAAATTTAAGGTTTTAAAGATTGGCTCCTAATGTAAAATCCACTAAGTTCCCATACTTAGCCAATTTTTATAGATTTCAAATTAAGCCAAGTAGACACTTTCATGGAGCTAGATCTCGCATGTGTGGCATCCCCAAGAAGAAGCAGTCACATGGGTCTATTCATTTTGGATCTTTGTGCATATACACCAAGTTTTAGCTCATGAACTGCAACATAATGATGCATAATTTACTAAGTTTCCATACTTAGCCATTTTTAGGCTAAACTGTCATCAAGATGTCATACAGGATCACATAAACTAATTAGCTTCAAATGATTGGTAGAAGCATGTGGAGAGATTGAATTGTCAATGGATCAAAAGGGCTTTTTCTCTTTAGCTTTAAGTCCATTCTTTACCAAATTGATGCCTCCATTATCTTTACCATTCCAGATATAAAATTGTAAAGTTGGTTAGAAATGACAAACATTCATGTAGACTTCAATTTTAATCTCTTGCAAATAGTCATTGGATTTCAAATAGTGGACTTGAACAAATCAAATGGTGCATGTTTTATCATGCTAAGAAGATCTACAAGTGAGATGTAAGCTAAATGGTCAGTAAATCAAAGGAACCAATGAGAGACTAGGATCGGGGTGGTGGGTCCCCAAAGATCTATGATCTACATTCAATTAGATCTCAAGATCCGATGGAGTGAAATAATTCAAAAGAGGTCAATGATCTAAGGAATTTTTGATAACCAATGGCAAGAGGTGAGCTGGGATGATTGACAAAAGTTGATAAAGTAGAATGAACCTGAATTGGTAAGTAAAACCAAGGGACCCAAACTTGAGCTTGACTTGAGCTGGCAAAAGAAGCAAAAGGAAAGAAGCTTGGTGCAGATTTAAATAAAGACCTATCATTGAATAGAGTTCCCCCTATATGGATCTATAGGAAAACTAATATCCTTAGATTGGTTTTCCCTATATTTATCTTGACCCAGGATCTAAGACATATAATAGATGAGTGACTAAGTGAAAGGACCATGTCAATTTAGGCCCTCGATAAACTACCATTCAAGATAGGCATGACGTGTCTCTAGTAGGTACAAAGATTTTATCTTCTTGATAAGATCTATCAAAAGATCAATAGAGTAAAGTTTAGGGATTTGGAAAGTAGTTAGAGCATTCTCTTCTTTCCAGATCATGACTTGACACTTTTGGGAAACTCTTGTCTACTGGTGCAACCTACTAAAAATAGAATGATCCAAATGTTGTCTGGGTAAAATCATGAATATCTTGATCATAATAGCCTGTTCTGATTGGACTAAAATTTTGGTGAAATGTCTCTTAAAGCTCATAACTCATTATGGTCATGAACAATGTGCTTTTCCTCTCCTCTCCCCCCATCTCCCATATAAACCCTTTCTCTTCATTCATTAAGATATCTCTTGAGGACTTTAAATTGGAGATTTTATTTTTGAGAGACAAGACATTCCTTGAGATACTACAAGGTATACTCAACTTGATTAGGGTTGACCCTATCGAGTATTTCTAAGAACCACATCTTAATGTAATAGGACTTTCTTTGCCTATATTTTACCTTGAATCTTTATTTGACTAATTGTGCACTATGGCATTGTGTGAAGGAGAATCTTCCTCATTCACAATCCTTCTTATGTAACTTGGTTTAGAGGGTTTTCATTGCTATTTGTAGGTATAGGTTAGGATTCTAGTCTAAACCTCTCATACAAAATACTTATGCAAATTAGATTGAAGTTTAAGGGTGTGTGAGCTAGTACTATTCTTTTGTTGATCTAGTGTGGGTTCAAGCTTATAGGAGTTCCCTTTTAAGTTTGGTACATCACCTATTAGTTTTATTAGGAGCCCTCTTTCTTTCTAAACCTTTTCTCATGAAGCATTAGGCTTAGTTTTAGTTTTAGGTGAACATCAAAGAGGAAGCTAGCCTACGTCAAAAGTTCAACCCCAACATAGGTGACCCACAACCTAGGGTTGTTCCCATTGTTTGATGAGGGTTTGAGCAAGGAGACCTGAACAATCTCCCTGCCCACCTTAGGGTGCAATTCTAGTTGATAACAATTTTTGGCACACCTGATGGGACTAAGGTCCAAAGCAAGTGAAGAGTTTTGTTTTCTCTTCATCTGATTAGTCTTTAGAATCACATTTTTAAAAATCAATGGTAACTCTAAGCTTTTAATTGGTTACAATAGTCTAGGTAAGTCTTCAAACAAATTTTATCTACATCTGACCCCCTTTCATGAGTTTTATGACTGGATTTATTGCAGAGTTCTACCCTCATCTGGTTGGTGAGCCTTATCACCAACTAATTGGATCTTATAAACCATCTAATCATCCTTATTAGCCCCATAATGAGCATAATTATCCTTCATACCAACCTACTTACCCTTCTATCCAACTTTCTGCTATCACATCCTTACTGGGACTTAAACTAAATATGTTGATATTAAAAGAAGTGATGAGAAAATGGGATCAAGAGCTTGAGGTAATCCCTTATAATCGCATAGAGAGGATGAGGAAGTCAATTCAAAGGATGGAAAGAAAGTGGATGATGGTTATAGAAGAAGTTTAATATGGTGCTATCAATGATGATTTGTATGAGATGAAGACCTTGATCTAGTGGTAGATAGACAAATTAGTGAAATGGGAAGGGCAGGAAAAATAGTTCAAGCAGTCTTAACCTACCATCGTACCCTCCCTTCAAAAAGAGCTTATTTTGAGAAAATAAAATGAAGAGGAAGAAAATCAGAAGGATTGATGCTAACAGTTATACCATGATTGCATGGAAGAGATAAGCCTGATTGGCAATCACATCACCTCTCTACCACATGAAGGCGAAGCGGTCTTAACCAACCAAGCTGAGATATCAATAAAAGACTCATAGCTTCATAATAGTAATTAGAGGATTATCACACTTGCTTCTGAAGAGATCCCAATAAACCTATAGCTTCATAATAATAGGCCTTCAAAAGTAATTATTTTCTTAGGAGATGACATGTTTAAACTTTTCAAGCATGGTTATCAAATCCTCTATTCAACTACAGGCATCTCGTAGCCTTTGGAGGATAGAAGTGAGCTCAAATGGTCTCAAGAAGTAGCAAATTTAGACCCATCTCTCTTAAAGGCTAGCCCTACAAATATGTGAAATAAGATAGATCAAGCTGATCCATATGTTCATGATTAATAGTGCATAAAAGGAGAAGGACTAGAGTTGTTCTCACAAGGTATGCAGATTTGGGAACGTGATGATTGGGTTTTGGGCCCATGCTTCCAACTAACATACCTAAAGTCAATAATATAAGATCTTTTATGGGCCCCTATAGTCTAAATTGGGGAAAACCTTGAATAAATGGATTAATATGTCTATATTGGAGACATGTTTGGTCATTCTCATCCACTTAAGTCTATGCTAGAGGAATCAACAGCTAGGCATCTTGCTGCACACATCATGTGATCTCAAAGGCAACGTGTCTCCTAGCTTAGTTGATCACAATTAGGTGAAGTCAAAACCTTCCCATTTGATCTAGGGGAAAGTACTTATAAATTGTAAACCTTGTATATAGATTAAAGTAGGTTTCATGCTTTTCTCTAACTACTTTTGTGCACATTTTTATTTAGCAGGTTAGTTGTTTTTCTTCCCTATATTTGCTTGTGTGCATTTGCCTTTGTTATTTTTTTGGGTCCTTATGTTTCAAGAGGAAGTTCTAGAGAGAGGCAATCATGCATCATCTTCATAATTAGCTCAGTTCTAAAGGATTAACTTCATGCCCAATGGATAAGACTAACAAATGAATTGGGTTCTCAAAGCATAACATGCATGTTTCCCTATGAGTTGCCAAAGATTTTGGCCCACATACCAAACTCATGCCCAATTGCTAATGTATAGAAATAAGTAGAGTCTTAACTGATCAAATACCCAAATGAATAGAACAAGCTCTGGATGGGATGGGTGGGATAGTGAGATCATGAAACTTACAAAGCTTTGAATCACTTTAGGTCCACTTAAAAGTATAATCTGTCAATTTATAAGGACATGTCCAAGGTTGTAAAGACTCTATGGATTGTTAAAAATGCCCAGGATAAGCATGGAGGGACATGGTGTTCATCTAGCACACCCTCTATCTAGAGTTTGCCTAAATATTTGACTATAAATGTAAGTGACTATTTTGATACTACTAGAGCTCATGCATGCAGACAAGTCAAAGAGAATTGGTCACATTGATTTCTTCACAATAGTCCTAGGTTACCACATAATGAGTTTCAGCTCATCTAAAAGATCTAAGGTTTCAAAGATTGGCTCTAAACACAAAATCTAATAAGTTCCCATAGCTAATTTTTAGAGAGTCCAAATTAAGATGAGTAGACACTTTCATGGAGCTAGATCTTGCACATGTGATAGCTCCATGAAGAAGCAGTCACATGGGTCTATTTATTTTGGAGCTTAGTTAATATGCACCAAGTTCTATCTCATGCATTGTAGTGTAATGAAATATATTCCTGGGGAAAGTTGGATTATAACATAGAATTTACTAAGTTTCTATACTTAGCCATTTTTAGGCCAGACTGTCATCAAGATGTCATGCAGGATCACATAAACTAGTCAACTTCAAATGATTATCAAAAGCATGTGGAAAGCTCAAATGGGCAACAGATCAAAAGGGTTTCTTCCCTTTAGCTTTAAGTTCATTATTTACAAAATTTGTGCCTCAATGATCTTTGTTGTTCTAGATATAAAATTTCAAAGTTGGTCATAAATGATAGATGTTCTTGCAGACGTCAATTTTAAGCTCCTAGAAATAGTCATTAGATTTCAAACAATGGGCTTGAACAAATTGAATGATGTGTATTTTATCATGCTAAGAATATCTACGAGTGAGATGTAAGTCAAATGGTCAGCAAATCAAGGCAACCAATGAGAGACTAGGCTCGGGTCAGTAGGTCCCTAAAGATTTACATCTGCATTCAATCAGATCTCAAGATCTAATGGAGTGAAATAAGTCAAAAGAGGTCAATGATCCAAGGCAATTTAGATAACTAATAGTGAAGATGTAAGCTAAGATGATGGATGAAAGTTGAAAAGGTAAAATGAACTTGACTCAGCATGTAAAGCCAAGAGACCCACACGCAAGCCCGACCTGAGCTGGCAAAAGAAGCAAGAGGAAAGACGCTTGATGTAGATTCAACTAAAGACCTGACATTGAATAGAGTGCCCCCTATATGGATCTATAGGAAAACCAATATCCTTAGATTGGTTTTCCCCATAGTTGTCTCTACCCAGTATCTAAGACATAGAACATATGAGTGACTAAGTGAAAGGACCATCTCAATTTAGGCCCTTGATAAACTACCATTTAAAATAGGTATGACATGTCTCTGGCAGGGACAAAGATTTTATCTTCTTGATAAGATCTAGCAAAAAATCAATAGATCAAAGCTTGGGGATTTTTAAAGCAGTTGGAGCATTGACTTTTAGCTAGATTATGACTTGCCACTTTTGGCAAACTCTTGTCTTCTAGTGTAGCTTGCTAAAAATAGAATGATCTAGAGGTTATCTAGGAAAAATCATGAATATCTTGATCATAATAACATGTTTTGATTAGACCAAAATATTGGTGAAACATCTCTTAGAGTTGATAACTCATTATGGTCATGAACAATATGTTTTTCCTCTCCTCTCCCCCCTTCTCCTATATAAATCCTTTCTCTTCATTCTTTAAGATATCTCTCAGGGACTTCAGATTGGAGATTTTCTTCTTGAGAGACAGGACATTCCTTAAGATACTACAAGGTACACTCAACTTGATTAGGCTTGACCATGTCAAGTATTTGTAAGAACTGCCTCTTAATGTAATAAGACTTTCTTTGTCTATATTTTGCCTTGAATCTTTGTTTAACTAGTTGTACATGGTGGCATTGTGTGAAGGAAAATCTTCCTCATTTAGGTCCTTCTTATTTGACTTGGTTTAGAGGGTTTTTTTTGTTGTTTATAGGTATAGGTTAGGGTTCTACTCTGAACCTCTCTTATGAAATACTTGTGAAAATTAGTTTAAAGTTTAAGGGTGTGTGAGTTATTACTATTCTTTTGCTGATCTAGTGTGGGTTTGAGCTTATATGAGTTCCCTTTTAAGTTTGTTGCATCACCTGTTAGTTTTCTTAAGAGCCCTCTCTCTTTCTAACCCTTTTCCCTTGAAGCAATATGCTTAGTTTTAGTTTTAGATAAGCATCAAAGAGGAAGCTAGCCTACTCTAAAGGTTCAACCCCAACATAGGTGACCCACAACCTGGGGTTGATCCCATTGTTCAACCAGGGTTTGAGCAAGGAGACTTGAACAATATCCTTACCTAACTTAGGGTGCTATTCTAGTTGATAATAGGTAGGAATCTTGAATACACCCCTATCTTGTAATTGTTCAAAATTCCAAGGGTTGGTGTCACCCTGAATCCTATAGATGGCTCCATTATGAGGAAATTTGATGCATTGACAAGCAGAAGAGGCAATTGCCCTCATAAAATGAGTCCATGGCCTACCAATAAAATTTTTATAAGATAGAGGAAAGTTGAATATCATCACCTTCATGTGAAAGGTGATAGGTGGGATGGTAATGGGGAGACACACATAACTGATAGGAGGCAT
The DNA here is from genome assembly GCA_037957365.1 of Torreya grandis. NCBI lineage: Eukaryota > Viridiplantae > Streptophyta > Pinopsida > Cupressales > Taxaceae > Torreya > Torreya grandis. Next base: position 1,110,191 of record JARHVA010004331.1, on the reverse strand, counting down.
TTGCCATTAGTCATAACCTTGACATTTGTTGTGTTTGGACTTAAGATTGCATTTAGAATATCCAAAGGTTTTACTAAAATTGAGAGAGGTAACACAAGTGCTAAAACCCTCATGAATTGAGGCATGCTTAACTTGGATATCACCAATTTGGACACTAACAAAAAGAGGAAGATCATCCACACAAAGTAGAATCTCATCGAGAATCATAGAAGCAATGGGAAATTTGAGGGAAAGAGAAGTGTCCATTGTTTCATCAACATGGATGGACATCTCTTTGCATTATTTCAATGTGCTATCTTTTGATCCATTTAAGGTGGCTTCACATCCTATGAGGGGAGGATGAGGAATGTTTATTTTGAATAAAAGCTGCATGAGATGGTTATGATGACATGGAGAGGTTCACATAATTTTGATAAATGGGATTTGCAATGGAAGATTTGTGAGTTCTATGATAGGATCCCATTCATCATAACCTATAATAAGATTATTGGAAAGAGGTGCATAGTATTGAAGGAGGTCTTCAGAAGGAGGAGTTGAAGTACATGTGAATTTATGTTGGTAAAAGTTAGAAGGTTTATTTAGAGGATAAGTTTGTCGATTATGTTAAGAAGATATAACAGTTGATGCAGGTGTGGTTTGAGATAGATTAGAAGATGTGTTGATAGAAATTTGAGTATCATTAGTGTTAGGCAAAGAAGATGGAGGGATGGTAGAAATAGTATGAGAAGTGTTATCCAAGTGAAGTGTTAGAACTAGTTCATTAAATGTTATAAGGTCTTCTTGCCCCCAACTTAGTTAAGTGAGTTAGAGAAGAATCTTCTATAACATGAAATATGTGAGACAATGGAGGTGTATAAATGGGTTTAGGATCAATGAAAGTAACCATCCTTCGCATGTTATTTATATTAACCACATTCTCTTTAAGAGTTGGGTCAATAAGACTATAAACATTATTGGTAGAAGGGGTAGGTTTGTCTTGGGTATCTTTGTGATTTGGAAGAGGATATTTATAGATGGCCAAATGAGCATTAGCTTGGTTTAAAGCTTGAGATTTAGTTTCTGTTTCATGAGTTTTGAAAGCAATGTCATAGGCTTATTGGCATTTATGAATGATAGAAGCATGGTCAAAATTGGGACCAAGATGGAAATCCATAGCCAAATTATGAATCTACCTATAAGTCTCATGAGAATGACCCTAACTAGTGTGAAACCAAAAAAATTTATTAAGATCATACCAAGATTTCATGGGTCGAGTGGGATAAAGTTCTCATGGTAGAGGCCTCGGTATATGTTTTAGTAATTTCACTAAAGATAAAGGTTTGTGAACATTGATGTTATTGGTTGAAGTTAAATGAAGGTTAGTGATGTTGTTTGGAGGGGAAGCTTGGTTTGGAGATTGGTTAGGAATAATAGCTTGAATAGTGTGAATGGTATCATAAGAGTTTATGACACCATCATTAGTGGCATGATAATTCTTATTCTTGAGTAACATACGAGTACCCATAAAAGGTTGGGATGGCTTGAATTAATGCATAAGAAAATATTGATTCTTAACTTGGTCATAACCTCCTCCAAAGTACGTGGAGAGAGAGTCTGGACCCAATATTGCAACTTGGGAAAGAGAGCATTGGTAAATAGATGGAAAAGGTTGTCATCTACCATATTGTGTTCACATTTATTGGACAATGTCTTCCATTGTTTAATGAAAGCTTGGGTAGTTTCGGACTCAAGTTGCTTATAATTGATAAAATGGGCCAAGGTATTCTTAGGGAGATCACTAGTTTAGAAATATTGGACTAGAGCATTAACTAAATATTCCAAACTAGTAATAGAAAGAGATTTGAGTTGGTACTACCAATCTAAAGCATCACCTATGAGAGTTTTAATTAATAGCTTGGTAGTGGCAAAGGTGTTTAATTTTACCCAATATTTATATAGATTTCCATAATATTTTAAATGAAGAGTAGGATCAATTGACCCATTGTAAGATATGGTAGGGGTGATACCTCTTATGTCGATATTAGCAATTTGAGATGTAAGAGGCTCATTTTGAAGATGTTTTATTGTCTTATTAATAATAAGAGGTTGAGGGATAAGATTACCATGGGAATCTTAAAGAGGACTTGGGGGAACATTATGATTATGCATACCCCATGGCATCTGTTGAGGGTGGGTTTGAAGATGGATAAAGTGAATTTACATTTGCATCACTTGATTTGCATTATTAGTTTGAAAAACATTCATTTGATTAAGAGTTTGTAATAGGAGTTAATGGGTTTGAGTTGCATTATCAGTATTTTTTGAAGCATTTGAATTGGTAGTAGTGGCTTGGGTACCACTATGGGTGTTAGTAGGAGCTTTAGAAGAAATATTGGTAAGGCACTAGTGGCATAAATTTATTTTATGGCAAAAGATAGACTAGTAAAGGGATGAGCAGAAACATCAGTAGAGGCATTATTACCATGGGTAGTAAATTATTCACTAGTGGAAGAATTGAGAATAGTGGGTCTTGGAAGAGGTCCACTAGATACAAAACCCATCATGTTAGTAGAAATATTAGGCATGGAGGTAGAGGAAATTACAGAAGAAGTCATGGTATGGGAAGGGGTAAAAATAGAGGGAAGAGTGTTAGGGTGTGGAGCTAAAAGCTTCACCAAGGAGCATACTTAAACAGGTTCGGGTCTACACAGACGCCGGCGTCGGTCAGGAGCGACCGACGTCGGTTAGTAGCAGTTGCAGAGGCGCCGACGTCGGCGATATGGTCGACCGGCGACGGTCACAGGCGAACAGGCAGGAACCGATGTCGGTTACCTGCGTGTCCAGAAATCTATTTTCGTGGATGGCAGCGAGTGTTTGCATGATAAGTTTGAGTCGTGGACTCAAGCTTGCGTCTCTATTGTTAGCAATACTATCTTTAGAGCCCTTGTTCAAGAGGCTTAACTGTTCGTTGTAAGAGCATGCTCAAGTTTCCCTATTTCTATATGTAGGAAGATCTTCTTAGCTTAGAATTGTATGAGTGTGTGTAGAACTGTAAGAGTAGAACATTGTGAATGTTTGAAGGACAGTATAGAGTTGCATTAATCCAGGTTGTTGGATTTGAATGTACTTGAGAGTGAGCTCTTGAGGAATAGAGATCTAGTGAGAGATCTTGTGCGCATCTGAGAGAGTTGTGGAAGAACGAAGCTTCTTCATATTGTATTCCTATTGTAAAGAGTTTCAATACAAGTTTTCAGGGTGTTTTCTTGTATATCTTGTTCTGTGCTATTTATCATTTCAGTTACTTATCTATCTGATTTATTTCCGCGTTTATTGCTTTCACAAGTGTAATCTATTGTTGGTTTGATCCCCCAACAAGTGGTATCAGAGCCTTGGTTACAGGTTACAGGTTACAGATTACAGGTTGCTCACAGGTGTTTCTGCAGGAATTTTTGTTTGAGTGGGAGAAGCAATGGCAGAAGAAAGTAAGCTGAGAATGGAAAAGTTTAATGGCAAGAACTACCAACATTGGAGAATGCAGATAGAGGACTATCTGTATCAGAAGGATCTCTACTTACCGTTAGGTGGGATAGCAAAAAAGCCCAAGGACATGGAGGATGAAGAATGGGAAGTTCTTGACAGAAAGGCTCTTGGGTCTATAAGACTGAGTCTGGCCTCCACTGTGATATGTAATTTGTCACAGGCAAAAACAACGGTAGAGTTGATGACCACGTTAGCAAATATGTATGAAAAACCCTCAGCTTCAAATAAGGTATATCTTATGAAGCAATTATTTAATTTGCATATGAATGAAGGTGGATCTGTTTCTACTCATCTGAATGATTTCAATGGAATTGTTAATCAGTTAAGTTCTGTCAATATTGTATTTGAAGATGAAATAAAAGCTCTTTTGATATTATGTTCTTTGCCCGAAAGCTGGCATGGCTTAGTAATGGCAGTTTCTAATACTGCATCTGCATCAAATATTTTGAAAGTAGAAGATGTGGTTAGCGTTATCTTGAATGAGGAAATACGCAGGAAAAGCACAGAAGAGACATCTGGGAACGCTTTAAATTTTGAGAGCAGGGGAAGGCAAAAAGAAAAGAGCAAGAGGAGATCAAGATCTAAGTCTAAGGTGAGAGGAAGATCCAAATCCAGGAATGGCAGGAAGCCACAATGCTGGAACTGTGGAAAGATGGGGCACATAAGCAGAGATTGTTGGTCAAAGCCCAAGGAGGACAACCAACACGAAGGAAAGGAAGAAGCCAAGGTTGCAGGTATTGCACAGGATGCTTTAATTTTCTCTTTGCATAATAACATAGAATCTTGGGTATTAGATTCTGGTGCTTCTTTCCATGCTACCCCTAACAGAGAGTATTTCAGTGACTATATCCATGGAGATTTTGGAATAGTATACTTAGGGGATGATGAGCCTTGTAAGATTATTGGCAAAGGTAAAGTGCAGCTGAAGATGCAGAATGGCAACACATGGGTGTTGAGAGAAGTGATGCATGTTCCTAGTTTGAAGAGAAATTTGATTTCTGCAGGTAAGCTAGGTGATGAGGGTTGTACAGTAACTCTCACAGCAGATTCTTGGAAGGTGACCAAGGGTGCACTGGTTATGGCCAGAGGTAAGAGAGAAGGTACTCTCTACTTGTGTAATTGTGTTACTAACAAATCTCCTTCAGTTTTATCTACTTCAGGTGTGGATTGTAAATTGTGGCACTCAAGGCTTGGCCACATGAGTGAGAAGGGGATGTCAATACTTAAGTCTAAAGGTATGCTTTCAGATTTGAAAAGTATGGATCTAGAGTTTTGTGAGCACTGTGTATTTGGGAAACAGAAAAGGGTTAGTTTTCTCAAGACCGGGTCTACTAAGAAAAGGCAGAAGTTGCAGCTTGTTCACACAGACGTGTGGGGACCAGCTCAGGTAGCCTCTATTGGCGGATCACGGTACTATGTTACATTCATAGATGATGCCACAAGAAAGGTATGGATCTACTGTATTAAAAAGAAATCTGATGTTTTTGAGACTTTTAAGTTTTGGAAAGCCATGGTTGAGAATGAAACAGGCAGAAAGTTAAAGTGCTTGAGATCTGATAATGGCGGTGAGTTCTGCAGTCTTAAGTTCAAATTGTATTGTTATACACAAGGAATCCGTAGGCAAAGGACGGTTCCAAGGACACCTCAGCAGAATGGTATTGCTGAAAGGATGAACAGAACTATCATGGAGCGTGCAAGATGTATGAGATTGCATGCAGGGTTGCCCTTAGAGTTTTGGGCAGAAGCAGTTGACACCGCAGTGTACCTGATTAACAGAGGACCTTCTACAGCTCTGGATGGTGGAATTCCAGAAGAGGCATGGACAGGTAAAAAGGTAGATCTTTCATATCTCAAAGTTTTTGGTAGTGAAGCCTTTGTGCATATAGATAAGGAAAATAGAAAGAAGCTTGATCCTAAGTCTATGAGGTGCACGTTTATAGGCTATGGCTCAGATGATTTTGGTTTCAGATTTTGGAATCTAGGAACTAACAAGGTAATCAGGAGCCGTGATGTTGTTTTCAATGAAAGAGTGATGTACAGTGATCAGATAAGGAAGCTGGATCAATCTGGGCAGAGCAATAGTGAATTGGACGAAGTTATGGTCCAAAATGAGCTCGCGGGAAAAAGAAATAATCACTTGCAGGAAAACACAGAGACCGACGTCGACAGGGTTGTAACCAGCGTCGGCAGTACAGAAACCGATGTCGGTCATACAGAGACCGACGTCGGCAGACCAGGCACCGAGGTCGGTCAGGAAGAACCGACGACGGCGAGTGACAGGTCTACAGGTGGCCGAGGTCGGTCACTGTCAGAAAAATTGGGTGGACAGATTGTTGAAAACAAGTCCAAGACACCCACCAGGAGGTCTGAAAGGGTAAGTAAGCCTCCAATTAGATATTCTCCTTCCTTATATTATTTATTGCTAACCGATGGTGGAGAACCAGAAAGTTTTGAAGAAGCATTACAGGTGGAGTCCAGGAGTAAGTGGGAGCGTGGCATGGTTGAGGAGATGGAGTCCTTAAGAGAGAACCAAACATGGGATTTGGTTGAATTGCCAGCTGGTAAGAGAACACTGAAGAACAGATGGACCTACAGGTTGAAGGAAAGTGAGGATGGTCAGATGCGATATAAGGCCAGATTAGTGGTAAAAGGATTTGCACAAAAGCCAGGTATTGACTTTGGTGAAATTTTTTCTCCTGTTGTTAAGATGACTTCAATAAGGGTTGTATTGTCTTTGGTTGCTTTTGAGGATTTGCATCTCGAGCAGCTAGATGTTAAGACAGCATTTCTTCATGGAGATTTGGATGAGGAAATTTATATGGAACAGCCAGAAGGTTTCGAGGTCAAGGGTAAGGAGAAATTTGTGTGCAGGTTAAAGAAAAGCTTGTATGGCCTCAAGCAAGCTCCAAGGCAATGGTATTTGAAATTTGACAGGTTTATGACTGAGCATGGCTACAGTAGGTGTCAATCAGACCATTGTGTATATTTCAAGAGATTTGATAACGGTAGATATATTATTCTATTGTTGTATGTAGATGACATGCTGGTTGCAGGGTCTCACATGCAGGATATCTCTGAGCTCAAGGAGAAGTTAGCTCAAAAGTTTGCCATGAAGGATTTGGGAGCAGCTAAGAAGATCCTTGGCATGAGCATTAGGAGAGACAGGAAAAATCACAGGTTGATATTGTCTCAAGAAGATTATGTGAACAAGGTGTTGGAGAGGTTTAATATGCAGGATGCAAAACCGGTGAGTACACCTATGGCTGGACATTTTAAGCTAAGCAAAGAACAATGTCCCAATTCACATGATGAGGTAGAGTACATGAGTACAGTTCCATATTCTTCCGCAGTAGGGAGTTTGATGTATGCAATGGTATGTACTAGACCAGATATTGCCCAAGCAGTGGGAGTAGTAAGCAAGTATATGGCCAATCCAGGTAAGGAACATTGGAAAGCGGTTCAATGGATCCTTAGATATCTGAGAGGAACCAGCAGCAAACACCTATGCTATGGAGGTTCAGATACTTCTCTACATGGCTATGTAGATTCAGATATGGCAGGGGATTTGGATGGCAGGAGGAGCACCACAGGTTATGTTTTTACTGTAGGTGGATCGGCAGTTAGTTGGATATCTAAGTTGCAGAAGGTTGTAGCCTTGTCAACTACAGAAGCAGAATACATTGCAGCTACAGAAGCTAGCAAGGAGATGATATGGATGACACGGTTCATGGAAGAGCTTGGAAGGGAGCATGGGAGTTGCAGATTGTACAGTGACAGTCAGAGTGCAATCCATTTGGCCAAGAACTCAGCGTTTCACTCTAGAACCAAGCACATACAGCTAAGGTACCACTTCATACGGCAGGTATTGGAAGATGGTGAGTTGAAGCTGGAGAAAATTCATACAGACATGAATCCTGCTGATATGCTAACAAAGCCGGTTACGATGGAGAAGTTGAATCTTCATTCAACTTCTATTGGTCTTCATGATTGAGTTGAAGATGGAGGAGCAAGAAGATGATGCTGTACAGGTTGGTGCAGCTGGTTTATCTCCAAGTGGGAGATTGTTAGGGTGTGGAGCTAAAAGCTTCACCAAGGAGCATACTTAAACAGGTTCGGGTCTACACAGACGCCGGCGTCGGTCAGGAGCGACCGACGTCGGTTAGTAGCAGTTGCAGAGGCGCCGACGTCGGCGATATGGTCGACCGGCGACGGTCACAGGCGAACAGGCAGGAACCGATGTCGGTTACCTGCGTGTCCAGAAATCTATTTTCGTGGATGGCAGCGAGTGTTTGCATGATAAGTTTGAGTCGTGGACTCAAGCTTGCGTCTCTATTGTTAGCAATACTATCTTTAGAGCCCTTGTTCAAGAGGCTTAACTGTTCGTTGTAAGAGCATGCTCAAGTTTCCCTATTTCTATATGTAGGAAGATCTTCTTAGCTTAGAATTGTATGAGTGTGTGTAGAACTGTAAGAGTAGAACATTGTGAATGTTTGAAGGACAGTATAGAGTTGCATTAATCCAGGTTGTTGGATTTGAATGTACTTGAGAGTGAGCTCTTGAGGAATAGAGATCTAGTGAGAGATCTTGTGCGCATCTGAGAGAGGTGTGGAAGAACGAAGCTTCTTCATATTGTATTCCTATTGTAAAGAGTTTCAATACAAGTTTTCAGGGTGTTTTCTTGTATATCTTGTTCTGTGCTATTTATCATTTCAGTTACTTATCTATCTGATTTATTTCCGCGTTTATTGCTTTCACAAGTGTAATCTATTGTTGGTTTGATCCCCCAACAAAGAGGTTGAGAAGCAATGAAGCTAGTATCCCCAAATCCATGTGAGAATATGGGAGAATGTGAATGAAGCTCCTCAACTTGACCACTTATCATAAGTTGGTAGATAGTAGAATGATCCTTTCCTCGATGTTGAGGAAACTCGTAGATGAAGAAGATAATTTCTAGTGTATACTCTAATTCAAGCTGATCTTTAAGTGAGAAGAGAGGATTGTGAAGAAAAGAAGAATGAGGAGAGGACCTATAGTTTGTAATGCGAGTGGTTATATGAACATTACTTTCATTTAGGATAGGATTCACAAGTTATTTATGGTAGAACCTAGTAGGATTGGTAAGACTCATCATATCTGTTGAATTCAGCTCAATGTCTTCAAACATGATGTTCATGATGAAGGAGATATATTAGGTAAGGCTAAGTTGATGCAACATCAAGGAAATATTAATGAACATATAAGAGTACATAGTCAATTGAGTTAACCTAGTACTAAAAATAGGGTATGAAAAGTAGTCTAACAAGGGTACATAGTCAACAAGGTCAACCCAGTACTATAACCTGATATAGAGAATAGTTTAATAAGGATACAAAATTGATAACTTTGACTTAGTACTATAACCTGAGAGGTATAAATAAATACTTGGTAAACCAGGTCGACTTAGTACTGTAGGTAGGGAAAATAAATAGTTTGTAAGAGACTGTATCGAACAGAATAATAATGTATTGAAAACATGGAATTTTTTTTACAATGTACTTTGAAAGAAAGAAATGAAAGTAAACACATAAGTAATTGGATCAATGAGGATTATCTACACAAAATCTTACACCAACACTAGCCAATGCAAGTTTTTTCAATACAACATACAACAATAAAAAATCAAGTAGTCAACTTGAACAACAAAAGCTAACTAAGTTGTCATCTTGAATGTTATTAGATTATTAGAATGTGTTATTTTAAGTGTGATAGGGAAGTTGGCTGAAATTAGGGAATAAGAAAACAATCTATGGATGGTTTCAAAACATTTATGATGAAAGGGATATATGTTTACAATGGTATTAGCTTGGTATTAGGGCCTACCCCCTCACTTCACAATCCCACAGTGATAAGGGTGTCAGGGGCTTTGCCAATATATACCATTAACCATGTGTTTATACTTGGACATAAAACAAAATTAACATCCCCCTTAGTGATGAGATCTAAGTAGGTAGGCCTTGGGTAGACAAATGTTTAGATGCATTTTGAATTTATGTGATTTGGTAATGTGTGAATAAATATCAAAATAGTACAAATAAATGGTATATTTGAAAACCACCTAATTAGACTATGTGGTGTAATTTATGCATGCAAACAATTGAAAGTGAAAGTTTGAAGTAATTACTATGATATAGTTATTAATTCCTAATTTGAAAGATACTATAGAGTCAGTTTAGGTGACACTGTATGCAAACATTACAGAACAAAGTTGACAGCGTTGTTACTATACTATAGAAGTAAGAGTATTTAAGAACTATGCTGATAGGGTCAACCTAGTCTTTCAAATAGAAGACAAAATATAAAACTAGGTTGACTAGGTCGACATAGTTTATTGTATGACTGTAGTTTTAAAGACTACAAAATTTGCCAAAATAGACTATAAGGATAACTAAAATGAAAGATAGAGAGAGAAATAAACCTTGATGGGTTGAAAGATGCTAAGGAATGTGAGATTTTTGTTGAAGTGTCTTGAATACTGCTTACAAGTTTTACCAACTGTGTTGATTGGGTTCTACAATTCCCTATTTGCTAAAGCCTATCAAGATGACTATATTGACCTAGTAGACCTAATATGTTTTCTAGAAGTTGTTTGGAATACTAAAACTTGTTTGAACTAGTTTGTTGTTCTAGAGATAAATAAGAGTACCATGTTGACCTATTCGATCCAACAACCTATATCTGATGAAGACTTGCATATAAAGAATAGATTTGTTTTGATGTGACTGTGTGTTAAACTTGTGCACATAAGTTAGAAACTATATCGACCACGTTGACCTAATATCACAAATATAGAAAAATAATAAATAAAATGATATAAATGAAAAACATGAAAGAAAACATGCAAGGGTTAGATTCATGTCAGGTTCACCAGAATGTATGTAATTAGAAATGCATAAGATCTCTAAATCAATCCTAGCTCAAAAAAAGATAAATCCTACTTACACTTTTTATTCGGGATACATTATAAAATCAAGAATATGACCAACATGTGGATTCGCTAGACACAATTAGGGATCTCTTACTACAATAAGATCACTAAGGAGGGTTCCAAAGCCTCCAATCAAGTAAAACTATTCAATAACCCTAACTAAGTCCTATGTTTTCATATTCACTATACTAATAAGAATTAAAGCAAAAGAAATCTAATCTAGTGCTCACCAAAGCTTGTGGCACAAAGTGGGGGTACTAAACAATGAAAAGAAACATGTTTAAGAGACATATTCTCATGTGAATGTATATAGAATCTTAATTCATGGAAGAGAGGTACTAATGCATATATATCTACTCTTATAAAGGAGGAACAAAGTTAGGAATACTTACCTTTGAAGATGAATTTATCGAGCCTCAATCTCTCCCTTGGCCAAGGTACTTCATAAGAGGTTGTTGTGGTATGTAAGGATAACAAGGATAAACCAGCTCTAGGCTATAAGAACTATCAATACATACAAAAGACTTCTCCACAAGACAAGATATGTATCTCTAAATAAATTATGAAACCCAAAGCTTGCTCCTCAAGTAGAATGGTGGATAAGTAGATTCGTAATAACTCTTACTTCTTCTTCTCTTCTCTAAATAATGGAAAAATGATCTTATATATATAGGTAGATTTAACCCTAAGCCCTTCTAAAAGTTTTAGTTGATAGGGTTGACCTAGTCAAACTAGTATCATTATTGACAAAAACTCACTAGGTCATGGGTTAGGTCAGAGAAGAGCTGACCCGAACCCTAAATGAGTTTCACCAATAAGAGTACAAGGTCAACCTACTCGACCTAGTCATGTAAACTATCAAAAGGGGTTTTAGGTTAGGAAAATGGGTATGAAAGGTGGTAAAAGATTGGAGGAGTGTGCAAGAGAGAAGAACAAGATTAGGGGAATGGTTTTCATGAGTCAAGTGTGTAGAGAATAAGTGGTAAAAGGGAAAATAATCTAGTGAATCACCAAGGGTCTTCCTATCCATTTCCTAGTGCACCCCTTAAGGCGTGTAGTTAGAGAGATTGAGACTCGATGGGTTCATACAAGATAAATAGCATTGGTAATTGATAAAAGTTTTAAAATATTATGTCTATACAAAAAAATACATCAGGCTTGATCACTCCTCAGAGTATTGGTATGTATTCAATTCTCTTCATAATGGGGTGTTGAGGATGTCTAGCCTACCCTACTAATAAACACATTTTTCAGCTCATGCCCTAGCTACATGGAGGATTAGGGTTTTCATAATAAATCAATAATTATAGGCAAAATACATGGATCTAAAACTTGTTCACATTGGAATATACCCCAGAGATCTAGACATAGTTACACCTAGAAGCTCAAGATAGTCTTGCACTGAAGACACTACTGCCAATATCAGGACATCACCACTGCTTTTCTAATAATGGTGCTTCTATCCAATTGTGGAACTACTGTCTAGGAGGGGTTCTGAAACTGGGATATAGTTTATGATAGTTAGACTAACTTCCATCTCAGTTTTTAACACCCAAAGCATCCATATTAGGTTTTTTTACCTAAGTCATTTCTGGCACTATTTATTACTATTTTTAGAAAAGTCAAAGCTAGTCAATTCTATAACAAATTAGTAGCTATATTTATTGCATATTATTTCCCTAATTTAGTCTACTTATATATTTAACAAACATAGGATTTACTCTTTTTAATTCTTAAAAGGTTAAAATATAGGTCTAAGGCTAAGATAGGGATGGCTGGTCTCGAGTAACACTCTTAACACTCAATTGTCATTTTTATGTGATTACAAAATGCACATCCTCCTCCATCACATTATGGGAAACCATTAGATGGGATTATTGGTACTTAAACATGACATATACCTCCTATGGTTTAGAGACCCTATATTACTTTAAATGACACTAAGATTAAGGATGATGATTCTGATCTTCATACTTTATTCATTCAAGCATTCCTTGATCACCAATCTCACAATGTTATGATTGATAATTGTGCAAGTGAAAATGTTTACACCATGAAATTACTTAAGCATTTGGTTTATACTAAAATTCATCCATCTACTAGATCAATTAGAGCATTTGATGGGACCTCCTAAAAGCTTCTTGGAAAAATTTATCTACCTTTATAGGTTGGTCCCACATATGTGGATAATACCTTTTTAGTTATACCTTCCCCAAGAATATTTAATATATTATTGGGAAGACATTGGATCCATACACTTTGTGAATTACCTTTTAGAGTTCATGGGTGTGTTAAATACATTCATGCCAATCAGTTAGTTATAGTTTCTAGAATCCCATATGATCATCCTTTTGGAGAAGAAAAAATTATACACAGCAAGCCAATTATCAAACCTACTAAGGTTAATCCGCCACAAAAGGGTAAGCAATAAGAAATCCCTTTTAATAGGTGGTCAATAATTGAGAGACCATTATATCAAAGACATATAATTGATTCTATGGAATCCTCATCTACTACACACCATATTCAAATATCTAGAGCACCTACACATGTTCCTATTTATACTATTCCAAAGAAACCACAAAGCACTCAACGATGGGTTCTATGAACCCCCTATCCCTATGCCTTACATTTTTAATTCATGACCTCAAAGTAATATTATACATACATAGATCATCACATATACTATAGTGATAAAATATTTCAACCATGCATACTCCTTAATAGTACCACAAATTTATTACACTAGATTTAGAGTGGAGAGATACCTATGATGATCCTTTAGATTAGAAAATAGGATGATCTTTCCTCTCCGTATATTCCAAAAATACCTAAAAAATAAAATAAAACTAAAAAATCCAAAAACCTTTTCAACATAAAACATGTTCTATTGGCTCCTTGACATCTATGTGTAAGTTATATGTTAATAGATAAAATATTAATTACTCGTACATACATAGGTTTGTCACTCTTCTACTTGGGTGTGATATAGGCATATACATATACATGATCTATTCCTATTTTAAAATGTTGGGCATTTCCTCTAATCATGTCATATGGACATTGGGGGCATCCTCCTCTGTGATCGTAATACTTCCAGGTTATATCATTCTATGGTGTCTTCATTGTCATGCTTGAGCTCTTATGTACTTACATATGCCTTTATTCATGATTATATCTTTCACATGGTACTTGATATGCTATGCACTTGATATTTTTTACTAGCAAACTTGATCCATGGGCTACTATGATATGTTTATGCTGGTTGCTTATGATTTCCTTTATGCACTTCCTTGAGTGTCTTGCATTGGTATTATCTTACTTGTTTGAGCATTTAAATATGCTCCTTTGCTTATGGCTCCCATGACTATGTGTGCTTTCTTTGACATTTAAATATGTCATTTATTTTAGTATGGACATTTGAATATGTCATGCTTACTTTTATGGACATTTGATTGAGTCATGTCCCTTCGATTATGTGACACTTGAACATACCCCTTGTTTGTGGTCTCCTAGGACCATTACATTTTGACTTGCTTTTGAGTGATATTGTGTGTGTTTGATTTGGTTATTGGGCTTGTATTATTACTTTATATATGTTTCCATGATATCTATCATGCATCTTAGGCCTTCATGTGATCACATTATTCTATGCACTTCAACGCTAAATTTGCCTAGACACATTCTTTTATATGTTCCATGGTTACATTCATAGATTATATAGTTGTATTATCCTTTTCAGGTGTGGTAGATACCAATTTATATTCTTCCCTCACCTCAAAATGGGGGAATATCAATGGGGGCATGTCATTGAGACACGTTCTCCACATTTGGCTCAATTTTCAAATTTAATTGGGGTATGTCATATAGGCTTGGTTTCCACACATGCATATTTTTAGATTTAGTGGGGTCATGTTTTGGAAGTATGTTCTCTATACTTATTCAATATTCAGCATCTCCATATTACAATGGGGGAATTTTTGGAAACATGTCCTCCACATTGGTACTTATTTATTTTTTTAATATTTCTCCATAAATAGTGGGGGCATGCTTTGGAAGCATGTTTTCCACACATAGTTTTTAAATTGGCCAAAACTGAGTTATATAATTCAAATTCATAGTTGTGGCAAAATTCTATACATTAGTACCATTCTTATACACATTTCAACATGAGACATATCTAAGGTGCATATGCTATGCAATGCGCACACAATATTATGAAATAAAAAATCAATTTTAGAGTTCAATACACTCTCAATGATTATCATTACCCAACAAGATGTACTTTTATAAGTTATATTGAGCCAATCTAATATAGTAGTTGGTTTGTTTTTGGTATGGTTGAGGTCATTAAATCACTCAATCATGACATGTCCTTAGGTTGGAATTGATTATAACATCCAACCTTACCAATTTGATAGTATGAGTTGACTTTATTCACTCATGCTCACTAGGTTATTGGGTTGCACAGTTGAGCTAATCTCAAATGTCGAGTGGTAGCTCACATTTTCTCCAAGGTTGGGGGCATGTGCCTTCCAATATCTATATTTATCTCTCTATTTTTTAGGAAATTAATTAGTTGATTTGTACTATTATAATTATATATCACATAATTAAGATTAAAATAAGCAGATCCACAACAATAATCAGAGAAAGAGCAAAATACTTAAATATTATGATTGAGCCACTTTGAGGGGGCAACCTCCACAAAAATGCAATAAGAATATAATTCATAATATTATGATAAAATACTAATTAATACCTCCTATAAATACTCTTCTTATCCATGGTTATTCCATAGGCTAACCATACTAATAACATCTATAAATGCAACAAACTAATGTGAAGGTGTGTAAGCCACAAGTGGATCACACATATCCCTAGATGCACTATAGGTTAAGGGAATAACAGGACCCTACCCTTTAGAACAATGTTGTCCTTAATGTTGAATCAACCTAGGATTTTTTTATAGGAATGCTTTATCCTCCCATGTTGCATATTCAGAATGCAAGTTCTTCCATTTGATCAAATACCGATTAATGGCTCTAGTCTATAGTTGTTTAGTGCACATGTGAAGGATGTATTTATGATATAGAATGACTTAGAATTCTTCATATAATTTAGGTAACTTAGTTTTTGTGGAATCTATGTGTCTAATTACTCTCTTTAGGTAAGATACATGGAATACTAGATGTATGCGAATGGTTAGGGGTAATTCCAACATGTAAGCTGCACTACCAATTTTTTGCAAGATCTAGTAAGGAACATAATACTTAGGTGAAAACTTGTTATTATTATTTTATTTCTTCAGAGACATTTGCTTATATGGTTGAAAACTCACAAAGACCTAATCACCTATGTTAAAGCTACTCACTATGGTGTCGATCTGCTTGTTGCTTCATTTGATTTTGTGCCATTACCAAATTCTCTTATAAACTGAATAACACCTCTTGTTGATGGTGAATGTGTTCCTGAACAACTCAAACCTTAGGATGCATTATCAAAGCTAAAGTGATGGATGGGGGTGATACCCATAAAATACCACAAAGGTAGACATCTTGGAAGAGGTGTGAAAAGAAGTGTTATACCACCATTCAGTAAGTGACAACCAATGAACCCATTTGTCCTATTTGTCAAAAACAAAATAATAAAGATACCATTTGAGACATTTGTTGACTACTTATGTTTGTCCATTAGATTGAGGATGATAGGATGAGCTATGAGATAAGTGGTTACCCAACCATGCAAATAATTTAGTCTAAAATTTAATTGTAAATATGGGATCTTGATCACTTACAATGATCTTTGGAGTACCATATAATTTATGAACTGCATTAAGAAAACTAGAAACTATTGTACTGGAAACAAATGACTATCATAAGGAACAAAAATGAGCATACTTGGTGAGTGTTGACTAATTTTACCCTTAGGTCAAATTAGGTCTACCCCTTATATATTCAAACTCATCATGAGGTCTTCTAGGATGGAATATGGTCCACTTGGTCCTTAGAGAGGTCTAGTCACATTTTGAAGATCACATGTTTTACCTTAGTCATATGTATCATTTGTCTTAATATCCCTTGATGTCACCTTTTTGATCACTACAGGTGAATTGTACCATTTTCCATGAGGGAATTTTTTTTAAAAAGGTTATATAACATAAAATATGTCATATTTGGTCAGATAAACTATTTTTAAATTGATAAATTATAGGTTTAATGTCCATCCAAGAAGATCAATTGAAAAAAAGTAGTTTTAGGTAGTTATACTATCTGAGTGACACACTTGGCACATGATAAAGGTTTAAGAGGGTCTCTTCAGATCCCCACAAGAATTTAATTTGCTTAAAAAGCTTCAATATGTTCAAATTTGGCAAAAACTATTCCCTCTCTCTCATCTGTCTCTTGGGTAGGTCAAAAGGTCAACCCATTTACACTTGGTATAGATAGAAGAGGAAGAGTTCAAATGAAAGAACTTGGTGGGTGATATAGTAGTCCATTTTTGCTTCTTTTTAATGGAAATAGTTTTTGGTTTGGTGTTCTGTATTCTATGAATAATCTTTAAGATTGTTGATGCCTTCACACTTCTTGCACATCCCCAACACCTTAGTTTTATTCTCTATTTGTAGTTATCTATGTGTATCTAGTGGTGTGCATAGTCTTTTAGAGTATGTTCATTTATTCCATGTTGATTTAAACAATTATGGCATGTGTGATCATGGAAGGATATCAAAATCATCTCATTGTGCCAGTAATGACTACCATTACCATTGAAATCTACAGATAGTGTTTGATCAGTTGCAGAGTATAGCTTCCTATGAATGTCTTTAGTTTAAGGTAATGGATTGGTGTTCAAACCCCGTAAGGCATGGTGACTATTTCTCCATATAAATTTTAGTCTCAAGAAGATCATTATTGGAAGTCCAAAGTCTATGACACTTGACACAATCAAGTAATCTTGAAAAAGTCACCTACAGGATTATGTAAGAATGATTCAAACAGTGGTTGATAGAGATGTGAACCTCATGATAGATATTTTTAATGTTTTAAATTGGTTTGAAAGTATAGAAACATTAAAACATAGTCAATTATACACTCAGATCCTTCATTGACACTCACAGTCAGTCAGAGTTGGAAGATGTTATGTTTTAGATTGACACATGTTCATGACAACTTCTTGACCTCTTTTATAGCTCATTCTCTTGAATTTTAATCTGTTTCCAAGTCTTGAGCTTGGCTTTTCCCTTCTACTTCTCTTCTTCTCTCTTCCTTCATATAATCTAAATATGCAAGCCTTTTTACTTTATAAAGTAATCCACACTTGGTATGGTGAAGCCCTGCTAGTTTGAATATTGTATTTGCCTTTAAAATAATGATATCTAATCTAGTTTTGAATTTATAGCTTCTTGTCTAAGTGTGTGAAGTAGTGTATAGTGGAATGACAAGTGATAACTATATATCCTTGTGTTCTCTTTACTCTAACAGGTCACATGAACTATAGTTAATGTATTTGTCTATCTCTAAGTGTAAGGAGTAGCATTAGTGTCTTTAATCTGACCTCTTGTTCACTTACCTTGAGAAGTGCAATGCATATCACCTTCATATTTGAAACACTTATGTTAGAGAAATCTAGGATGTTGAAATTAGTGTTGTGAGTCATCTTTCATAGTGCAAGTGTATGGTAGTCTAGTGGATATCAATCTGGTGTATCACCTCATTAGAATAGGTTACTTTTGTGTTCCTTTTATCCCTTTTCATCCAAGCAAGAAATTATTGTAGGTGATAATCTATCAAAGCCTAATCTAGGGAGATAACCCTTAAAACTAGAAGTTTACCTCTACTATAGTCAACCTATAGGCTTAAAGGTAATCTATTATTTAACTCAATTTAGAGAAGGCTTAAACAACCTCTTTAGGGTAAAATATTGAGTGACAATAGTTTTGGCATGCTTGGTGAGACTATTGTCTCAAGTACATCTTGTCAAGGTGAATGCTAGTCTTGGTAACATAATAGCTGCATATGTGTGTTCTACTCAGCATTTGGTGACTCCATTGAAGGTAATATCTAGTTGTAAACCAAAATTTATCATTCCTTTTGTTTATACTTCATGGTCCTTACTAAGTCAACTACTAGTGGAGGTAACTATCCTATAAACCAACTCCTTTAACATAAAATTTCTCTTGAAGTTTAACACCCTCAACCTATTTTGAAATTTGAAGAACAAGAAGACTTTACAAGGCAAGAGGAGCAAGAGAGTGAAGAGGAATTTGAGGACAACATGGACAGGCAACATCCTTTCCCAAATTTCAATACTAAAAATCCTATATATCTCAATGCCTATGATTATATCCATCCCAATGCCACCAAGAGTGTTCCCACTTTGAATGGGGAAGGTCCCATCACCCCAAGTGAGCATATTAGGGACATTTATAATTTATGGAATTTACATAATGTTACTAAAGTCAACATTTTAGTTAGATTACTTGCCATGTCTCTTAGGGGAAAATCCCTTAATTGGTAAATAAAATTTATGGGAAGATTTATCACCACTTGGGATGAGTTTGGAGAGTTGTTAACCCAAAGATTTGAAGACAAAATTAATCACACATCACTCATTCACTAGTTTAATGTGATTTAAATAGGTCCTAAATAAACTATGCATGACTTGAATAAGAGGTTTGCAAAGAACATGGTATAGGCTGCCACCTCCCATGAGATTCCCCATAAGTTTTTTTTCCCTACATACCTAAGATCTATTGGGACTGATATATATATATGTCATGTTGTAGTCCATGGGTGGATATACTTTGCTTGAGGCCTATGACATAGCCATTAGAGATAATAATGGTTTAATACAAGCTGGTAAACTCCCTCCAAAAATATATATGCCTATTTAGCCTAACATGTCTTCTACTTCCCCAAGTCTTGCTGTAATTCCAAATTTAAATAATAAGTCTAGAGCTGCCCCAAAAAAATCAAAAGATGCCATTGATTTGGATGCAAGATGCAAGGCCTTATAATCTCATATTAGGCAACTAAATCAATAATATAGAGTTAACCAAACCCCCTACCCTTATCCTCAACAAGCAAGTAGGTTCCCACCTCAATAATATGGTCAAGGGAGGGTACAAGGATAACCTAACTTTAATAGGCCATCCAATGCATATAATCCAACCTCTACTTTCAACATAAGAGCCATGGTTCCAATCCATAGTAACTTGGTTCAAGGAGAAGAATGGAAACCTCAAGGATAGTATATGCATGCTAATGAGGGTGAAGGGCAAGCCTTTGTAGCTCAAGGAGGAACTACTCTTTAGTTGACAAGAAAAGATGAGAATTTCATGTAAGGAAAAATAAATAAAGGATGGTAGTCCCAAGGAGTGAACTTGACAAACTTTCAAGTGGAAGACACATTTGTCCTAAACCAAGGTATCTTAGTTTTAGCCAATATAAGATCAAAGAGGAGAGATTTGGGATATGTTCATGGTGTTAACATAAGTTCAAACAATCCTCTTTCAAGGCCACAAGGTGTGAATACAAATGTGGTAACCCCTACAAGTCCTGTACCTATTCAAAATTAGAATGTAAGAGGGGTGAATCAAAGTGATCCATTGCCTCAAGATCAAGGCACTTCTTTTCCTTCAAGGATACAAGAAAAGGTAAATGTTACTTCTTTGAATATCATTGATTCTTTAAAGAATACTAAAACATTTATATCTCTTTGGGAAGTGCTCCATATACCCGGTCAAAAGGGGCTTCTTAAAGAGTAGTTGTCCCAAGTCCACATCAGTCCTCAACTATCAAGACATGGTGATGTATCACTCACTAATTCTCCTAATGAAATTGTTTAACCCTTCACCAAATCTAAAAATCCCCCACCCTTCTACCTCACTGTCATTGTGGGAGATAAGCTTGTTCACAATTACATTATGGATAGTGGGGAAAGTACCTCAGTTATGCCCAAACTTGTGGTAGATAAGTTGGGATTGAATATGATACATATAAAAATAGAGTGTTTCAAATTTATGGTGCACCAACTAAGATAGTAGGGCTCATCAAAAGTTTGAGAGTTTTCTTACATGACTATCCAAGCTTTCCAATCCTTCAAGACATAGTGGTGGTAGATCTTCCTGCTCACTTTACTATCCACCTATGAAGAGATGTCACCAACAAGATAAGAGGATATCTATCATTTGATTGGTACTTCTTGGCCTTCAAAACAAGTTATGGAATAAAGGTGACTATTAAAAGACAACCATAGGCCAAGTTTCACATTGAGCCATATGTAGAAGTAAGTTTTAATCTGAATTGTACCATCAATTATCAATAAGAGCATGCTATGGATGATGTAAAATCCTCCAAAATTGAAGGTATCTCTAACCTTTTCCTAGATGAGTATGGTGCTAACACTTATGGACATGATCCATATACTTTAATTGAAGAGATAGACCTTGGCACATACATCATCCATGAAGAAGGTGATGAACATTCTGAGGTAAGCCTTAATAATTCTTTTCAACAAGTTACTGAAGGTAATTAAATTTTTAATATGCACGATGATAATGGTTTTCAAAGTATGGTAGATCAGGATTATGATGAAGACAATGCCATTCTGCCTGCCCAAGATAGAGGAGTCCATGAATAAGAAGATCTATGGCAACAATTACATGCCATAGCTCAAGAGTTTGAACAATTGAGTAAGCTAAATCCCTTTCCTAATAAGCATGAAACTGATGGTAAGGTTGTTGATGGACCTTATAAACATAAAGGAGAGTTCCCTAATAAGCATGAGAATGAGTTTCAATTCAGTGCCAATGAGGATGCAGTCATGAATGAGTACAATGAGGCCAAGGCATAAAGTTCTATGATTAAGGAGTAGTCCAAACCTTAGCCTAATGATGAATCACTCTCAGACATGTTGGAACAACAATAAGACAAGATTGATGGTTCCAAACATCAAGTTCATCATGTTATAGAAGAAGGTGAAGTTAAGACAACTTTTGATCCAAAACTCAGAAGTTCTAGTTGATGAATATTTCAATAGCATAGAATTAACACAATAACAATGAATTCTCTGAGAACAGACATCGTATTACTTAAAGATCATAATACAAATATAGGTTTATCTCTGGGAAGAGATGTCTGCCTTCCCTTTTTGGGTTACAATGCATTTATACTTATTTTGAAAACATCAGGGGATTGAGTGGCTTGAGGAATTAACAGTGACCATTTAAGAATAAGTGGCTCAAGAGAAATAATAGAATTAAAACAATACAACGCTCGAGGACATAATGGCTCAAGGAAAATAACTGTCACCAACAATGTGACTTCCAAGAATGAAAATAATACAAATTTGATGAATTAACTGTCACCTGAATGGTCACCCAAATTGTTGCCCAGATCATTTATGTCACCCGAGTGGTCACCCAAAGTGTTGCCCAAATCATTCCTCCCTCCTTGAAAAGCAATGGTCCCTATTGTGTCAATATTCCCCATCAAGTGGGGTAGTTGTGTCTTGATTTGATTCTCTATGAGCCACTCACCTTGGTGGCTAAGCTAGCCTCTTCTGACCACTCAATACAATAGAATAAAGCATCCTCTTGTTGTCTTCATCCAAGTATCCACAATTTGATCCTATTCTACTAGAGAAAAAATTTGTGGATCAAGCTCATCAATGTCTAGTTATTTTGCCACAATTGAAGTGTCTAATAGAGGTGGGTGATATGGTTTGAGGAGCTCCACATTAAATATTGGATGCAGGCCAAGGTAGGCTGGTAGGTTCAACTCAAAAGCATTTTCTACAACTTTCCTGGTGATGGTGTATGGACCATATCATAGAGGCCAAATCTTTCTGTGTGGGCCTGCGAGCCATTCCTTTTGAAGTCGTAACCAAACCTTATCACCCACAGCAAAATGGTGTGCAATTCTATGTTTGTCATGGCTAGCTTATACTTCTGATTCATCTTCTCTAGGATGTGTTGAACTTGTTGCTAGATATGTTGCATTTGTTTAATAGACTTTGTTGCTTTTGCTACCTCAGATCTTCCATGAGGTATGTATACCATGGTGGAAAATGGAACAACTATATCAATTGGTGCCATGATTTGGAACCCAAAACATACTTGGAATGGACTATGCTTAGTCGAGCTATGCAGTGCCTAATTGTATCCATGTTGTATGAAAGGAAGTCCCTCATCCCATGTGTGTGGATGTTTGGAGTGATACATCTAAATCATGTGAACAATCAAGTGGTTTACTACCTCAGTCTAACCATCAGTCTGTGGATGGAAGGCTATGTACTTCATCAGCTTAGTATCCATCATCTTCCATAGAGTGGACCAAAAGATGCTCAGGAACCTGCTATCTTGATCTGAGACAATGGACTTGGGGAGACCAAAATGGAGCCATACATGACTAAAATATAGTTGAGCAATTTCCTCAGCAAACATATTTTTCTTACAAGCAAGCATGATAGCCATTTTAAAAAAATGATCAACTACCACAAAAATACAGTCCTTGCCATGTTTGAAAGTGGGCAAACCTGAGAGAAAATCCATTGAGATGGATTCCCAAGGCCTAGTTGGTTCTGGCAATGGTGTGTACAACTCTTGCTTCTTATTTGTTGGCTTAGCTATTGCACATGGGGTGCAAGATTTGAGATATCTTTCCACATCTTTCTGCATATGGGGCTAATAGAAGTGTTTTTGAAGAACTACCAATGTTTTTTTAATACCAAAGTGGCCAGTTGTCCTACTGAAGTGTGATTCCCATATCATCTTTTGTTGCTATGCAATAGGAACATAGATGTGCCCCATATGGTAGAGAACATTATCTTGCAAATAGAAGTTAAAAACATGTTCAATTTTTGGATCACTTGATATTTGTCAGCAAAGGTAGGATCTACTTCATACAGAGCACCCCAAATGGTAGTCTCATGTCCGCATAGGTCAAGAACTATTGTGAGTGCAGTAATTGGTGGGTGGCTCAGAAAATCTATAGCTGTATTTAAGCTCCCCTTTTTGTGTTTGATTATCAGGTGGAATTGCTAAAGATACATGGCCCACTTTTGGTGCCTCTCATTTCATAGTTTTCTTTGCATCTAGATGAATTCTAATGGTCTGTGGTCAGTGTGGATGACCCTCTCTTTCCCCAAGATGTAGTGTTTCTAGTGTTTGCAGGCTTGTACAATGGCATAGAGCTCCTTATCATATGTTGGATATTTCCTAACTGTATCAGTGAAGTTTCATTGTGGTATGCAATAGGATGGCCATTTTGCATGATGACAGCTCCCATGGCATATTCAGATGCATATATCATCAACTCAAATGGTTGATGCAAATCTGGCAAGGCAAGAATAGGTGTTGATCAAAGTCTGTTCTTAAAATTCTCAAATGCCCTTTGCTTTATTTCTCCCCACTGAAGTGTAGCTTTAACTCCTCCTTTAATCACTTGGGCTAGTGACCAAGCAACATGTGAAAATCCAAGAACAAACCTATGGTATAAATTTGCAAAGCCCAAAAAGCTATGAAGCTCTATGAGGGTCCTTGGTGTGGGCCATTCTCAAATAATTTGAATCTTTTCTAGATTGACATGGACCCCTTCCTCATTCACATTGTACTTGAGGTACTGAATTATTGTCATTTTGAATGTGCACTTGTCAAGATATGCATACAACTTGTGCTCCCAAAGAGTTTGAAGCACCTTATAAACATGTTGCAAATGTTCTTCCCATGTTTTACTATAGATGAGTATGTTATCTAAGTAGAAAACCATGAATGAGTTGGTGAAGGGTCGTAGGATGTCATCCATCATCCTCATGAAGGTTGCAGGTGTGTTAGTTAAGCCAAAAGGCATAACCAACCATTCAAAGAGCCGCTCCTTAGATTTGAATGCAATTTTCTAGACATCAGTGGGGTCGATGGGAATTTGGTGATAACCAAATTTGAGATCAATTTTGGTGAAGAACTTCACACCACAGAGCTGGTCTAGTAGGTCATCGATTATGGGGAGAGGGTAGCGATTCCTCATAGAGATTTTATTTAGGGCTTGATATTCAATGCAAAGCCTCCATGTTCCATCTTTCTTCAGTGCCAAGATGATTGGGCTACCACAAGGTGAAGAGCTTGGCCTGATGTGACCCCTTTGGATCAATTCTTGAATATGTCATTTTATCTCATCATTCTCTAAAACTAATCTGTGATACATAGGACTGTTAGGCAAAGGTGATCCTGGGATTAAATCGATAGAATGTTTTACCTAGCAATGCAGTGGAACTCCTGTGGGTGACTTGAATAAGTCATCATATTCACCTATGATTCATCCTATTTGCTTTTGTTGTTGTGTTGATTGTGTAGTCAGGACTGCAACATCAACCTCCTTGGATTTCTATGGTTTGACCACCATGAGAACAAATTAATTTGTCTTCTCCACCAATCTCTTGCATTGCTTAGCACTGATCAGGGAGATAGATGTGGGAGGTGGTACCTCTAGTACCATATAGTGCCATGTTCCAAGAGTGAGGGTGATCCTTTAGGTTCAAGATTCATAGATTCCATGTCGCTCATACGTGAATGACTGACCAAAGAGTACATCACAAACATCTAGATTGACCATATCACACAAGACTTCATCTTGGAATGGTTTTATAGCATATGAAAGAAGACACTGATGGGTGACATGAAGGTCTCTCCATGGGCTCAACCGCCCAAATACTATAGGGCTTTGGATGAGGCTTCATGGATAGACCTAGACTTTTCACAACTTTAGCTGAGGTTAAATTATTTTGACTCCCACTATCAAGAATGAAATGTAGAGGCTTACATTTTACCCATAATTTGGAGTGAAACAATCTTTCTTTGTCATCTAGTCTTTCCTCATGGGTCTGTGACAAAGCATGGTGTTAGGCTCAGTATCTACAATTTCTTCTTCATCCTCTTCGACTGTAGGTTGTGTATGAGGTAGAGTAGTAGATGTCAAGTATTGTGACTCAGAGAGCAGTGACTTGATGGCTCGACATTCTTCTTTGGAGTGAGTTCCAGTTTTTTGGTAATCACACCATTTTCCAGCCTTCCCCTTCTGGGATTTCTTATCCTGAAACTCCTTTTGCTTCTAATTTTTGCCTCATGTTTAACCTTCCTTGTCACTTTTCCATTTTGAAGGTTGACTATTTGTATTCTTCCTACCATGCTTCTATTCAATATTGACTACAAATTTATATGCCTCATCGAGGGTTTCCAAATTGAAGAGTTTCATTTCCCCCTGAATGTACCATTGTAGTCCACCATAATATTTGAGTGTTTTATGTTTATCACTTTCTTGAATGCCCAGTCTTGCAGACAAAGAATGAAAAGTTTCTATGTAATCTTGAACAAATTGGTCCTTGCGTTGGCGAAGTTGTTGTCACTGTATGTACAGATCATCATATGCTCCAATGGGATAGTATTCTTATTTTACTGCTTCCATAAAATAATCCTAGGTAGGTTCCACCCCAAGGCCATTGATATTCGTACTGAAACTCTTTTTTTACACTTCCCACCAGTTTTTCATGGGCAATGATGATTTCAAAAGAGCAAAAGTGATCTTTTCTCCATCGGTGAACTTATTTATAAAGAAGTAGGAAGACAGTTGATCTAACTAATTTTCCACTACATCAGCATTGATTTTGCCTTCAAATGTGGGAATATCAAAATTTACCTGAACCTTGAAGGGTTTTGGTGTAATGAAAGAAAGTTACCTCAATAAGGAGCCAGGATGTGTAGCCGTGGAGCCAAAATTTCCCATCGAAAGTGTTTGAAGAATTTGAGCAAATTATTGGAGCATCTATGCTTGTTGCCATTGGAGGGCTTCATTCACCATTTCCTTGAAAGGATCATATGTCTCAATGTCATCCACCATTTGAGGTCATTTGGGGTACACAAGTTGAATGTTTGGAAGCTCTTTTGCTTCCCACCCAAGTTTCTTGTATCTTGACCTCGTCCTCAGTATCATACACTCTCAAGACAAACCACTTTGATACCACTGATCCAAAACTTAGAAGTTTTGGTTGATGAATATTTCAATAGCATAAAAATAACACAATAATAATGAATTCTCTAAGAAGAGACATTGTATTACTTAAAAATCGCAATACAAATATAGGTTTATCTCTGGGAAGAGATGTCTGCCTTCCCTTTTCGGGTTATAATGAATTTATACATATTTTGAAAACATCAGGGGATTGAGTGGCTCAAGGAATTAACGGTGACAATTTAAGAATGAGTGGCTTGAGAGAAATAATAGAATTAAAACAATATAATGCTCGAGGACATAATGGCTCGAGGAAAATAACTATCACTGATAATGTGACTTCCAAGAATGAAAACAATACAAAATTTGAGGAATTAACTGTCACCCGAATGGCATTTATACATATTTTGAAAACATGGGGGGATTGAGTGGCTTGAGGAATTAATGGTGACCATTGAAGAACGAGTGGCTCCAGAGAAATAATAGAATTAAAACAATACAATGCTCGAGGACATAATGGCTCGAGGAAAATAACTGTCATCGACAATGTGACTTCCAAGAATGAAAACAGTACAAAATTTGAGGAATTAACTGTCACCCAAATGGTCACCCAAATTGTTGCCTGAATCATTTATGTCAGCCGAGTGGTCACCCAAAGTGTTGCCCATATCAACTTTCATGTTTCCCAAGAATCAAAATGAAAAACATCAAATGAACATGACAAAAGTCAAGCCAGATGCAAAGGAAAACCTTTAAGAGAGCTAGATGGAGTGTTCTTGATAACTCCAAATGATAAACATGGTGATAATAGAACATGCAAAGATGGTAAGTCATTTGACTATCTCCATAAGTAAGTGTTCATTGATAAACATGCATCATATGAAGGTTTGTCTTCATGGAGAAATAGTGATTCTAGGAGAATTATCTTTGACCTTAGTTGAAGAAATGATTAATTTATTCTTCACCTCAAGTGTTTTAGGTCTTGTACATATTAGGATAGGTGTGTTTTGCTTGAGTTATTGTGTGTGTTTCCCTAAGTGTTCATGAGAGCACAAGTGTGTGTTTTGTGTCTTGCTTTGTGTGTTTTCTTTATGTTGTGTTTGGTGTGGTTTGGTATCCTTTCAGAGGCATTTTAGTGTCAAGAATAGTGTATGGGTGACTCTATAACCCAATGGATAGGAGAAGGCAACTGGTCCTTAGCATAACAAGCTTACTACCCCTAAGAAATTGCCAAAATGTTGACTAATTTTACCCCTAGGTTAAATTAGGTCAACCCTTAAATATTCAAACTTATCATGAGGTCTTCTAGGATGGAATATGGTCCACTTATTCCTTAGAGAGGTCTAGTCACATTTTGAGGATCACAACATGTTTTACCTTAGTCACATGTATCATTTATCTTAATATCCTTTTGTGTCCCTTTTTTTATCACTCTAGGTGAATTGTATTGTTTTATATGAGGAAAAAATGTTCAAAAGGTTATATAACATAAAATATATCATATTTGGTTAGATAAACTATTTTAAAATTGACAAATTGTAGGTTCAATGTCCATCCAAGAAGATCAACTAAAATAGATAGTTTTACGCAGTTATAAGACCTAAGTGACACACTTGACACATGGGAAAGCTTCAAGAGGGTCTCTTCAGATCCCCACCAGTATTTTAAAGGTTTAAAAGCTTCAATAGGTTAAAATTTGGCAAAATCCGATCCCTCTCTCTTATTGCTCTCTTGGGCAGGTCAAAGAGGTCAACCGGTTTACATTTGGTATTGACAGAAGGGATAGAGTTCAAAGGAGTGAAATTTGTGGGTGATAGTAGTCCAATTATACTTCTTTTAAATGGAAATAGTTTTTAGTTTGGTGGTCTGTACTTTATTAACAATATTTACGATTGTTGATGCCTTAAAACTACTAACACATCCTCGACACCTCAGTTTTCTTCTCTATTTACAGTTGTTTGTGTGTATCAAGTGGTGTGCATAGTCTTTCAGAGTATGTTCATTAATTATATGTTGATTTCAACAAGTGTGGTATGTGTGATCATGGAAGGATAGAAAAAAAATCTCATTATGCTAACAATGAATACCATTGAAATTTGTAGATAGTATTTGATCATTGCAGAGTCTAACTTCTTGTGAATGTCTTTAGGTTAAGGTAATATATCTATGTTCAATCCATTAGGGCATGGTGATAAGTTTTCCACAAAAATTTTAGTCTCAAGAAGATCATTTTTGGAAGTGAAAAGTCTATGACACTTACACAACCAAGTAAGCTTTAAAAAGTCACCTACATGATTGTGTAAGAATGATTCAAATAGTGGTTGATAAGAGATATGAAACTCATGATAGAGATTTTCAATGTTTAAAATTGGTTTGAAAGTCTAGAAACATTAAAACATAGTCAAATCTACACTCAGATCTTTCATTAACACTCATAGTTAGTCAAAGTTGGAAAAGTTGATTAACGAGAGAGTTTACCTTAATCTATCTAAAAGAGGGACTCTACTCTACAAAGTGTCATCTATTGGTGGAGGTATATGAGGTCTGATTAAGTCTTGTATTTCCATTCTTGTAGCATTGACATAATATGAACATGTGAACACAATAGGAGGGTGTTTAGTTGAGAAAGAGAATGGTTGAGTGGAGTTTCAATATAGTCAAATCTCACTTGAAATATTTAGTGAACCATAATGATTTTAGGCCAAAGGAACCTATAACATGATGATACAATAATGACACCTAGTATATGGATGATAGTGGGATGGTTTCATGATTTTAGGGAAGGAATGGGTTTATTTAGACATGAGATGGTCCTTAGTGACCTCAAGTGAGGATGAAAGTGTGAAACACAATAGTCACACATAAATGACCACCTACATCTCATGATTCCCCAAATGAAACACCTATAAACTAGTTCTAGCTATAGAAAGGTATAGGTGTGAAAGGTTGGTAGTGGTGTATTATGGATAGACATGTTTAATATAGTCTCAAAATGATATATCACATCCTCATGTTATTATTAGGCAAAGGAGAAAAATAAGGTTGAACTAAAACTTCAACCTATAGTCAGTAAGAAATGCTGCATACAGTCCTCATAGTCCTATAAGCTAGTCTTGAGGAGTGTAAAGGTTTGACAGATTTTGGAGCATGAAAAAGTTATGAAACTTGGTACAGAGCATCATCATGACATAAATTAGGCTCCCATGGTCTCAGTTTGGTTAGGTAAATAGGGGAAGTGCCCTCTGTTTGTCTCAAACAAAGGGCACTCCACAGTCATGACCACCATACAGAGATAGTCTGTGAATGGTGATAGGGTGAAAAAGAGAATAAAGAGGAATTTTTGAATGATGTTTGAGGTTTATTTTAAAGTGAACAAGTGTTTAAGGTCACATAAAATCATGGGAAGAACTCATAGGTGGTTAAATACTGAATAAACACATTCTATGCCTATTAGGCCTAAAACTGAGCATGAACCCTAATGGCTTCCAACTTGACTCATAACATAATGTGACCTTTAAAAACTAGTTAAGATCCTTGATTGATGAGTGGAGAGTCTATGACATCCATTGGTCTATAGAGAACAACACATGAGTGGTCAATTTAGCCTAAACCTATCTCAGGATTACCTAGAATGCATAAAAGGAGCTTAAAAACCATTTTTCTTTTGCTCACATCTGTACAAATAGTGTGCATGGTGCCTCAAGGAGTTAGGGATAGTTGAGGGGGGTAATTTATTTTGAGGTTGAGCATCCACATTTTATGAATCATCACTAAGGTGTAAACCCTCCTAAAACCCTTGTATGAACCCGATGGAGAAAAGATCATTGAAGATGCATCCAAAAGTGATAAAATGATCTAGAAAGTGACTTAGACATGATTATCAATATCTCAGGATCCTCACCATCCACTTTTTCTATACAATCACTTGTATAGACAGGCCCAATTCTCTATCTTTTGCAAGATTCAAAGTGTGTTGTAGGTATAGAGGGAAATTGGTGAATGAAAGTCATTGAGGGAAGTATGTAGGGACTTGTTTTAACTCTTCATACTCATATCTCACCTTAGTCAAGCATGGAAACCCCTCTTCTAGACTATTCATTACAAGAAGTCTTGAATGGATAGTGAGAAGGCAAAGTGACTACCTAAGTATGGTAGTGAGAAGAGTGATGTTGAGTCTCTTGAGGTCTATTTGATAAACTAGAGTACAAGTAGGGCTTGGAAATTTGTCTATAACCCATGAAATGAACCTCCATGAGAAAATATAAGCCACTTAAGTGACAAGTGTGGTAATTGAGACCTAAAGAGCTAGTGAGTAACTATAAATAATGAGTGACAAGTGGTGCAGGAGAGACTATCATTTTGAGAGGTGTAGATGAATATCACTATCTTGTTTTCAAATTCCAATGTCATGACATATGTGGCAATGACTCCTATGGTAGTTTTAGATAGTCAAGATAATTGTTCATCAATTAGGTAGTTTCAAGAGTGACAACGAAGAGTTCTACACCAACTTGAGGAAGATGTAATGTTTTAGATTGACACATGTTCATGACAACTTCCTGACCTCTTTTCCAACTCATTCTCTTGAAATTTAACTAGTTTCCAAGTCTTGACACTTGTCTTTGTGACCCTTCCACTTCTCTTCTTCTCTCTTCCCTCCTATGTTCTATATATGCAAGCCTTTTTGGCTTTGTAAAGTAATCCATGCCTAGTATGACAAAGCCCTGATGGTTTAAATATTGTATTTAACTTTGATATACCATGAATTAAACCACATGTTTATGGATATACCTCTTATGTCATTCCCAAAATAATTTTTTCTTGATTCTATAATATGTTTTCAAAAATATGGACTGACCTCCTATTGGAGAGGCATGAATTTCTTAAAGAATTTTATGTTTTAGGAGAGTATGTTTACAAATGTATAATATATCTTTATACCATAATTTTTTCCCTTTCCATGTAAATTTTTCATATTCATTAGGACCCTACTAAATATTTTTAATAAAATCCTTAGAAGCACTATTAGTCTCCTAGTCTGATCTTGCTTCCTCTAGCCAATCTACCTACCACTTGGTCATGGTGCATAATAATGCCTCAACTAGTTCATCTTACTGGGAGAGGGAATTTTCCACCACATTATCTTTACCTTTATTATACACTTTCAGAATCATAGCCTAATAATTTAGTCACCCATGTTTGTTGTCCTTCAGATGATAATCACTGCTCCATAAAATATTTGAGGCTATCATGATCAGTCTTTACCTAAAAGTAATGACCCATAAAATAAAGTCTCCATTGTTTTAATACATGCAAAATAGCCATAATATCTTTCTCATATATTGGTTTGAGCCTAGTTTTTCCCTTCAGTTGGTGAATGCCAAATGCTAGTGGTCTACTTTCTTGCATGAATACATCCCCAATGCCATATCCTGATGCACCACATTCCACAATATTTTTTTTATAAAAATTAAGAGTAGCCAAAATTAGAGTTGTGCACATAGCCATTTTCAATTGTTCAAATGCCTTGGTAACTGAATCAGTCCACTAGAATGATTTTTTATTCCACAAAGAGGTGAGTGGGGTTAAAATGTCACCATAATTTTTAACAAAGCTATGATAGTAACCAATTAGTCCCAAAAATATCGAAGGTTATTGAGGGTATTGGGAACTTGCCACTCTATTATTGTTTGGATTTTATTAAGATCAAATTTCACTCCTTCATGTGAAACAATATGACCTAATTACTCCACCTATCTAACACCAAAATCACATTTGGAAGGTTTGGCATAGTGTTGATGTTGTTCTAAAACTGAAATCCCCTATTTCATATGCTTCAAAATGTCTTCCCAATTTTCAATGTAGATGAGGATATTATAAAAAAAATTAATACAAACTTTCTCAAAAATGGTTTAAAAATAGTATTCATTAAGCTCTTAAATGTAGATGGTGTATTTATGAGGCCAAAAGGCATGACCATAAATTCATAATGGCCTTCATGAGTTTTAAAAGCTATTTTAGGTATGCCTTCATCATGAATGCAAATATGATGATATCCAAAGTGAAAGGTCTAACTTGGTAAAATAAATAGCACCATGCAATTCATCCAAAAATCATCAATTATTAGAATATAAAACTTATCTTGGATGGTGTGCTTGTTGAATTTTATGTAGTCTAGACACATCCTCCAATTATCATACTTCTTCCACACCATGACTACCAAGTAGGAATATTCACTTTGACTATGTCAAGTGATTCTTGTCTCCAACATTTCTTGTACCATATTTTCAATTTCACTCTTTTAGGCATAGGGATACCTATAGGGTCTAATTTTGGGTGGTATACTTACTGAAATGAGTCTGATGGTATGATCATGTGCATGACTAGAGGAAGTCCTTTTGGCATGTCACCAAAAACAACAAAATGGTCATCCAACATGCTTTGTAAATTAGGATATGTAGACTCCTTAGTTGGTTGAACCTCTATGGAAAATAAACATGCTATAATACCTTCTACACCTTTTCTAATAATCTTTATCATCTAATGGGAAATAACCAGTTGTGGATATTTAGCTTGTAATCCACTTATTTCAAAGGTCTTGCCTTCATAATGGAACCTCATGAATAGTTCTTGAAAATTCATGTCAATAGTTCCCAAAGTGGTGAACCAATGCACTCCCAAAATAATGTCAACTACTCCCATGGGAATAGAAAACATAGGGGAATATAACAAATTGTCTCCCATAGAAAACTTAATGTTGTGGCATTTTATAGAAAAATTGACCCTATCACCATCTGCAATCATGACCTGCAAGTCTAGAGATAGGTAGTTGAAACAATTTAAATGAGTATCTAACTTATGATTGATGTAGTTATGTGTACTCCCAAAGTCAATTAACATAGTCACATTTTGTTCCTTTAGGAAACCCACCACCTTGAGAGTTTGAGGAGTACTAATGCTTGAAAGTGAATGACATGAAATAGTAGGTTGAGAATCTTCAAATTCATCCTCAGGTTTTTCCAAAACTACCCCTAAAGCCTCCTCATCTTCTTCCTCTTCATTAGTGCCATCAATGTAAAACAAATTATTTTCATCACATTGATGTCCTTTGCTTCATTTGATATCACAACCAAAACATAAACCTTTTGCACACTTTTCTTCCACTTTCTAAGGTGTCAATTTGGTAGGTTGATAAAATGATGGTGCTAAGGTCTATTCTTGGACATTGGTGAAAGGTCTTTGTCTAATCATCTCTTTTTCATCAACCATGCATGCCCTTAGTATTGCCTCAAATATATTACTGGGATGAAACATCTAAATCTCCAGTTGGATGTTATCTTTGAGGCCACCTAAAAGTAGGTCAGTTAGATTTTCCTTAGTGATGTTTGACACATGTAAGGATTCTAAAATTTATGAATGTAGTCCTTGATAGTCATGGTTTGGCATAACTTGGCTAGTTGATTGAAGTAAATTTCATATACATTATTGTGATAGTGGATCTGTAACTCCTCAAAAAATATCGACCATAAAACTAGAACATCCTTCTTTTTATTAAAAGCACACAACCTATGATACCAAATGAATGGCTTGGGTTATGGATATAGAAAGGCCATAACCACTTTTTGTGAACTTGGAGTTTGATGTAGATCAAATAAATTTTAAATTTGAGTGAGCTAGGTGAGTGGGTCATTACCATCAAACTTGTGTAGGTCCACTTTTGATAACATCAGCTTAGGGCCAGAATTAGTATTGGTATTATTTGGAGGAGGAGAACCAAACTGAAGTGGTAGAGGGCTATTTTGTAGTGGCTTAGTTAACAAGTTGGCTAATTATCAAGATGTTTGTTGTAATTAATCCATTATGCTATCCAAGTCCCCTCTCAACCCTATAATGTCTTTTTGAACTGTATCAAAATCATCTTTTTCACTATGCCTTGTAATTCTGACTTAATTTGCTAAACTACCTATGAAATACATTGATCAAAAGTTCTAAATTGCATGTCATCCTTGTGAGGAGTTTTTAGAGTTTCTTTCCCTTTCTTTCATCGATGAGTGTTTGAACCAAATATGTATAAACCTTGGGAGGGTTTTAGCCCTAAAAAAGTGTAATGATGGAATACACCATTATGATCATCTCATTGAGATCAATCCAACTACTACTATTGTGCACAAAGGTAAAAATTTCAGCCTAAAAAAGTGTATCAGTAGAATATACCATACTGATCATCTCACATAGATTAATCCAATGATTGCTAAGTTGCACAAGATAAAAAATTTATAGACTTATATTTTTAACTTGGTATTTTTTTAATTTTTTGTAAAAAACCTCATGAACAAAATTGTAATGACAAAAAATCAATTCTCCCTAGATCAAAAGTTATGTTTTTTCAGCCTACTAGTACTAAAAAAAAACTACATCATAAAAACTTGCCCAAATCAAAAATTTGATACACTTGTAAGGAAATTAATTAGATGATTTGTAATAATATAATTATTATCATATAATTAAGAGTAAAATAACTAGATCCAAAAAAATAATTGGTGAAAAAGCAGAATAGTTGAATATTATGACTGAACCACTTTGAGGGGGAACCTCCAATACAATGCAATAAGAATAGAACTCAAAATATAATGATAAAATACTAACCAATAACTCCTATATATACTCTACTTAGACATGGTTATTCTATAGGCCGATCATATTATGAACATTGAGAAATGCAACAAGCTGATATGGTGTGTAAGCCACAAGTCAGCCACACATATCCCTAGATGCACTATAGGTTAAGGGTGTAACAATATCCTTATATATATGAAATTTATAGATTTATATATATGTCATAATCTCAATCTTAGAGGCTGACAATGATAT
Organism: Torreya grandis; assembly: GCA_037957365.1. Classification (NCBI taxonomy): domain Eukaryota; kingdom Viridiplantae; phylum Streptophyta; class Pinopsida; order Cupressales; family Taxaceae; genus Torreya; species Torreya grandis. The sequence continues at coordinate 1,074,833 of JARHVA010004331.1, read as the reverse complement.
GTCTTTAAAATCAACTTGCCAATAGGCAAGGCAGTTGCATCGATACACAGGTGTACTCCTAAACCTTAATCTTTTAATTTTAATATTTTCAATGCTTTCAATTTTAGATTATATGTATTGATTATGTATTATAACATGATCTTTGTTTTAGGTTAGTAACTAACAAATATCGAATGTTGGACTTAAAGGTAAGGTCTATTATACACATGTAGGTATGCATTTCTTCTCCTTTGAACTAGCAATTTCATTGTTAGATTAAGGGGGAAAAAGTATATGATATTTATGGATTATGTAGCACCTCAATATTATACACTTGGAAAATTCATACCTTGGTTTTTCCTCTTATTTTTTGACCTTTCTCACTTTTAGATGTCTCGTATCTGCTCTAGCTTGTGCCCCTTGACCTATCTCTTGGTTTGACTAGTCTTATGTTGATGAACCAACCCTTATATCTTTCCTAGAATGATTAAAACCTACTTAATTCAACCTCTAAAATTTTTGAGTCTGTACCTACTTTCATGTTCCCTAGACACTAGCATCCCAGATAGAACTTTCATCGACGTAGGTGTCTTTCTCTGACACAAATGTCAAATTCCCTAAAGTCATCCAATTTTAAAATGAAACATATACTTATGGTAGGCCTAAGTGCTTAAATGTGACTTAATCCTCTAACATGTATTCCATACAAGACACCTATATCAGGTTCAAATAGTAATTCGACACAACTATCCTAGGTTGACGCTAATGTCCATAGCTCTAGAAAAACCCAATATAGAATCTAATGACTATTCTAGAATCTTATTCCTGTTCATTTTCTACATGTTATAGATCTATAACTATGTTATCATCAAAATTGGCTAAGTACAATACTTATTTGTCATTTCCATACTTATCATGGCTACACTTACTATTTTTATCCTATCTCAGTTTAATAAATTTAGCATATGTTATAATTGAGTTTAACATATAATTGGCCTGCTATAGAGATACTTTATTACCCTTGTCCCTTATACTATCTCTATCCCTTTTAACCCTAGATAACCCCAATCTAATTTTTTTTAAGGTTAAACACCAATTGAGCTAATAATCATGAACCACTCCTTACCCAAACTTGACTATTTTTACCCTTTATAAAAAGTAGTGAAATTAGTGATCTAAAACTCAAAAGTTTTGGTTGATAAATATCTCAATAGCATAGAAATAACATAGTAACAATGAATTCTCTGAGAAGAGATGTAGTATTACTCAAGATCGCAATACAAATATATGCTTATCTCTGGGAAGAGATGTCTGTCTTCACATTTTAGGTTACCTCTTCATTTATACACATTTTTAAAGCATGGGGAGGATGTGGAAGGTCACTAATCTTGAGGGAAATTAAGTGGTTCAAATTCCAAGATTTAAAACAATACAAAATTTGAGGCATTACTATTTTTAGAAACTTACTATTTTTAGACTGCAATATTAAAATTAAAATTTAGGGCACTTTCGTTGGGTTTTTAGGGGTCAAAATTCATCAAGTGGAGCTCCATGCCATTTCATGACATTTTCCTCATTCTTATCTTTCCAACGGTTCAAATGGTGAGTCAATTGGAGCTACGGTGCAAAAGTTATGGCTCTTGGAAGTTCCGTCATCAATTGGGGTGGAACTGTCACCCGAATTGTCGCCTAAATTGTTGCCCGGATCAATTAGGGTACAATCATGTGCAATAACTAGATTTAGGTATGTGTGTGAAAAGTTAACATTTATGGATGTGCAAAATATGTACAAATAAATTTTTGAATATTGAAACCCTAGTAGGGATTTACAATGATTGAAGACATTCAAATAGAAAAAAGTGGAGTCAAACTACTATGAACTTACCCTAATCACTACCACAATGACTGTATACTACCTATGTATCCCATACTCTAAAGGGGGAATTCAATCCCATGTAGTTGTCCCACCTAGAGTGTTTAATGCAATTTTTATCCTAGAAATTACTTGAATACTTGATCATGATTGGCTTTGGGATGAGTTAAATAGACTTGTGACTTGGCTAAGGATTACTTATAATGTTTATAATCATAATTGGGAAAAATAGGGAACTTTTACTTAGTATTCAATAGTGTAAATGTGCCTTTATATTAAAATTTCCAAGTGGGATAATGAGTGCCTTAAATGTTATTTTATAGCAATCCAAAAGGAGGAAACACATACTTTGAATCTTACAAACATGGAATAAGACACAATGGAGGGTTATATTTTAAAATATGTCTATTAAAAGGCAAGGGTCAAAAACATCAAGTAAGGGTCGGGATCATTTGCCACTCCTTACCCAAACTAGACGGTTTTGACCCTTAAGGAAATGTGTTGAATTTTTGGTTTGGTTTTATTTGAACATAGGCTTAGGGGTATTTCTAACTTATAGAATAATTATATAGGTGACATATGATATATTGAGAAAGAAAAGGTCTTCACAATTGATTATAATAGGCAAAGGTGTTGAAATATGTTTGAATTAAGTGTACAAGTTAATTGAAGTAAAAAATACATAAAATTGACATAATCAAGTATTCATGACCAAATTTAGCTATCTACAACCATCGAGGGCTGTAAAAATATTTAGATAACTCAACAATTCTCTAATATAATACAAGGCCCAAAGCATAAGTTATTTTACTTATAGTTTTGAAATCTAGTTGTCTATTGCAGACAAGAATAAGAGCTACATTTCCTAATGATCTGAGTGATGACATGAAAAATTGAATAATGTTTTTGTATCCTTGGATCAAATGAACACATCATCAAAAGTATTTCATGTATGTGACATTTACCATGAATAAAACTTGAAGGTATGGTCATGTATGAATCAAAATTTTATGGTTTTTACATCATATCCATTCATCATGAGTTTTTTATCGCATCTTTTGATTGTTATTGGAGTATTATTTCCTACTATCATATTATAATGACTATAACCTAATATCTTAATATTAAATATACATTTATAATCCCTACAATTGTCCTTATTTCTATGGTTTAAGATATTAAATAGGATAGATTTATTATTTTACACATGTTTTAGGACTAATTATATGCTCATAGCTATTTATATAAAAATTTATTTGAAATCCACTCATCTATATTATATTTTTGTGAACCCAATTGCCTTGCATGCTCCTTACCCCTATAGGCTTAGATATTTATTCATATTATGTTATATGTGAATTTGTATAGGGTTAGTCAATATTTTTCTCCCTTAAGGTTAGACCTTACTTCCAATAATGTTAAATCTACATCTATCTAATTGTTATGGGATTTCTCACATTACATACTCTTAGATTTATTAACCCTAGCTCTTATTTTCTTGTTTTCAACTCCCAGGTCATTCTTAACTTTATGAAATTATATTTTCCAACCTTGGCATGCCTAAAAAAATTATGATTTCTTAGGCACATATTCTTCAAAATTCATTTTGATTCATATTCTTTAAATCCTATGCATTGATTGTAGTAATTATATTGTAAACATTTGTCTCTATATGCAATGCATGTTTTTTTAGGGATAAATATAATTTTTGTTTGATAAATTTTTTAGATGTGATTCTATTATGTCATGATTTCAAGGGTATACATATACATGGTATAATCCTAGCACATGTATCTTATTGTTTAACATGTTATTCTTCTTGTATAAAATACTAGTATTCATGTTGAAGTATATATCTTCGATACAAAATCCTACAAAATTAGAATATGTTCCGATACATACTAGGATTTCATGCAATTATGGTTGAAATTCATTTTATGTCAATATCAATTTTATAATTATAGAATATCCCTAGTGCCTTACATAGACAAGTATCATTCCAATACACTAGTAGATTTCAAGGAAATTGCATTAAAGAAAGTGTCAATGTTTTAAAACTTTTACACAATCTGACATAGTGTGCATCAACAATATTTGGTGATATAATTTGAGCTATTAATTTGGAAAATCTATTAAAAAAGGAAATTACACACAAAAGAATAATGGGGGTAGGGGGAGGTAATTGATGACAAAAATTAAGGTTAGTACTTATGTCAGCATGATTTTCACCATTTCAAAAAGTTGACTTTGAATTTACCTCTAGTAGTCATTTAAATAACAACATTGATATTAACACAATTGGCATAATGGTTGAATTAGACCCTTCCCTAACCCCCAATATGAAAAAATAAATGAAAAAACATATTTATTTTGGTCATTAACAAAACACACCCAAAATGAAAGAAGGGATTTTTTTTAGTGAGACAAACTTCTTATTTTTCTATTGATTATCTTAAGTGGAGAAGAAGGTGTATGATCTCATAAATCATGGGTATCTTTTTTATTCTATTCTTTAATAATCCCATTAAAATTATATAACATCATGTTTTAATAATGAAAATAAGAAAATATTTAATGGTTTTATGTGGAGGGCACACAAATGTTCAAAACACTGTACCAACCACATAAAAGGGGGAAGGATGAGATATGTTTGTTGTAATGATAATAAAATAGTAATTAAATATGTAAATCATATAAAGATGAAAGCATATTCAATAATTGATAGTTTCAAGGGGAATTCAAGATGCATATATTATATCTAACTTATTTGAGTTGTGGTAGAGACTAAGAATGTTGAAAAACAGGTTATAGAATAAAGCAAAAGAGTATCATGAAATCAGAGAGTGACCAAAAGCATATGACACAATAGTGGTCAAGATGAGAATTACATATCTTGAAAAATATAGGGAAATTAGTTGACTTGTTCTTAAAATCATATGTATAGTCATCTAAAATGTCATTTGAGTGAAATGAGTGTTATTTAAGACCACCCATCCCTAGCTTAGCCCTAAACCTATCGTAGGGCCTATTTAGACACTTATCTAGATTTTGTGTAGGCCTTACACATCCATAAAAGTCTCAAAATTAGTCTTAGACCCTCCCTTAGGCATCCAAGCCCCCAATGCCTCAGGTTATACCACTTAGACATCAACACCATACTTTGGACACTAGCTCCTTGCGCTAGTGTCCCAATTTGACGTTATTGTCCTTCTCTCTCTTTTTAGCCCCAACATATATTTTTTAAATTTGAAAGACACCTAGGGTTGGCCTAGACCTATTTAAAACCCCAAAAATCACCAAAACAATATATATACATGACTTTTAGCCCTTTATTCACTAGATGGAAATCATATGCAAATACATACAAACAAGCTTAGAAAAAGTTGTGTTCAATCAAGGTTATTGATCCCTATTATTCCCTACTTATGATTACAATCATCTACAACCATCCTTAGCTTAGAATAAATATATTTCCAGTCTCAAGCCTCATTCAAAGCAGTCAAACTAACATTCATACTAGCTTCACTTACAGTTACACCAGCACTTAGGTGGGGATAACTACATCAAGCTTGATCCCCTCTCGAGGTATTGGTATGTAGGCAACTCTCAACACAAGGTGTTGAGGATGTCCATCCTATCCAACTATCTCATTTTTATCATGGTGTTCATTCAATCTCTTTCAAAAATGAAAACCTAGTGTTTTAAAAGGAAATTAGAGCTACAAGAAAAAGTATTGATCGTAGAGATTTGAAATTTAGATCAGAGCTAGAACAAGACCTGATCTATAAAACCTAGAAATAATTTATAGAGATTTTAAGTGGGACACTAGCAGCAAAAGTGGATACTATCACCTTGAAGCTACTGTCCAAGGTACAATGCTACTAGCCAAGAGGAATTTTGACACCTAGATCATGTTTACAACTCCTTGATTATCTTTTGTGCTAGTTTTCAACCTCTAAATCATATATCTCAGTCAGTTTATCACTAAATACTTATTTGTGTCATTCATTGCTATCATTATAAATATCATATCATGTTAATTCTTACATAAATTAGTGGCTGTATTTATTACATATTTTATACCATAATTTACTATACTTAGATCCTTTAATAACCTAGGTCTTCAACTCCATAATCCCTTAAAATTTAAATCTTTTGGTGAACCCAAACTACTTAAAATACTACTTTAAAACCCTAGCTCCATCTTAGGGTTTGCCTTCTCCATTTTTGTGTAATAAACTAGGATTTATTAAATTCTATTTTTTCTTGATTTTTGCACAACCTAACTGATCCATATTAGTCCTCTATTAGGGATTAATTAATTAAATATTTCAAAATTTTGTCTAAAACCCTCAAAACCCTAGATTTGCATACTAAGTCCTCATATAATAAAAAATTAGCCCATAGGGTTTCAAACAAATTTTTATTTTTTTCTACACATTAGGTTAAATATTTAGCATAATCTAAAATATATTTATGTTGAATTATATTCTCCCTATTATTTGCTTATTGTTCATTCTTCACATTCTCCTTTTTGGAAAGTTTAAAATGACTTCCAAGAAACCTCTTGCCCCTCACCCAGTTGATAAATTTATAATTTTTACACATAATTCTATAAATGAATGGACAAATTTTCAATATTACACACTAGCACATGATATTAAGCATGATTCATTTATAATGATGATGATAATTATTGTTGTAACAATAGATCTTGCATTATGTTCATTGTTCACTACTATTAATGATATGTATGCTTCATGAATGATTGATTTGATTGCTTAAGTATTTTTAAGGATTTAGAAATTAAATGTGATTATTTTCCATCATTGATTCACCCCCCCTCTTAGTGGATTTTACCTCTAACAATTGAATCCTAGTGAGAGATAGTCAAACAATGTTGAAAAGGTAGAAAAACCACCTCCCTTCTATATCTATATAATCATTGGAGATGCTTTGGTTCATAATTATCTTATTGATGGTAGAGCAAGTACTTATGTCATGCCTAAGTAAGTAGCTAATAATTTGAACTTGAAGTATGAACCTCATTCCAAGGGAGTGCTACAATTGGATGGGTCAACTACCAAGACAATTGGCATAATCAAAGGTTTATAACTTGTTCTTCATGCTTTTCCTACTTTCACCATTTCTCAAGATGTTATGGTTATATATGTGCCACATCACTTTGCCCTCTACTTGTGAAGAGAGTTTACTACTAATATGGAGGATACCTAAATTTAGATTGGTCCTACATGGAATTTAAGACTAGGTATGGTACTAAGGTGTCAATCAAATTTGAACGTCTATCTATTTTTCATTTAGAACCATATGTGACTTATACATAGAACATGATTTGTAATATAAATGATGAAAAATATCACCCTAGTGATAAAAAACCTCTAATAATTCTTGATGGCATAACTAACTTGTACCCTAATGAATGGGGAGTTGAGAAGTATGGATTTGAAGAAACTGGTGTTTGTACTTATATCCTCCATGAAGGATGTGATAGAGCTCTTGAGGCATATTCTAATGACACTCTAGAACAAGTTGCATGGGGGAACTATGTTTTACACATGGATGATGATGTTTGTATCCCATCTATGATAAAACATGATAGTCTCATAGAGTAGTCAATTATGCTTGCCAAGGAGGAGAACACTCATAAGCATGGACCTAAAGAACATGTGGATGATTTATGGTAATAGTTTAAAGACATAGTGTAGGAATTTGAGGAGGTAAGTAGGTTTGAAACTCTTCAAAAAGAATATAGGCCTGATGATGAGGTTAATCATATAATAAAGGATCACAAAGAAGAGATTAGGGTCTCTACCAAGCAATAAAAAACTTTGACAGACTAGGAAGTGTTTTGTGAACAAGAAAATAATTTTGAAGACTCCTAACAATAAATATATCATAATTCAAACACATTTGAAGTTGGAAAGAGTTTCATGACTCCCAATCACTAGATTAAGGAGTGTCAATTAAACATGATAAATTCCAAACAAGATGCAAAGTCAATCGAGACTCTAGGAAGGCTAGATGGAGTGTTCATGAGAAATCCAAGTACTACACTTGGAATTAGATGAAGCCCCAAATATGGTAAGTCATTTAAATATCTCCATAAATAAGTTTTCATTGACAAACATGCCTCATATGATGGATCATTTTAAGGAGAAACAATTATCTAGAAGCATTGTCTTTGACCTTGGTTGAAACAATGAAGATTTGCCTTTCACCTCAAGTTTTGAGGTCTTGTATATATTAGGATAGGTGTGTGTTTTCCTTTGTGTTGTTTGTGTGTTTTCTCTAAGTGTTTAGAGAGCACAAGTGTGTGTTTTTGTATCTTGATTAATGTGTTTGTTTCTTTGTTATTTTTGGTGTGATTTAGGTGTATTTTTAGAGGCTTATATAATATCAATTTAAATATATGGGTGATGCCATTGCCCAAGGATAAGAAAAGGCAACTAGTCCTTAACATAGTAGGTATGCTACCCCCTAAAAATTGCTAAAATGTTGACTAAATTTTACCCTTGGTTAATTTATGTCAAACCAATACATATTAAAACTTTTCATAGGGATATTATAGGTTTTAAATGTTCACCATGGTCCTAAATGAGGTCACATAATATGTTTCACCTTGGTCACATTTGTCTAGTTTGACTAATGTCATCTTTTGCCAAATTATGGTAATTTTTATGAGATGTATAGTTTTAAAAAAAAGGAAAAATGTTTAAATGATAAGGATAACATACTTCATGTTAGGTAATGTTAGAGAATAGTTTCAAACTAAAATGTTGTATTTTAAATGTTAGAACAAGAAGATCACCAACCAAAAGGGCAGTTTCAATTATTGTACGGACTAGGATGAATCATATCACATGTGTGAAGGATTCAAGAAAGTGTTTGGATATCCCCACAAGTAATTTCTAAGCTCAGGTGGATTTAATAGGTCCAAATTTGATCAAAACTAGTTTGTCTTTCCTATCACTCTCTTGGACATGTCAAGAAGGGTCAACAATTTTCTTTTAGTATAGACATGAGAAGAAGAATTGGAGTGAGTGAACTTACATGGTGTTAGTAGTCATCATGAGCTTATATTTTATGTTTTCATTTTTAAGTTTTATGGTATGTGTTTTATGAACAATCACTAATATTTTTAACACATCCAAACTGCCTCTACAACCCCAACATCTTAATTTTTCTCATTTTTTTGCACTATGGAAATTGGTCTATGTGAACCAAGTGATGTATATAGGTTGAAAAAGCATATTAATACTTTTCATGTTGGTTTAAACTTGTTTATAATGTGTGGACATGAAATAAAAAGTAGGATCATTCTCCTTGTGCTAGAATTGAACACCATTGTAGTCTATATAAAAATGTTTTGATAGTTGCAGGTGAAGATGTGAAGTGGAGGTTTGAAAATCAACTTGAAATGAACATCCTAATTTTAATGTGTTTCCTAAGTCTTAGTTGATATTGAAAGTAAACCTTTTTTGAGGTCATATTGGATCTATATATTCAATGTTATCGAGGTAAATGCACATTGAATACATATGTCTTAGAAGTTGGAGGTGTCTATGGTTTGCATGAGATCTAAGTTACATGTTATGATCTATAAGTATCCATTACCTCCAAATCCATGACATATTATTACCACTCAATAAGAGGACTAAGTTTTCCAAATATTAAGAATACTTCTTACAATCAAACCTAGATAGAGACCTATAGGAATGAGAATATCACACATGGCTTAGACATTGAGGAGGTTGTAAGAGATTTATGAATGAGGATTTTTGGGTATAATCACAATATAGAGTTCATATTTACTTGTTAACATGTTGAGACATATTTAGACCTCAACCTAGAATCAAAGACTTGAGTTCAATGTTCATAGTTTAGGAGAAATTTGCTTAAAGGGAAGTTTTACCTTAACTTCTCTGAAATAATATTTTTCTCCATACAAGGTCATCTATTGGTGAGTGTATATGAGGTTTGGATAAGCTTGATGGATTTACTCTTGTAGATTATATGGAGATGTCACATATTGACATAAGTGGAATTTTTTTGGTTGAGAGAGGATGATGGTAGGTTGGGTTTTCAACTTAGTCAAATCTTAATTCAAACACTCAAAAAACTATAGTGTCTTTAGGCTAAAATGAACCTGGAACTAGCAAGTGACCTATAATATATTGATATATTGATAAGCTCATGGTCTCAATGTAGGAGTGATCTCATCTAGGTTTGAAATGGATATAGTGACCTAAATATGGAACAAAATATGTGAAATACAGTGCCCAAACTAGTCTTATCACCTACATGAATTCCTTATATTCCTTAATGAACACCTATAGTTTGACTCAAGAAACATACTAGCCTAAGCAAATGCAGAATGTAGATTTGAAAGGTAGGCATAGGTGTAATATGGGTGAACACATTGAAACCACTCTCATAGTGATGATATCACACTTTCATGTGTTTTAAAGAGGCAAAATAAATAGAGTAAGGTTGGACAAAAGTTCTCAAACCCTTTTAAATCTAGCAGTGCAACTTACAGACATACCTAGAAGATAGTTCAGAGAGTTTTAAAGTTTAAGGGATCTTGAATCATAATTAATAATTTATAAATGAATATATAAGGTAATTATGACCTAAAAAATCCCTCTTTAATCTCATTTGGGTCAAACTAATAGGGTAAGTTCTCTCTATTTTATCTCAGATTACATGCACTTCATAGTCAAGGCAATCCTGTAGACCTAGTGCATAGATGGTGAAAGGATGAAATGGGAGAGTATTAAAGTACTATATGAATATTTATAGGATTAAATTGAGGGTAAATAAGTTTTTAAGGGCACATACAATCATTGTGAACACTCATAGGTGATCACATATTCAAAAAACCAGTCCATGCCTATTAGGCCTAAAACTAGGCATGAACCCTCATGGATTTTAATGAAAATAATATGATAATATGATATTTTAAAAAACTTTTAGATACTTCATGGGATATTTGAGAGTCATGAAAATCATTGGTTTGTAGAGAATAACTCAGAATTGGGCATTTTGGCCTAATTTTCTCTTAAGGGTGTCCTAAATGCAAACAACTAATCAAGAAGCAAATTTATTTCACTCATATATGTATGGAAAATGTTAATGTGATCTCAAGAAATTAGGGAGAGTTTATGGGGGTGATGAAATCAAAACTAGTGGCATTGGTTTGAGGGTTAAGGGATTATCCTTTATGAATCATTGTTAACAACCTAAATGACCTAAAACCCTCCTAAAAACCTCTCAAGAACTTGATGAGAAAGATATGGTGATAAATGCATCTAGATTGGGTTAATTGGAATATAAAATGCTTTTGACATACTTAGCACTCTCTCAGGATCCTTAATATTTAGTTATTTTGAACTGTCACTTGTATGGATAGGTCTAATTCTATGTTTTTTCTAAGATTTGAAATTATTTTAAGGTGAAAAAGGGAATTGATAGGTTAAATACATTGTGAAAGGTGTATTGATATGTATTTCCACTCCTCATACCTAATTTTAACCGTAGTGATATATGAAAACCCCTTTGTTAAACTATTTGTTACAGGTAGTCTTAAATAAGACAATGATAAAGTAATGTGACTGTCAAAATTGGAAGTGAGAAGTGTGATACTAATTTTATTGAAGGCTATATGATATACTAGAGGACAAAGAAGGTCTGAATAGGTGTCATAAATATCTAAAATTATTCTCATTGAGTATGTGCAAGTCACTATACTGACAAGTGTGAGAATTAAGGCCTAGAGGGCTAGTGAACAGTTGCAAGGAAGTGAACAACAAGTGTCAAAGAGAAGGTTATCAATTATGGAGCATATAATGACCTTCAAAATCATATCTAAACCTTCTCAATTTAGATGATATGTGTCAATGACTTCTATGGTAGTTTTAAGTAGATAAGTGGACTCCTCATTTAGAAGGGTAATTTCAAGAAAGACATGGAGTGTCTCTATGCCAATTTTATGAGAATATTGTACTTCAGATGGACACTTCTCTAAGAAAAATTCATGACCTATTTTATATCTCTTCCTCTTGCATTGTAACTATCCTTAAAGCCTTTACACTTGGCATGATTATTCTTCAATGCCACTTCTTCTCTGTCCTCTCTTATGCTCTATATGTTGAAGCCATTTTGGCCTTGTAAACATCCACAATTGGTATGGCAAAGCCTTACTAGTTTTAACATCTTATTTTTCCTTTGAATAAAGTTTTAAAGATAGTTTAATCTCTAAAATTCTTGCCTAATTATGTCAAGTAGTCTACTTGGATGACAATTGATGAATGTCTTCTTCTTGCTTCCATTTTGCTCTTGTATGCATTGTGTGAGTAGTATTTCTTCTAATAGGTCTCATGAAGTGTATTTTTAAGTGTGATATAGATTATCAGTGTCTAACATCAGACCTCCTAGTTACCCACCTTTGGATATGCATATCATTATACCTCCATGTAGAAACACTTATGCTAGAAGAACCTTGAGTTGAGATCAGTTTTAGTAGTTTGCCTTCTTAGTAAAAATGCAAATATTTTTGTGAATCTATCTTTGGTGTATCACCTTCAATAGTATATGTTGGTTTTATGTTTCATTATTCCATTTTTACCCCCAATAGTGATTATTCTAGTGTAGTGTGTGAGCCTAAAAGATAGATCAAGGGAACTATCACATAATCTAGATATCTATCTCTTGAAGTAGCTTTTCTATATGTAGAGATAGTTCCATGTTATCCAAAATTTGAGAAGGTATCTTTGAATTATCTAGGGTGAAAATTAGGGCTATAAATTTTTTGGCACATTTTATGGGACTTGAAGTCCAAGAATGTTTTTCAAGTGGATGCTGGCTTTGACAACAAGAGCTTGTAATAGTCCACTTCCTGTAGTATCTAGTGATTCCAATAATTGAATTTTGTGGTAGAATAGTGTACTATTTCATGCCTAAGGTAAACATAAGATATATTACTAAATGAATTCCTTTTTATTTCCAAGATATTCCTCATTATTCATACAAAGTATTTGCTAACACCCATCCTTTCCCCAAAAAGTCATATCTTGCTCACAAACCTATAAGAAAGTTTTTGATTGGCCCATTCTTGAAAAGTCCTAAAGCTACCATGGAAAGGAACCTAATTTTTTTCCCTTAAATGACTATATTATTCTAAGAATTTCCCACTATTATTTTCCAATATCTACCCTCAAAAGTTTTCCCTCATACACCAGTGAGATTGCCATTATCCCTATTGAGCATATTAGAAACATTGCTAACTTCTACAATATACATTAGATCACTGAGGAGAACATAGCCATTAGGTTGTTGGATGTATATTTTAAAGGAAAATATATTTAATATTATGACACTTTGGCTGCTAAATTTATCACCACATTGGATAAGTTGGGAGATGCTTTGAGGAGAAGATTTGAAGATAAGAGTGATAACTTATCATTGCTTGAATAGTTGACCAACATAAGCAGATCACCTTAAGAAGTTTTTTGATACTTCAACACAATATTTCATAATAAATGGAATAAGATCCCAATCTTGGTAAGGCCTACTACACATAATGCTTTCCTTTACTATCTTATAGCTTTTGATAGTGATATTACTATAATAATACAATCTATGGGAGGGATCACATTTCCTAATGCCTATAAAGTGGCCATTAGGGTAGAGAATTATTTTATTATATCTAGGAAGATTACCCAAAGACCTACCATGCCTCTTTTAATTTATTTAAAAAACCCTAAACCTATTTTTGCTCCCATTCCTACACTTAAACATCCCTGTTACCCCTAGTCAACCAAGTAAGTCTAATGAGGCAGAACTAATGAGGGATCTTGAGAAAGAGATATGTGGCCTCAAGAGGATCATACAACAAAATCAAATAAGAATTTTTCAAATCCACTATCAACATAATCAGTCCTACCCTAACTATCAAGTCAATAAACCACCCTTTTAAGGTCATCCACAAGGTCAAGGATAGCTAGTTCAAGTAAAAGTCTATAATGGTTATAATCCTAGTGCCCCTTCCAACTCAAGAGAATTAGTTCCTAATAAAAATTACATTTAAAAAGAGATTGAGGGTTAGCCTCCATAGTATCAACCTTATAATCCATCTACCTATGTTAATGAATCCTTTAATCAAGCTTTCATGGCAAATTTGGGACCAATGCCAGCCATGACTCAAGATGAGGTACCTAATAGAGGAGACAATAATAGAAAAAGTGCTCAAGTGGGGTCTACTTTGGTAAATTGGAAATAAGATGATTCATGTTCTAAGAATTACCAAGGGAAGTTAAGCAAATATTTGAGTCCTATAGATGTAGACACAAGAACAAAGAAAAAGGCAATTGAAGAAGTTCAAGGGTCTGGCAATGGCTCATTAATGAGTTTTCAAATATCCAAAAGGGTAGGAATGTCTAATGTAGTCCCAAATTCACAATTATATAAAATAAATAAGAATACTACGAGTCATTTCATACCTCAAAATTCTCAAGGTATAGGCATTATCATTCCTACTAGTAGACAATCTAACGTTAGTGTCTCTTTCACTAACATTAGAGAGAAAATGAAGAAGGCTCATGTAAATGTGTCAATGTGGGATATAATTTCAATACTTGGACAAGAATACCTACTCCAAAAAAAGCTATCCAAGCTTAGTTTGGTAACTAAGCAAGCTAGTGAGCAAGAGGTAGACTTGACAAACACATTAAATCCTAGTGAGGGATAGTCAAACAAAGTTGAAAAGGTAGACAAACCTCCTCCCTTATATATCTATATAATCATTAGAGATGATTTGGTTCACAATTATCTTATTTATAGTGGAGAAAGTACTTGTGTCATGCCAAAGCAAGTAAATGATAAGTTAGTTTCCAAGATAATTAGCATAATTAAAGGTTTGCAACTTATTCTTCATGATTTCCATAATTTCACTACTTCTCAAGATGTTCTGGTTGTAGCTATGCCACCTCACTTTGCCTTCTATTTTTCAAGAGATTTATCTACTAATATTGGAGGATATCTAACTTTAGATTGGTCCTTCATGGCATTTAGGACTAGCTATAGTGCTAAGGTGTCAATCAAATATGAACCTCTCTCTAGTTTTCATGTAAAACCATATTGACTTATACATCTAATATGTATTGTAATATTAGTGATGAAGAAGATCACATTAGTGATCAATAACCTCTAACACTTTTTGATGGCATAGCTAACTTGTTCCTTGATGAATGGGGAGTTAAGTAGTATGGATTTAAAAAAAATGGTCTTGGTACTTACATCCTCCATTAAGAATGTGTTGGAGCTCTTGAAGTAGATTCTAATGACACTCTAGAATAGGTTACATGGGATAACTAAATTTAACACATGGGTGATGGTGTTCATATCCCAATTGTGACAAATCATGATAGTCCTAGAGAGCAGTCAATTTTTCTTGCCAAGGAAGAGAACACTCATGAACATGAACCTCAAAAAGAGGTGCATGATTTATGGTAATAGTCCAATGCCATAGTGCAAGAATTTGAGGAGGTAAGTAGGTCTGAAACTTTTCAAAAAGAATACAAAATTGATGATGAGGTTATTCATGTACTAAAAGAGAAAAAAGAAGAGCTTGGGGTCTCTACCAAGCAAGAAAAAACTTTGACAGACCAGGAAGTGTTTGTTGATTAATAAGACAACTTTGAAGTCTCCCAACAATAGACTATCAAAATTCAAACACATTTGAAGTTAGAAAGAGTTTCATGACTCCCAATGACTAGATTACGGAGTGTCAATTGAACATGATAAAGTTAAAACAAGATGCAAAGTCAAAAAAGACCTTAGGAGGGCTAGATGGAGTGTCCATGAGAACTCCAATTGCTACACTTGTATTTAGAACAATCCCCAAAATTGGTAAGTCATTTGACCATCTTCATAAACAAGTTTTCATTAACAAACATGCCTCATATGATGGATTGTTTTCATGGATAAAAAATGATCCTAGAAGCATTGTCTTTGACCCTAGTTAAAGCAATGAAGATTTGCTTTTCACCTCAAGTTTTGAGGTCTTGTATATACTAGGATAGGCGTGTGTTTTCCTTTGAGTCATTTGCATGTTTTCTCTAAGTGCTTAGAGAGCACAAGTGTGTGTTTTGGTATCTTTCTTTGTGTGTTATGTTTTGTGTCTTTTTAGAGGCATATATAGTGTTAGTTTTAGTATATGTTTGACTCCATTTCCTAAAGAGAGGAGAAGGCAACATATCCTTAACATAACGGGCATGCTACCCCCTAAAAATCACTAAAATGTTGACTAAATTTTATCCTAGGTAAATTTAAGTCAACTCCCTACATATTCAAACTTTTAATGGGGTACTTATAGGTTTGAAATGATCACCATGGTCCTAAATGAAGTCACATAATATGTTTCACCTTGGTCACATTTATCTAGTTTGACTAATGTCATCTTTAGCCACCTTTTGGTCATTTTTATGAAATGTACAATTTTACACAAAAAGATAAATATGTCAAAGAGAAGGATAACATAATTCATGTCATGGAATGTTAGAGAATAGTTTTTAAATTGAAATGTTTTAGGTTCATCATTAAGAGAAGAAGATCACCTGTAAAAATGGTAGTTTCAGTTATTGTATAAACTTGGATGAATCATCTAGCACATGTGATGGATTAAACAAGGTGTTTAGAAATCCCCAAAAGTAATTTATAGGCTTAAGTGGATTGAATAGGTCCAAATTTTATCAAAGCTAATTTATCTTTCCTATTTCTCTCTTAGACAGGTCAAGAAGGGTTAATGGTTTTATTTCAGTATGGATAGGAGAAGAAGAGTTGGAGTGAGTGCTCCTGGGGGATGTTATTATTCCTCATGAACTTCCATTTCATGGTCATGGTTTTAAGTTTGATGGTATGTGCTATATGAACAATTAATAATATTGTTAACACCTCTAAACTACCTATGCAACCCCAACATCTCAATTTTTCTCATTTGTCTACATTATGGAAATTGGTCTATGTGAATTAAGTGATGTATGTAGGTTGAAAGAGTATATTCATCCTTTTCATGTTGGTTTCAACCTAGTTGGAATTTGTGGCCATGAAATAACAAGCATGATCATTCTCCTTGTGCTATAAGTGAACACCATTGAAGTCTGTAGAATAGTGTTTTGATAGTTGCAGGTGAAGATGTGAAGTGGATGTTTGAAAAGAAAATTAAAATGAACATCCTTAGTATAATGTGTTTCCTAAGTCTCAGTTGATCTTGAAGGAAAACTTGGTTTGAGGTTTTAATGGATTTATATCTTCATTATTATCCAAGAAGAATACACATTGAATACATGTCTCAAATTTTGGAGGTTTCCATAGTTTGTGTGAGATCCAAGTTGCATGTTCTAAGTTATAAGTCTCCATTACCTCCAAATCCATGACATATTCTACCCATTCAAAAAGAGGTCTAATTTTTCCAAATAGTAAGACTAATTATTATAGTCAAACCTAGATGGAGACCTACAAGAATGAGTATATCACATGGGCCTAAGACATTGAGGAGGTTGAATGAGACTCAAGAATGAGGTTTTTTGGGTTTAATCACAAGATAGAGTTAATATATACTTGTTTAAATGGTGAAAAATATTCAAATCTCAAACTAGGATCAAACACTTGAGTTCAATATTCATAGTTTAGGATAAATTTTCTTGAAGGAAAGTTTTACCTTAACTTTGCCGAAACAAAATTTTACTCCATATAATGTCATTTATTGGAGAGTGTCTATGAGGTATGGATAAGATTGATGGATTTATTATTGTAGCTTAGATGGAGAGGTCAAATATTGACATAAGAGGAAGTTTTTTGGTTGAGATAGGATGATGGTAGTTTGGGTTTTTAAATCAATCAAATATTTATTCAAACACTCATAAAACTATAGTGCCTTTAGGCCCAAATGAACTTGAAACCGACAAGTGACCTATAGTGCATTGATAGAGAGATAAGGACATGGTATCAAGATAAGAGTGAGATCATATAGGTTTTAAATGGATATATTGACATTAATATGGAACCAAATGTGTGAAATATATTCTTAAACTAGTCTTATCACTTACACAAATTCCTTATATTCTTTAATGAACACCTACAATTTGACTCAGGAAATAGACTAGCCTAAGCAAATGGAGAATGTAGGTTTGAAAGGTAGGTAGAGGTTTAAGATGGGTGAACACATTGAAACCAATATCATAGTGATGATATCATAATTTTATGTGTTTATAAGAGGTAATATGAATATATTAAGGTAGGGCAAAAGTACTTAGACCCTTTTGAATCTAGCAATGCAACTTACAGATAGACCTAGAAGCTAGTTTAGAGAGTTTTAAGGTTTGAGGGTTATTAAAGCATATTTAAGGCTTGATAAATGAATAAATAAATTCATTATGACATGAAAAATCCCTCCATAGTCTCATTTGGGTCAAACTAATAGGGTAAGTGCTGCTTATTTTGGTTTGAACTAGAGGCACTTCATAGTCAAGGCAATCCTACAAACCTACTGCATGGATGCTGAAAGGATGAAATGGGAGAGTATTGAAGAAATTTATGAAGATGTATATGATTGGATTGAATGTAAAAAAGTGTTGAATGGAACCTGCAGTAATTGTGAACACTTAGAGGTAGTCACATAGTCAAAAAACTAATCCACGCATATTAGGCCTAAAAATAGGCATGAACCCTCATGGATTATAATGACACTAATATGATTATATGACATTTAAAAACAATTTTATATCATTCATGGGAGAGTGGAGAGTATATGAAAATTAATTTTTTGTAGAGAATAACTCAAAATTGGGCATTTTGACCTAATTTTCTCTCAGGGGTGTGCACAATGTAAGTAACTAATCAAAAAGCAAATTTATTTCACTCATATCTATATAGATAATGTGTATGGGATATAAATAAATTAGGGAGATTTTGGGGGGGTCATAAAATAAAAACCAATGGCATTGGTTTGAGGGTTAAGGGCTTAACCTTTATGAATTATCGTTAATAACCTAAATGACCTAAAACCCTCCTAAAACCCTCTTAAGAACCTGATGAGAAAGATATGGTGACAAATGTAAAAAAAGGGGTCAATTGGCCTAGAATATGATTTGGACATACTTGGAACTCTCTTAGGCTCCTTGACATTTAGTTATTTTGTAATGTCACTTGTATAGACATGACTAATTCTATGTTTTTTACAAGATTTGAAATGATTTAAAGGTGCATAAGGGAATTGATAGGTGAAATCCATTAGGGAAGGTTTATGGAGATGTATTTCAAATCATCATACCTAATTATCATCTTATTGATGTATGGAATCCCCTATGCTAAGTTATTTATTGTATGCAATCTTGAATAGGATACTAAGAAAGCAATGTGACTATCAAAATCTGAAGTGAGAAGTGTGATACCAAGTTTATTCAAGTTTATATGATAGACCATAGGAAAAATAAGGTTTGAATAAATGTCCAAAATATATTCAATTAATATCATTGAGTGTGTGAAAGTCACTATAGTGAAAAGTGTGAGAATTATGGCCTAAAGGGCTAGTGAGCAATTACAAGGAAGTGAACAACAAGTGTCAAAGAGAAGGCTATTAGTTATGGAGAATATAATGACCTTCACAATCATATTTACATCTTATAAATTCAGATGGTATGTGTCAATGATTTATATGGTAGTTTTAAGTAGAAAGTGGACTCCTATTTAGAAGGGCAATTTCAAGGACATGGAGTGTATCTATGCCAATTTTAGGAGAATATTGTACTTCAAATGGACACTTGTCCAGCGAGACTAAATGAATTATTTTCTAAATATTCCTCTTGAATTTTAACTATAATTCAAGCCTTTACACTTGGAATGATGATTCTTCAATGCCACTTCTTCTTTATCCTCTCTTATATATTGAAGCCATTTTGGCCTTGTAAACATCCACAATTGGTATGGTGAAGCCCTGATAGTCTTGACATCTTGATTTGCCTTTGAATAAA
The DNA here is from genome assembly GCA_037957365.1 of Torreya grandis. NCBI lineage: Eukaryota > Viridiplantae > Streptophyta > Pinopsida > Cupressales > Taxaceae > Torreya > Torreya grandis. The sequence continues at coordinate 1,054,931 of JARHVA010004331.1, read as the reverse complement.
GTTTTATTAATCTAGTTTAATATCTAAAATTATTGCCTAAGTATGTCAAGTAGTCTATTTGGATGATAAGTAATGAATGTCTTCTCCTTGTTTCCATTATGCTCTTATATGCATTTATTCTAACATGTATCTTAAAGTGTATATGTTTTAAGGTGTATTTTTAAGTATGAAGGAGATTAATAGTGTATAAGATTAGACCTCCTAGTTACCCACATTTGGATATGCAAAACAAACTGCTTCCATGTAGAAACACTTATGCTAGGAGAACCTTGAGTAGATCAGTTTTAATAGTCTACCTTCTTAGTGAAAATGTAAGTATGTTTATGGAGTTATCTTTGGTATATAACATTCATTAGTATTGGTTTAATTTATGTTTCCTTTTTCCCTTTTCACCCCTAATAGTGATTAGTCTAGTGTAGTGTGTAAGCCTAAAAGATAGATCAAAGAAATTAGCTCATAATATAGAGATCTATCTCTTGTAGCAGTTTGTCTATACACAGAGATAGTTGCATGTTGTCCCAAATTTGAGAAGGTATATTTGAATTATCTAGGGTGTAAATTTGGGATGTAACAACATGAACCCTTACACATAATTCTCATTGAGATAAACTAAAAAATTTAAATTTCAAAGAGACAGATTCTTGAGATCATGTCAAATGGAAAAATGTAGCTAATTCATATCCCACCAAGCATAAAAAGCTAAATTATGAAATGCTAAAGAGCCCTAGGTAAGCTAAATCAAACTAAGTCTCACAATATCAAAGGTGCACAATTAGAATATGAATGCAATATTTGATAGCTAGGTAATAGATTATACATGAGAAATAGACACTTGGATTATGATGATAACTAAGCATTCATGATGAATGAAATTTTTTTGCATGGCAAAAGACACGCACCAAAGCTGACTAGAAAATTTTGAATCAAAAGAAGAAATATATCTAAAAGCTATTATTGCATTAATTTTACATGAATTAAACACTCAAGTCTCAAGCTTTCAAAAATATAGGAAAAATCTGAAGGACATCAATTCACTTTGCCATTAATAAATGAACTTCAAACTATGAATTTAATCTACCATGTTATCAAAATCACTTACTTTTATACTATAAAATTTGTAAATTAATTGAGTCAGATTATGATAAATTTAAAGTTTAATGATGGCTTCCTCATAGTGAGCATATAATTAGCCTCCCTCTCAATATTCTATCACAAGAGGGACTGAGTATTTAGACACAATCTTTGATAAATGAACATCATAGTTCTTTCATTACTCTATGATCTAATATGAGGTAGACAACATAGATCCATATTCAACCTAGGAGTGATTAGATGAAGATAAGAGAAGATACATGAATGCTTTGTTACTTATCAAAATAATGGGATTTTATAAGATGACAGTAAAATTTGAGGTAATCTTGTGTATTGCTTTACTTCAAAATTTATTTCTTAATGACACTATTTTTAGGGATTGCTTGTACTTGAGGATTCATAAAAATGTAGTAGCCTATATTTATAGTGAATCACTTGAAAGGTATTTATGCCTTCCAGTACCTAAAATAACATATTTAGGATGCAACTAATGCTTGGTTAGAAAATGACATAGTTGGGGGTAAACTCAAATAATTATTGGAGAAAGATAGAAAGTTGAATATTCAAGGTGTTATTTCCTTGATTCCCATAGTCAAATTTAGGCTAGGAATTAGAATAGATATGGCATTAGTGAATAGGTTGTATATATTTTCAAGTATTAATTATGTGCATGAGGCATGGGTGGCCTTATTAGGCATCATTCTGACCTTTGATAAAATTGTACACTCAGTGAAGTTATTAATGTTAGGTTTAGGGCATAGATATTTAAAATTGATAAAAGGCCATCTAATGGGAATTTTTATATAATGTCCTATGTAGTGGTCATAATTATTATAATAGTGTCAAAACATATGGAAAACCCTAGGAACCATCCACAAAATATGTAAATAATAGGGTCTGTGATGATTATTCCATACTGCATGTTTATAGGTTTAGAAAGGAAATAAGGAGAATTGAAGAAGACATATACCCAGAGTGTACCAAATGATTTATGGGTTACCCATGCCCAATCTCTATTAAAACATAATAAGAAACATTTAAAAGATGGAAAAATATTGGTATTATCCTAATTTTATTATAATCAGGATAGAGGGAACTAGGGCCCTTCCTCTAAATTTACCTCATTATGATCCTAAAAATGGTGTAGAGTAAGAGATAGCATATGAAATAGTGGATGAAGATCTTGGTGTCAAAAACCAATGGTATTACCACAATAACATTCTAAGAATTAGACAAATTCAATACTTATTGAAGAGGTACCTTAATTTAGTTGGTAAAATTAAGGCCATTATAGTTTGAATAAAATAAAATATCAAGATTGGGACCCTAGAAAAAGAGTCTAGAAATATCTCAATAACCTTAGGAAAAAGAGAGTTCATATTCCCTATGGCCATAAATTTTTTAAACATGATCAAATTTTCATCAATATTGTAGATGAATTAGAGGTCTACATTCACATGAATATGCATAAAATTCCAATGGTAGTGGCCTAGGTAATCCATTACAATAGTTAAATCACTAGGGAACAAACAAATAAAATTATGGTGGAGACAAATAGAGACACCATCCATCAATGGACCCAATCTCAAGATCAATCATCACTAGAGCTTGGTAATCCTTCCTCTCTATAATAGGGAAAAGAAGGCCTATTAGAGAAATGTGCCACTCAAGGTGAGATGGATCCCCACATTAGGAAGAACATTCTTAAGGGACTCCCAATCCCTCAATTAGTAGCTACAATACAACTCTCCATAATAATTTCAAGGACATCACCTCTTGTAGGTGGATAAGAAGAAGTAATTTATTTGGTACCTTTGCCTTTATTGAACATGGTACAATAAGTAAGTCTTCTTACATTTTTTTAGACTTATTTTTTTATCTAACACCTATAGTTCTAGTTATTTCACCTCCTACCACTTATTCCATTCCAACTTCACCTCAATTTTTTGAAGTCCCTTTATCTCTCATTCCATCAACTTTAGGGCAAGGTCCTTGTTGGTCTCAATTTATGACCCATAGAAAGAGTGATTAATGGTTTAACTATTTTGATGGGTACAATGGGAGATAAAAACACATGGGATGAATGCCCCCTCATTTTTAGGATTTGACTAGTTGAATCTAAGGGCCAAGAAATTTTAATTCATTTAATTGGGTGAGTAATGAAACTTAACCACTGAAAGTTTAATTTACTCTATTTTGATTTAATATTATTACCAATGTTTGCTTATGTCCTTTTACTCCTCATTCATATTTGCATGACTCTATAATACAATGGGTAGGATATTCATAAAAAAAAGGATAAAAGAGAGGGGAAGATTAGGGAAGGAAAGGAAGTGGTTCCTTGATTGAAATAAGATTGTTAATGTCAAAAATCAAAAGCATGCCTAACCATAATTATATTATTGTGTACTAGGTCTAGATATAACACAAACCGAAGTAGCTCAATGGGTAGGATTCTAAGAAATTAATTAAAAATATTATCCTAAATTTATTATAAATTAAAGAATATGAAAGACATGCAACTACTGTACATAATGGATTGACACAACTTCAAGTTAAACAAATTAGAAATTCATAACCAATTAGACAGCTATGCACAATCTAACCACATATTCATTAGTGAATATGAACTACAATATCTTCTCAACATTAATTAATTATATTCCATCAAGAAATGAAGGACATTACTAAAGAATAACATGATTTTGAACTAGATTGGTATCTATTTCAGTGTTATTACAAAAACATTTAAGTGTGCCTTCCAGGTAGATAATCATAATCCAAAATAATACAAGAAAATAAAGGATTGAGCCTATCATAATTTATACAGAGTTTTATGTATAAGATCTTCCCCCATCTTAAACAAAAATATGGATTACCTTATATAAAAAAGAGAATGGGACTTGTCTGCAAGTAGTACAAGGCTCCCATATCTTGGCATAATTACCACTCCAAGCCACTTTAATTAAATTAGATTAGAATATTCCTTCCATTCTCAAAGGAAATCCAAATTCTATTTTGTCTTTTATCCATAGTTATGACACCTATCCAACCAAAATTATTCCCCACTTCTCTTTTTCGGCTAATTATTTTTAATGATTTTCCATTCAATCCTCTTGGGAGAATATTTGGGACTAGAAGGCACCAACTTACTCCACATGTCCTTAACTAGTCAAATCCCCTCAAAAGCAAATTTTCTTGATTATTCTATTATTTATTCAAATTTAGGATTGATTCTTGTAAATGTCATAAAGCTCCACATGTCTTCTCCTTGATATTTCATGATGAATCAACTGGATGATGTGTCCATTGGGTCCACTTCTCACTCATCCAAAATATTCTAGGTGTACTCTATATGCAAAAGGAAATGTGACTAGTATATAAATCAATCTTAGCTCAGAGAAGATAAATCCAAATTATACTTTTGATTGTTGATACATTAGATCTTCAAGGTCACGACCAAGATGGATCCACTAGACCATATCTAAGGGATATGTTACCATAATAATATCAATACGGAGGGTTCCAAAGACTCTATTCAAGTAAAACTATGCAATAACTCTAACTAGGACCTACGTTTTCATATTCACTAAATTATAAATGATAAAAGCCAAGTCTAATCTAGTGCTCACCAAAAAAATTAGAAAAAATAAGGGGTTAGTAAACATAAAACTAAACATGCATAAGAGAATCCTAATTAAGCTATCTATAGGTAAAAACTTAATGCATGGAGAGAGAAATATATTCAAAATCCATTACTTATGCTACTTCTCTACTAAAAGAGAGGAGAAAAGTTAGAGATACTTAAATTAAAGATGAACTCATCGAGACTCAATCTCTCCCTTGGACAAAGGTATTTCCTAAGAGGTTGTTGTGGTTTATAAGGATCACTTAGAAAGGCCAATGCATCAAAGACTTTTTCATAAGACAATATTATTCTTCAATTAGAAACCCTAAGCTAAGATTCCTCAAGTAGAATACTGTAAGAACATATTGTAAATAAGAACAAATGAATAATTAACTCTTGTTGTCTCTAAGAAATGGAAAAATGAATGTTTATATATAGATGAATCTAACCCTAAACCTTTCTAAAATTTTAGCCAATAGGGTCAGCCCAATCGACTCTATATCATTATTAACACAAACAAAATAGGTTTTGGTCTAGGTCCACTAGGGGCTGACCTAGACCCTAAATGATTTTTGTATCATAAACTATCAAAAAGGGTTTAAAGCCAAGGAAGGGCTAATGAAAGCATAAAATGGATAAATGAGGGTGAAAAATAGGAGGCAAAACTTAGGGGAATGTTTTTAATAGATGGTTGGATTGATAACAAGTGGTAGTAAAGTGATAATAATCTTGTGAAGCACCAATGTTCTTCCCACCCATTTCTTGGTGTACCCTTAAGGCATGCACTTAGAAATATTGAGACTAAATAGGTTCTTACAAGAGATAAAGAATTAGTAATAAATAAAATTTTAAAATATTATGTATACATATGCCCCAATTGAAGCTTATCGCATGTCACTTAGGTGAAATGTGATATGGTGATTTAAGAAAAGAATATAGAAACACACAATGCTAAAGTGAAAAAATTATAGTATTTTAAAGCATAAAATAATTGAAAGTAAATGACTAAAAGGGAAATAATTAAAAAATTAAATGTATGTATACCTTAACTTACTTTTATTTATGGATGGTTGTTTTTTATGTTTTTATTTTTGATCATGGAGGGTGCAGAGACTACTTTTTCCAAATCCAAGGATACAAAACTAAAGAGCAAAAACAAATAAACACAAGAAAGCCAATATAAATGATGCTATGTGGATGAGATGTACTTGTAAATTTGGAAAGCTGGGGTGACAAATGCTAAGTTAGGATTAAATTACCAAGTCAAAATTTAAATTAAATCAGGTAACCGAAAATCCAAGGCTAATAAAGATTTAAAAAATCAAACAAAGAAACCTTAAGTAAGAGAGGCAAACTCACCAAGTTAAACCAAGTATACATGTCAAAAATGGTAATCAAACATCAATGTGAAAGAAATAACAATCCTTACTTAAACAAACATGGACAATAAAAATGATAAAACAACATTGATGAGTGAGCAGTAATATTCCTTAATCATCAATGGAAAAATATGCATAAACAGGAAAACAACATTAGCGAGTGAGAAGTAATAAGCCAACGACACTCCATAATGGAAAAATAAAATGAAAGTTGAAATAGACTCAGGTGTCCAAAAAAAGGGTGTTACAATAATTGAAAATGAAAACAAGAGCAAGGCATGTTTATAAATGTAAATCGACTGTTTAAAGAAAAGAATCCATAATCACTCAAGCATGTTGTTTTGTTCTAAATATAGATAAAACTAAAACAAAGTGGTGTTAGCATGTTATTAAGATGTGAAGAAGAGGGTATATAAAATAAATGGGAAAATCAATTTAGAATCACACTTGCCTATCAAAGGGGAAAATGAAATGGGTAGAGGGAAGAATGAAGGAAAAATTAAGGTAGAGAAACTTTTTGTCAAAGTCAAGACACTCAAATTAGGTTTGTCAAAATAAGAGGACTTTCGACACTAAGGACTCTAAATAATTTCTCATAGCCACCCAAATCTTAGGTCAAAAAATGAAGTATGTAGATCATCCCATGAAGGATATCTACATGAAAATTAAAATGGACCTACCTTCCCATAACGTGTTCTCCATTCCTCATGACCCCTTATAGAGTCATTGATCTACTATGAAGATTGGGCACTTACATGAGAAAGTAGGTATCACCATAGAGTTTTTTGAATTCTTCCATTACAATCTACTAGCCTATCACACCTCAATGGATCTTGACTCTATCATGAGGCCAACTATGGAGTTAAAAATTTTAGTAGAGATAAGAGATGTGTTATTAATCATGTATTTTGGTGTGATTCTGACTTTTAACTTTGTATGTTTCCTTTTGTATCATTGCCTTTTGTTTTAAATGATTTGGATTTTAACCTTTTTTGATGGTTTTTTCTATTCCTCCATATAGATTTGAAAAACTAAATATGGCTGCTAAAGATGACTATCATTTGAAGACTTTGGACTTGGTTTCTAATAAGTAAATCTTAGAGAACATGGTGTCTAAGAGTCTCATTATTTTAGGTGAAGTAGAAGTGTTATCTTGAATTTTACCTTGATTTATCCAATATGGAGTGAACGGAAAGGAAATCAAAAGGAATGAAAACATGAAACAATTTGAAATACTTAAAATTGAAAAAAAAACTATAATAAAGGGTGAAAAGGGATATAATTATGGTTAAGTGAGATTAATTATTATAAGAATGAGGGAAGTGTAGGAAAACATGCTAACACCTTATTTTTGTGAAAATTTTATCTTAAAAAAAAAGAAAAAAGCTAAAGATAAGAATAAAGGATCAAAAACTTGTAACCATTTCAAACACTTTTTAGAAAAGGAACACCAATTTGGAAATGGTGATTTTATGACGAAGGCCATGTCCTATCCATGGTCTTACACTGTAAATCTTAAACAAGAAACCCAATAGGGTGCACAAAGAGGGAAAAATAAAGTGATAAAGATGGTATTTGTGAGAAAGGCCAAGTCCTATCTATGGTCTTACAATGTAACTCACAGAAGAAAAACCTAAGGGGTCAAAAAGGCAATATAAATAAATAAGTAAAAAAAAAGGAAATCATGAGGAAGACCGGGTCCTATCCATGGTTTTACAATGCAACTCATGAGAAAAGGGGAAACCAAAGGACCAAAAAGAAGGGACTAAGGTTTGTGAAAAGAAAAACTATTTTAAAGGGTGAGACCCATGTAGATATCCTAAAAAAAGTGTTATAAGGATAACATAGAGAAAGAATTATAAGAAGGGAAATATCTAGGCAAAATACGTCTTTAAAAATTGTGCATTGGTAGGCTCTTTAAAAATATGGCCTTCATTAGTTTGAAATGATAGGTGTTAGGACCAAGGATGTCTTTTACTAAGTAAGGGTCCCACCATTTTTAGGTGTATTTAATTTATTTATCATGAGAGTAATATAATTTAAGGATAATATCACCAACATTAAAAGTGTGAACTTAAACTTTTTTGTTATAATATTTGGCAATGTGGGCCTTGTATTGGAGATTATGTTGTAGAGTAGAAAGATGATGTTCGTCAATAAGATTAAGATTGTGAAGGTGAGATTCATGTAATGCTTCATTGGGTATGATATTGTAAAAGAGATAAAAAGAGAGGGAAGCTCAACTTCTAATATAAATATGGATTCAAAACCATAAACTAGATAAAATGGTGTTGGCCTCGTGGCAGTGTGTATGCTAGTGCGATAGGCCCAAAGAATGAGTTAGAGGTGAATATTAAAATTCATGTGAGCGTAATGAATTATCTTTTAGAGAATTTTATTAGTGAACTCAACTTGGCCATTGCATTTCATATGGTAGAGCATGGAAAATGTGTGATTGATTTTGAATTAAACATAGAGTTGTTTGACATATTTATTTTTAAAATTACCACCATTATATGAAAGGATAGTATGAGGAACACCAAAGTGGAAAATAATTTGGTTAAGTATGAATTTAAAAATGGTGGTTCTAGTTAAATTTATGAGGGGTATGGTTTTGAACCATTTGGTAAAATACTTGATAGTTGTGATGATAAATACCTGCCCAACCTATGATCTAGGTAGTTTGCCTATGAGATCTAATCCCCACATTGAGAATGGCCAGGGAGATGCCATAGTTTGAATCTTAGTTGGATCTGAATGGATTAGATCATCATGAAGTTTATAGGGATTAGATTTTTACTAAACTTTATGGCATCTTTTTCAAGGGTAGGCCATAAATAATCCATACGTAAAAATTTACATGTTGTAACATGTCTACTATAGTGTACATCACAATTTACCCCATGTGCTTGTTCAAAGAGAGGAGTGACCTCATATTTCATAACATAGTGGAGAAATTTACCTTCAACATTATGAAAATAAATGATGTTAGAGTAAAATATATATTTAAAATCCTATTTGTGAATGCAAGTCTTTTTATGGGAATCAGTGTTGGAAAGATAGGTTTGGTGTTCAAGAAATTGAATGATGTCTTTATACCATGGGGTTTGTCAAATGGTAACAAATTCAATGTGCTAGATAATTGAATATTATGGTTTAATGTAATATGGGGACTTTATCATTTATATAAGAAAGGTAGAATCAGTAAGAACTTAGTGTAGATGGAAAAGAGATGTTGAAGAAGCTAGTGAATCAGGAGTGGAATTTTGATCTCAAGGGATGGGCTCGATTGTAAAAGAAGTGAATTATTTGGAAAGGGTAGTGTATCTTTAATGATAATCAATGATATTTTAAAATTTTCATCGATAATCACTGTTAACCTAGTAGCAGATGAGTTGGGAGCCACCCAAATGGTGTAGATAGTTAATGTCTAAATCAAGGGCCATTCTCATGGCTAGGATTAAGGCTTCATATTCTATCATGTTGTTATTAAAATAAAATGTAAGGAAAAATTCCAAAGGGATAATTTCACCAATATTAATAGTGAGGATACAACCTACCCCATCTATTTGAAGGCATTTGGCACCATAAAAATTAAGGGTCCAGATATCTTCATGTAAATTGACATTAATTTTAGGGAGTTATTTGATGACTACTTTAAATTTAGTAGTATCAAGAAGGATAGAGGCCTCATATAGATTACTTAATTTAAGATCATAATTGAAATTATGGAAGTATTATTTCAAAGATATGTATTTATTAAGACCTTTAGTATAGAGTATATTTTCATCAGGAAGACTATCTTGAAGGTGATTTGTAACTGGGATAGGAGCGACTGCAAGTTAGTCAATAATGATTTGTAATTTGATAGTTTTTTGAATAATAATTCAAAGATAAAATTACATGAGAAGTACAATTAATTTTCCAATTTTGTCTCTATGAATAAATTCTTTAGAGAAGATGTTATGAAATGGATCAGAATGGACAATAACGTAAGTTATTTGATAAATCATATAATGCCAGAGATTTTTGATTGTAAAATATATGGCAAGGCAGTCACATTTTACTTTGGTATAAATTTTTTTGTAGTTAATGAGGCCTTGACTAATATAATAGATGGCATAATATCTTTTGGTATCATCTTGTGGGCAAGCATTGCCCCAAATGATACAGGTGTGGAAGAGGTTTATAAAATTAAAGGATGATTGTTATAAGGTGGATGAAGAAAATATTCTTTCATATTATCAAATTATTTTTGATAAGGATCCATAAATTTGAAGGCATTACATTTATTTAAAAGAGAACTAAAAAAATAGATTTGGTAAGCCATTTCGAGGACAAATCATCTTATTACCCCAAGTTTTCCAAGTTAAGTGAAAATATATAGAATGGAATGAGGGATGGGCATGTTGACAATAACATGGATCTTAGTGGGATCAACATAAATGCCATGAAGATAGACTAAGAACCCTAATAATTTTATATATGCGGTGCCAAAGACACAGTTGTAGGGATTTAATATAGCTTTATATTTGATGAGGTGATCAATAATAATAAGATAATCAAAAAGATGAGTTTTTTAGCTCTTAGACTTGGAAATGAGGTCATCCACATAAGTTTACAAAATATTATGGATAAAGTAATGGAAATATGAGTCATTTCATGCTGATAGGTAGCTCTAACATTTTTGAGGTGGAAGGGAATTTTAAAATAACAATAGGTGCCCCATTCCATGGTGAAAGTTGTCTTATGTTGATTTTTATGGGTAATGTGAATTTGATTATAGCTAGTTAAACCATCTATAAGGGATTCCATTTCATAGAAAATAATGGAATTGATGATGGCATTTATATAAGGTAAAGGAAATTTATCCTTGGGACAAGTAAGATTGAGGTTACAAAAATTGATGCAAATGTGAATGACCATGGTGACTTTATTCTAAATGGGGATAATGTTTGAGACCCATTATGAATAGTCCATAGGCTTGATAAATTTAACATCGAGAATTTTAATGATTTATTTATGGCATATATTGGAAACTTCTAGTGGAAAATTTTATTGTTTTTTTTTACATGAGTTTGGCATCAAGATAAGTGATGATATTATGCACCATGATGCTAGGATCAATTTCATGCATGTCCTCGTAGGACCAAGTGAAAGTCTCATGGTATTTATCAAATAATAACCCAAATTTATCATTTTTAGTTGGTTTAAGTTCTTGAGATACTATGATTGGTCATGGGCATGATGGGGTACCATATTCAATTTTAGTAGTTTCATTGATAAGCATAACATTTCAATCTTAGAAATGATATGGCATGTTAGGGAGAGAGGAAATGGGATTTATTTTAGGATTAATATTAGAGATGAAGTTGTTGAAAGGAGGGGCCTTTTTATTAAAATTTTAAAGTTTATGATGTTGTTGAGGGAGCTAAGGTTCTTGGGCATGAAGTAATTTAAGAATGGATTCATTGCTAGGCGAAGTGGGAAGAGGACCATAATAATCAAAATATACTTAAAGATAAATAATTTTGTTACCATGGTGATCATATTCATAATGTATGTGATGTACACCTATGACCTTGACATCTAATGTAATCTTAGGGGTAGGTGGAGTAGGGGAAGAAGGTTAATATGATTTAATTAGTTTATTGGTAGTATTATTGACAAGAGGAGGAGTGAAATGAATGATTGGTTTGGTAGAAGTTATATAAGATGTAGGAAGTTACAAAGGTTCATAAGTTAAAATTTTTTCTACTACCCAAGGAGTATCAATAAGTGGAGAATTATCAAGAGGTACATGACCTTCAGGTGCTAATTAAAAATTGGTGGAATGGTATGAACATCATGATTGAAATAATGTATTTGAGTTAGAGTTTTTTGATAATGTTGAACATCAAAGTCTCTTTATTGAGCTTGGGCCATGATGTAATTATCATCATAGGTTGGATAAATTATACATGCTTGAGATTCAAGAGGAAATTCAGAAGTGGAGATGCCTAAATCAATGAATTTATGTGGAGACATGATTAAAGGATCTTGGAATGATTTACCTACTCCATAATAATTGTATGGGAAGTCATAATCTATGTAAGAGGCTTCTTGAACATTACATGGAGGGGGGAAATTAGTGATCTCATCTATGAGAGGTACAATGAGATCAAGAGGCAATAAAGAAAGATAAAGCCACTTCAAGATGTAAGGAGATAACTTGGTAGTGTTGTAGGTATTTTTCAAATCATTGTGCTTATCATCATCTAAATTGGTAAGAGTGACATGTAAATCCATATTCATGTTGATGAATTTAGGTAAGGGAACACTATTGATTATTAGAATTATGGGAATGTGATATTGAGATTTAGGATCTAGAAGTTGAATAATCTAAGGGTTAAGATCAGCCTCATGCTTATACCTTTTTCCATTATGAAGGAACTTGATGCATTGGATACTAGAAGAGGTGATATCGCTAATTATATGAGTCCATGGGCACCCTACGAATATGTTGTAAGATAAAGGTAAGTCAAAGACCATGAGCTTAGTTCATATAATCTTAGGTTCAATCATGAGAGGGATCCAAATATAACCAAGTGTCTTTTGATTAGTTTTATCAAATCCACAAAAAAGTTAAGTGAGTTGATTAAGATGATCCTTATTATAGTCAAGTTGTTGGATGAGCAATAAAGATGTCACATTAATAATAGACCCTTCATCTACTATTAATTTATAAATGAGGGTGTTATTAATGGCTATTTTAATGAATAGGGGTGGATCATAGACTCAAAATAAGATCTCATCATTAATCATGTATTATTTGAGGAAATTTATGGAGGGTTTTGAATAAGGAAAAATCGATTCAATGGTATGCACTTCAGTTTGTTGATGCTTATGATAAGATGGTTCCTCTTTTAGAGAAGACAAATCTTTAATTTTTTAAAGTTGTTGCATGAGGAACTTGCAATGATAAGGAGAGGTCTAAACTAACTCCATAAGATAAAATTTCAAAGTCATGGATTTAAGTTATTCTAAGAAGTTCTAATGGGTTTTGGAAGAAGAACCATCACAAGGCTTAGAAGGTAAATTATATTTAGGAGGAAGATAAATGGTTGGGGGTTTGGAAGGAAGAGATGGTTCCTCATTGATTTTTGAAGATAAGTGAGTGGTTGTAGTATATTTGAGGAGTTTCTATTCCAAATATGGTTTCTTAGGTTTATGATAGGATATTTATGAATTGGATTACGATTATAGCTAACCTTAACCATGTTGACATATTGATAATTATTGTAATATTGGTCATAGTTGCCATCAATAATATAAACAACTTTTTGTATTATTAAGAGTTAGATGAGGAAAAAGTTTTTTGGTTGTTAGAAGTAGAATATTTATGATCTTGTCATTTTTGAGAAGTGGTGTTGTAATCTTGGTGATGGAGTTAAATCATGGCTTTCTGATTAAACAAATCACCAAGCATATAGAAGACAACAAATTTTGTGAGCCCTTTACATGTTTGATGGGAGTGACCAATGTTGATGTGGAATCAACAAAATTGATTAGGGTCATACCATTTAGGAAGATTATTAGGATAATTAAATGGCTTAGAGGGTGCTAAAAATTGTTTCATTTATTACACAATTAATGGTGTGTGAGAAGATGGGAGATTGTTAGCTTTGGCAACTCATGGCTCGGGTTGAGGAGGATTGTCAGTTATCACACTAGTGGAATGTTGAAAATATATTTTAATGAGTTTGGTATTAATTTCAAACTATTTCATTAAGAAGTCTTGATGCTTGGCTTGGTCAAGATCTTCATTAAGCATTTGAGGAGCAAAAGTTTGAACCTTATATTGAAGTGAAAGAGTTAGGTAAGTTATAAAGAGTTTAAGAAAATTATCATCAGTCATATTATGATTAGACTTGTGGGCCAAAGATTTACATCACTTGATAAAATTATGAGCTGATTTAGTGGGAGATTGCTTAACATTGATAAATGGCCAAGGCAATTTTTTGGGAAGATTGTTGTGTTGAAACTCTTTAACTAGAAGATTGACTAAATCCTTGAGTTACCATATGGAGTGTTAGGGAAGTTGATTTTACCATTCTAATAGATTACCATTGAAAGTTTTAACTACAATTTTAGTTGTGGTGAAAGTATTAGTTTGAATCCACTCCTTATAAAGATTGTGAAATGCCTTAAGAAAAGATGTAGGGTATTTAGTCCCATCATACTTAATAGTCAGAGATATGTTACCAATATCAATATAAATAATTAAATTGGATAAAGGACCATTTTGAATGTTTTGAAGCATCTTGTTATTCATGATAGGTTAGGGGATGACATTTCCCATGGCATTTCTAAGAGGTGTAGGAATAAAATTTGAATTTTTTGAGGGAGAAGAACATGAGATTGATTATACATATTGATCAAATGATGTTGTAGTTTCATCATTTGGGAGGTGTTACATGTTTGAATTATGTTAATTTGTTACACTATCTGTGCAATAATTTTGGTTTTATAAATTGGTGGTTTGGTGTTTATAGGAGGACTCCCCAAATTGGTATTAGGGGAGGGTTGTTAGGTGGTGGATTACCTGTGGGATTATTGGATAGAATTGTGTCAATTGCCCCAACATTGTGATGAGATGCTTGAAGATGGGAATTATCTTGATAGGTATGGAAAGTATCTTATCCACCAATCTCATCTTGGGGTTTTATTAGAACGATTTGAAATCCAAAGATGAGGGAGGGGAATAAGTACTCCATGAGTGAGGATTCTATTGGGAGGTAAAGAAAGGAAGAACAGAGCACCCTATATAGTGTCTAAATGGATTCACATTGCTCAATAAGATTATGATAGGGGATTTCATGATGTTTGGTTAAAGAAATAGAGAGTAACAAAGAAGAAGGAAAATTAAAGATAGAGTTAGCCAAATAGAGAACAAAGTTGACCAATAAATAATAGAGTCAACTAGACAAAGAATAGTGTCAACCAATAGGTACATAATTGACTAGGTTGATAAGGTACTACTAAGATATAGGCTAAAAGGAATACATAGTCATATGGGTCAATAGTGTACTACTGGTTAGGGGACAAAGTAGAGAGATATGAATACACAATTATGCAGGTCAATTGTGTACTATAGACAAGAAGGTGAAAAATAGTCTATAAGAGATTGTATCAACTAGAATGATAGTGTTTTAAATTGGGGAAAATTTTGAAAGATAATTGAAATAAATAATGAAATCAAACACATAAATAATTAGATCAATGTGATTGATCTAATTGGAAAACATAACACAAACCTTGCACCAATGCTAGCCAATGCAATTTTTACAATACAACACACAATGATAAAAGAGCAAGCAATAAATTGAAAAGTAAATGCTAATTACTTGGTCATCTTGAGTGTTATTAAGTTATAATAAAGTGTAATTTTAATGTGATAGGAAAGTTGGATGAAATAAGGAACTAAAAGTCAATCTAAGGATGGTTTTAGGATGTTTGGGCTAAAATATAACTGTATTAGTGATGGTAATGGCTTGGTATTGGGGCCTAGCCCCTCAATTCACAATCCCACAACAATAAGAGTGTCAGGTACTTTGCCAATATATACAATCAAACACATATTTATACTTAGCCAAAAAACCAAGTCAATTTTCCCATTGGTGATGAAATCTCAGTAGGTAGGCCTTGGGTAGAAAAATGTTTAATGTTTTTTGAGTGTAAAGTGGTTTGATAGTGTGTCCAAAAGAGTAAAATAGTGTACATAAAATGGTAATTTGAAAAACCACCTATTTAAGCTATGTAAGTTACTTTAAGCATGAAAACAACTAAAAAGGAAAGATGAATTAATTACTAACAAATAGATGTTAATTCCTTGATTGGTAATAATAATAAGTTGGTTCAGGTGACACTTTATGGAAATCATACATAATAAATTCAACTAGGTCACTACTATTTTGTAAAGGCAAGGTTTTTAATAATAAAGTCAAATAGGTCAACCATCTCTTAGACAAAAGACAAATTATAAAACTAGGTCAACTAGGTCGACCTAGTTCACTATAGGGTTATAGTTTTGTAGACTACAAACTTGTGAAAAATAGAATAAAAATAAATGGAATGAGAGAGAGAGAGAAAAGAAAGGAACCTTGGTGGGAATGAATATGTTTATCTTGAAAATATAATGCTAAGATGTTCAAATTTTGATTTTGAAATTATACCAACTAAGTTGAATGGTTTGACCAAGTTTACAAAACCCTATGAAATAAAGAAGAGATATTGAATAGGCTTTACCTGTTCAAATATGTTTATTAACCTATATGTCAATAGAAGAAAATAATAGACATAGTTGACCTATTTAAATATGTATGATAATATAGGATTTAAGAAGAGTATTGTGTCAAACTTATCGATCTAGTAACTTGTAATTAATGAAGACCTGCACATACATAATAGAGTCATTTTAAAGTGACTGTGTGTGAAAACTACACATAGAAAGGTAGGAATATAATAATTGGTTTGATATAGTACTTTAAATATATAAAAATATAAATGATGATAAAAATTATGGTGTGAAATAAAACCTATAAGGGTTAGATTCACATTGAGTTCACCAGATAATATGCAAAGGGAAATGTAACTGGTCTATAAATAAATCCTAGCTCAAAGAAGATAAATCCTACTTACACTTATGATTGTTGATACATTATATATTTGGGGTCATGACAAGATGGATCTACTAGACCATATCCAAGGGATCTCTTACCGCAGTAATATCACTAGGGAGGGTTCCAAATCATCTAGTCAAGAAAAACTATATAATAACCCTAACTAGGTCCTATGTTTTCATATTCACTAAAGTATAAATGACAAAAACAAAGTTGAATCTAGTGCTTTCCAAAGCTTTTAACACAACTGAGGTGTTAATAAAGATAAAAGTAAACATACATAAGAGAATCTTAATTAAGATATGTATAAGTAAAACCCTAATATATGGAGAGAGCAATACATTCAAAAGCCATTACTTATGTTACTTATATATACTAAAAGAGAGGAGTAAATTTAGAGATAATTACCTTAAATATCAACCCATTAAAACTCAATCTCTCCCTTGTCCAAAGGTGATTAACAAGAGGTTGTTATGTTTTGTTAGGATCACTAAGAAAGGAAAAAACATCCAAGACTTTTCCACAAGACAAGATTCTTCTTCAAGTAGAAACCATAAGCTAAGACTCCTCAAGTAGAATGGTGGAAGAGAAGATTGTAAAGAATCATTAATGAATAATTAACTCTTGATATCTCTAAGAAATGGTAAAATGAATGTGTATATATTGCTTAATCTAACCCTAAACCTTTCTAAAAGTTTAGCCTACAGAGTCAACTTAATAGACTCTATTATTATTGAAAAAAATAAATTAGGTCTTGGTATAGGTTAGTCAGGGGACGACCTAGACACTAAATGAGTTTTTGCAATTATAGTATAGGATATATGGGGCCAACATTGTACTGTAAACCATCAAAAAGGGTTTTAGGCCAGGGAAGGGCTAATGAAAGTGGAAAATGGCTAGAGGATGGTGAAAAATAGGAGATAAAGCTTAGGGGAATGTTTTTAGGAGATGGTTGGATTAATAACAAGTGGTAGTAAATAGAAAATAATCCTACAAAGCACTAATGGTATACTCACCCCTTTCTTGGTGCACCCTTAAGGCATGCACTTAGAAATATTGAGAGTCGATGGGTTTTTGCAAGAGAAAAAACATCAGTAGTTGATAAAGTTTGAAAATATTATATGTATACATACTCCTTGGTGACACTATCTTTCCATCTTATTTTTAGGTTAAATTATTTTCTTTGTTTTCTTTAGGCTCATGGGATGGCACCACATAATGTAATCCTACTAAAATGAAGGTCTATGACTGTACAAACCATTCTGAGACTATGGGTTATTGAAATGATGCCATGTGACACACTCACTAATCTAGAGGCCCAAAGGATATATATAAAAACTTTATATTTTCATTTATTGGGTCATTAGTATGATGTCACATGGCATCATCTCAGTGACCCAGTGACCTAGATCCATTAGTTATCAACCACCTCCCACGTCTCTAAGTCCTCAAGTTGATGTCGTGTAGGATCAACTAGTGACAAAGAGACTTAGGAATTTATAATCTTCAATAAATGGCTAAGTGTTTTTAAGTCTCCCTAACACCCAAGTTAATGGGATCATGCCACGTGGCATCATCTTGTTCATCCAGAGGGATTAGGGAAAAGAACTTGTAATTAAGACAAGGCAAAAAATAACTAAGGAAAATTAATTCATTATTAAGTTAACCCAAAAAAATCATAGAATCAAATAAAGAAAGAGAAAAATAGTTGAAATTTTAGAACTATTAGTCTTATGAAATCAATTTGGCCACTTGGTAGCCTGCCATCACCTCCAGGCTTTACTTGATTTAGGCTAATGTTGTGATGGATCTAGGATCCTAGGATTTTGATAGGGTACCACATGATGTCTTCTTATGGTCTCAAGACCATAGGAGGATTATATTTTTGCTTAATACTCTAATGCCCCTAAGGTTTTGAGATTCTAAGAATTGTTAATGCCTTAATACTTTTAAGGTTTTAAGCTTCCAAGATTTACTAAACCTTAATGTTTTAAAGGTTCCAAGCTTTTAGGATTATGAGAGGGTGCCATGTGACACCTTATCAGAGCCTTAGGGCCATGGAAATTTTGAAATACTTATTCATTTTTTGAAAATAAGGAATCATACCTATATAAAAGGTATAAGAAAGACAAGGCAAATGAAAGAATGAAGAAGTTAGCCAAAACAATGAAAGTAGACCAAAATATTAAAATAAATGGCATCTTTTGAGTCTGAATGCATAGTAAATTTCATTATTCCAAATCAATGAATTCACATCCTTTTCATAATTGAAGTAAAATTTTTTAGGTATACAACTTAGTCTAGATAGATCAAATAGGGAACTTCTTATGTCCAAGAGGCTCAAATTTAGACTCAGTTATAATAAAAAGAAGCATATAAAATGTGGGACTCACATATAGACTTGTGAATGAAAGATTAATCTAGAACAAGAGGGTCCCCATTAAAAAATTAAGAATAGGGAGTGTTAGATCCAACAAATAGAGACCTCTATAGGGAGAATGTTGTATCAACATTCATATCCTAGACTATAAATCTTCACACTTAGACAACAAATAATAAAAAAAATATTTAAAAAAAATTAGAAATACGAAGGAACTAAAATCTACTTCAACATGTGACATACTAATTTTCAATTCAAACTTAGACCATCATTGGGTGTGAAAGTGATTTGTTCTTTTATATCCCTTTGCCTTCATATAAATAAATTTAAACTTGCCTAAATTAATTAGAATTTTTAAGAGGGATAATTAGGATACTTGGCTTGGGGGAATGACTTGGGCATTACTCTACTACCATCTAAGCATCTATATCTATTACATAAATACCTTTGATCCTACTCATGGCATTGCTTCATTGTCAACCAGGTCAAAAACTCTGTGATAGGGATTGCTTGAATTTTCCTTTTGAGGAAAGAATTTGGGGTTTTTATTATTCTTAGATTTATTTCTTTTTATAAAGTTTACATCATTCAATCCACTGAGGTTTGGGGACTAATCCATGGGTATAGTGATATACTTAAAAAATTCATGACTATTAAGATAAGTTTAAATATGATTATTTCTTACATTTTGCTTTAGATATAAAATTAAGTATAGTTTGATGGTTTTCAATTAAAAAATGAAACATTTATAAAATTCACACATTCTTTTTTGAATTATTGGCCTTCAATTCTAAAAATGTACAACAAAATTGATTCTAGTTTATGGAGTTGTCCAAGAATGACTACTTGCTACCTAACTTATAAAATTTAAGCAATCCTCATGCATTAAATCACAATGTGAAGTGACCAAATCAAAACAAACTAGGAACACCTTAATTTCAACATATTTTCTCCATTTTTCACATCTTCTTAGATATGGATTTGAGGCAATGTTGGTTGGGATAAAGCTTTATTTTTTGGATTGAATTGAACTCAATGGTCTGCAATGGAACACCCTTAAAAATTCCATAAGACCACATTTAATAGGACTAATTTACCAATATATCGCAATTAATTAGCCTCAATTAATTGCTATTTTAGAGAACACATTGAAAATACATCAATGGCTCGATGAAAACAAGCCAAATCAAACCAGTTGGGAGGAAAGGAAATAGGAAAATAATAAAGCCAAGGGAACAAACAAATAACAAAAAGAAAACCTAATCTAAGAAAGCATGAAACATCATATAGTATATACACGCATCAAACAACCTGGCTCATTCTAAAATGGTGTTGGATGAAACAACTAACAAGTAATGCTTTAGAAAATATTCATTGACTAGTAGGTATAGGCCATTTTCTTATAGATCCTTTAATCTAAAAGTATTGTATTACAATAATTCTACAATTTGAATAGGAAAACAATAAATCCAAGGGAACAAATAAATAACAAAAAGAAAACCTAATCTAAGAAAGCATGAAACATCATATAGTATATACATGCATCAAACCTCCTGGCTCATTCTAAAATGGTGTTGGATGAAACAACTAACAAGTAATGCTTTAGAAAATATTCATTGACTGGTAGGTATAGGTCATTTTCTTATAGATCCTTTAATCTAAAAGCATTGTATTACAATAATTCTACAATTTGACAGGGTCCGATCAAAAGAGGACTTAGCTTATAATGTTGACCTTTATTCTAATGGGATTTATCCCATAATAAAACTAAGTCTGAAATGTGATAGAATTTGACTTATAATTTTCTATCAAACCATCTTTTCACCACTCCCTAGTGCTTGTTAAAATTTTGTAAGGCTTCATCCCTCATATCATCCATATGAATCATGTCAAATATCTTAGACTTCCCTATCCCATTTTCTTCCATTATTTATTGATGAACTAATATGTGGATCTTTTGAGTGTCACTAGAAATATTGGTTCCATGCCATGTACCAACATGAAAGGGGAACTCTTGAGACTCTTCTTGTGCTTTGTCTAATCAACCCATAAAGTATACTTAAGAATAAAATGCCAACTATATATGTTCTCTTCTACTTATTTATTAATGGCATTTAACAAATTCTCATTTGTGGAGTTAGCTAAACCATTTCCCTACAAGTAATATTTTTAAGAGAACTTCAATGTAATTCTATGTTGATATACCCACTCAATTAACTCAGTTGATTAGAAGGCATACCCATTGTCATAGATAAGTGGCATAGGGGTGCCAAATTTGGTTGTAATTCTCTCTTCAAAACATCTAATTATTTATTTAACAATAATTTTCTTAGTGGACTTTACTTCAACCCATCTTATGTATAGCCAGTAACTATAATAATGAATCTATGGTCGATTGAAGAGTTTGGATTTATGACTCCAATGAAGTCTTGGACCATTGAGTAAAGGGGCACCCTTTAATTACTAGTTGAAGGGGAATGAAAGCATGAGTCTTCCTCTTTACATATGTTTAAAAAAGGTGACATGATCTCACATGATCATTATCATCCTTGAACAATGTTGGCCAATAATAACTAGCCCTCAAGATGTGGGCTATCATACTGCCAAAAGGATAACCACTGCCTTATCCATCATGGAATAAAGTCATGAAATCTTGTGCTTCCTCCTCTATAAAACATATTAGGAAAATTCCTTCATGATTTATTCAGTATAAGATACCTTCATTTAGTATTTAGTGGGAAAACTTCAACCTTAGTGCCCTTTTATATGTCTTATACAAGCTAGCTAGTGGAGGACCATATAACAAGTAGTGAATAATAGAGTCATACTATGGGCTGTGCTTTGGTTCAAACTAGTTCACTTGGATAAAAAATATTTGGATCAATTTAAAATATCAATTATGATAGAGTTTAACCTCAAACCAACTTCATGGGCTTAACTTCAATGTTATATTATTGAAGTTTTGAGACCCACCCATTCTCTCTCTAAGTTCATTCTATCCCAACATCATCTTGATAGGAGGATCTAGAACCATAACATAAACTTTGTTCCTTAGGATGTAATGCCTAAATTTATTTTCTACCTTTACCAATGAATAAGATTTATTTTATAACACAAGGTACTTTAACTCAGCGCCCTTCAAATTGGTTCTTATGAAAGATATAATATGTTCTCCATATTCTAGTTTATGAGTAAGGACTGCAACAATGGTATGATTAGATGGGAATGAATACATGTATTAATTATTTGTGTAATCTAGGATAACCAAAAAATGGGCTTACATTATCCCATCTTTAATTTCTTTAAATTCCTTCTTCGAGGCAAGAATCCACTCAACATTAGCTCAATAATTTATCATGGCATTCAATGATTTAGTTATCTCAATAAAACTAGAAATGAATTTTTGTATGAAATTGATTTTAACAAAGAAATATTTTAGATACTTATTACCATTTGGTAATTGAATTTGGAAATGGAATTGACTATATCAGGGTCAATTGACATACCTTATTTGGTAATTATAAGACCAAATAGACTACCCTTAGTCACCCAAAAAATGCATTTATTTGGGTTGAATGAAATACCAAACTTACGATAATGTTCAAATATAATCTAAAAGTGCCTTAAATGGTCTAATATATATTTGAAAAAATTGTTAAGTCATCCACACACACAATAATACGCTTACTAATCAACCCTTCAAATGCTATGTCCATGGTTCTCTAGAAAGTGGTGCTCACATTGATCAGACCAAAGGCATTTTATTATAAGCAAATGTGCCACATTGTTGTGTTGAAGGTCATCTTAGATCAATCTTCCTTATCGACTAGAAATTGATTATAACTTGATAATATATCTAGAAAATACATCATCTTGGATCCACTAACATTTTGAATAACCTCATCTAGAGATGACAGAGATAGTTATCCTTGTTTGAATCTTGAATAAATTCCTAAAGTTGACATAGAGATGAATTTATCTACTCTTATTTTTGAATGGCACTAAATTAACCACCCAAGTCAAATGTCTTACTAAAAATATTATGCCAAGTGAAAACAAATTCTGAACTTCCTTCAAGATGATTATCTCAATAAAAGGATTGAATAGTCTCTGACATTTTTTTGAATGGCTTTTTATCAAGTTTAAATGGAATATTATGCATCATAACATTAGTATTAAACACCTTTAGGTCACCATAAGTCCAAGAAATGATGTGTTGGTAACATATTAAAATCATTTGTAAATCTTGTATTTATTAATCAGTACATTTTGGGCCTATATTGATGTTTTGAGACTAATTGGGCATCCCCATGTTAATAACTCATGACATCTGATTGGGGAGAATAACTCTCTCAAACTTAGTTGTAAGACTCTCTAAGGAAAATAACCTTTCTAATGATATCATTCCCTTTGTAATTTGATTATCCTTGAGGTTCAGAACCCCATTTGCATCACAATGTTCTCCATCTAGATCATTCCTCTCATCCTCATCAACCACCTATGCATCAAAACATTGGAGTTAGAAAGGAAATATAGGATGTGTTTGTCATCATAAAACAATTAATTTTTAAAAAAATTATCAGGTATAGATGGGCATGAAACCAATTCAACATAAACTATTTAAAAACTCAGATTTCCAAAGGTATAAGGTTAGTGATAGAAACAACTAGTGAGTCTGCCATGGTGTTGTCAATTCTAGGAATAACAACAATGTTAAATACATCAAATGATTCTATCAAGTCCCAAAAATAGTGCTTATACTTATTCAAATGAAAAAGTTTCAATTGAAATTTATTTTTCACCTTATTTATGACTAATTCAAAATCACCATATACATTTAATTGATGGATATCATACCTAGCTACAAACTATAATCATAAGACCAACACCTCATATTATGCTATGTTGTTAGTATAGTGGAATTATAATCTCTATGTAACTATATGTTTCTTACCATAGGGATCAATAAGAAAAATAACTTCTCCCAATACTTACTTAGATCATGCTCCATTAAAGTACAAATACCACATACCTGAATCCTAGTCTTGGTTGGCTTGTTTCTTCCTTCTTGGTTTGGTGGTCTGAATATAAACACTGAAACCAGTGGAGGTAAAATTGACTTTTTCATTGATTTCATTGTATTATATAATCATTAGTTTAATGCATGTAATTATATCAATATTTATTTTATTTTCCACTGATCTCATGGTATCTAAATAAGGGAGAAGTTTGTTGCCATATAGCCATTCAAAAATTTGGACTAATCTCTTCTCAAAACCATACCATATGCCTTTGGGATTTTAACCACTTATATGTCTATTTACAACTACATTCTTGGTTTAGCCTATGATTGCATATGAACATTCAATAATTCCATTAAAAAATTAAATTCATACTTGTCTAACTAGACCATTACCTTATCTAATTTCATAAGGCCCAGTCCTAGTTTTTTGCAAATTCCTATAGGCATGACATTTGCTGAGTCACCAAAATCAACCAAGAAATTATGAAAATTCTTACAAATATTTAAACTATCTGTAATATGAGTGGAACCTTAGTCTTGTATTTGTGCATCACAACATTGGTATGGGTCACAACCTAATTTTTGGGCTAGGTAACCTTGCCTGTAAGAGACTTAAGGAGCGAATCTCTTTGTTTAGTAATTTGTGCCAATTTGTGGAGGGTTATGTTAACTTTTATATTTTTCATATATTCCACTATGTTTTAGCTTGTCTTAATAATGGTGGGCTTATTGTTTCTTGATTTTGGTGGGGTTTGATAATTTATATCCTTTGAATCAGGAGGCGTAGTGACATTATTGAGTGGTGTTGTCTATGTCAAGGGTTGGTGTGCCCTATTCCTAAGGGTATAAATTCCCCTTTGGTATTGATGCATAGATTTAATATAAAAGATATTATCCTTAAGATCATTGTCCCATTTACTAGAAATTCTAAGGTCTCTATAACTATGATTATATCAGGTGACTTGGATGAACTAGGAAAGTCAAGGTGACATGTGGTATTTAGGTTATTTGGAATAACCTCATATTCATCAATCTCCTTTTATAAGATTTTGAAGGAATTAAAAAACTCAATGTAGTCAAGTTACCCATGTTGGGATGTGTTACACACACAACACTAGTTAGGTAGGATGATCTCCATGATTTTGATTTTAGACATTTTATTAGATGAGGACTCAACCTATTTTCTTTACCTATTATTGGGCTTGTAATTATGTTGGTAAGTGAAATTCAAAGAAGAATTTCCACTAATTAAACTACCCAATTTTTTTTAAGTTGAGGAAATCATTTCTCAACCTCTATACCATCCTCTAAATTTCATATAGATCACTCTTGGATGATTATTTATTGGGAGTCTACATGTTATTAGTTGAAACTGGGACTATAATTTGGTTATAAACCATGACATAACCTCATTACCAAAATTTATAAATCCTAAATTTTGATTTGGATTAGCATGGATCAAAAGAAGATAATTATATATTTAGAGAGGTTGTAGCATTGAAAGATTTCAATTTAACAAAGATATTGGGTTTTATGTCAAAATGTTTGGGAAGACATCAGGAATAAGGGCCAAAATTCGTCCTTATGGATTAAGCTGTCTATCCAATTTTATCACCTCCACATAGGTGAGGGGTAGATTAATGATATTTAGATATCTCATTAAGAAAATGGATATCCATTATTACAAGGCATATTTAAACATGTATAATACTAATTTATCATCTAGTTTGTATATGGTTGTCACCTCACTATACATATTTTAAAGTGGGCATTGAAATTGCATATAGAATCATTGGGATACCTTCTTATACAAGAAAATTATTGATATAACACTCTAATTTATACCACATAACTAAAATAGGCAAAGAACATGATAATTAATTGATTATATCTTCTAATCAAATCCTTAGGCAAGTTAAGGAACCATTCATAGGCCATGTCAAGTAAGGTAAAAGGGAATAGACTACATGCTACATATTCAAGCTTGACATTGAGAAATATAAGAGCAATTTTGTATGATGTGACATGATCCTCACCAATAGTCTTAGTGTTTGGGGTGAATAATTGAAGGTATATATCATGATTCCTTATTAGATCATGTATATCCTTGAAAATTTAATGCAGACCCTGCTAACCAAGCCATAGGTGTAGTAATGGGTGGAGTTCTATTCTGAACAGGTTAAGAGGATGAATTAGTAGGGGTGGCCAAAAGTCTCCATATATTAGTTCATGCTCTCATAAAGATTTTCAATGTGGAAAAAATTAGTATATCTCTAATTTATTGAGATCTAGTGACTCACTCAATAGGATCCATATTGCTTAAGATATCAAATATGAGTTAAAAAATTAATCAAACTAAGTAATTCCAAACCAATAAAGTATGTAACATAGGGAATATGGTAAATAAAAATAATTAATAAATCAATGAAACACACAATATATAAAATTTCAAACTATACAAAAAGTATCAAGCCTCCTTCTAATACCAATTTTTGTTGGTTGTGTTAAAAAAATAATAGAAATTAGGAGAAATAGAAGGAGAGGGTGTCTAGTTAAAGTCTAATAGGTAGTTGGCCCTCCTTCTAATGCTATTTTTTATTGTGTATTTTAATCACAAAATAATGTAGAAAGAATAAAAGAGGGTATTAATATCACTCAATAAAATATTATTTCAAGGCTTGAACTCTTACTGATAATTACTTTAAATGGCCCTCATTCTAACACCAGTTTCTATTGGTCTCAATTTGTGACCTAAAGCAAGAGTGGCTATTGGTTTAACCATTATGATGGGGAAAAGGGGAAATAAAACACATGGAATAAATTTTACCTCATT
This sequence comes from Torreya grandis, assembly GCA_037957365.1. NCBI lineage: Eukaryota > Viridiplantae > Streptophyta > Pinopsida > Cupressales > Taxaceae > Torreya > Torreya grandis. Next base: position 1,027,935 of record JARHVA010004331.1, on the reverse strand, counting down.
TTTAGCATTTATATGGTTGAATCCAAGGGTCAAATTTTTTTTAATCATTTAACTAGGTGATCAATGGAACTTAACCACTGAAAGTTTAATCTATTATGTGTTACTTGAAGATTATTAATGATGTTTGCCTATGTCTTTTTACTCCTCATTCACATTTTAATCACTCTATGATAAAATGGGTAGGATATTAATCACAAAAATGTATAAAAGAGAGGGGAAGAGTATGGAAGGAAAGGAAGTATTTCCTTGACTGAAATAAGATTGTTAATGCTAAAAATTAGAATCATGCCTAACCATAATTATACCATTGTGTATGAGGTATAGCTATAACACAAACTAAAATAACTCAATGGGTAGGATTTTGAGTAATTAAATAAACATATTATCCTAAACTTATATTAAATAAAAGCATATTAAAGGCATGTATCTATTGCACATAATGGCTTGACATAACTTCAAGTTAAACAAAATAAAAATTTAAAACCAATTAGACTAGCGATTGCATAATCTAACTACATATTCATTAATAAACAAGAACTATAATCTCTTATAAATATTAATTAATTATATTCCATTAAGAAATGAAGTAAATTACTAAAGAATAACATGAATTTGAACCATATTGGTATATATTTTAGTCTTATTATAAAAGCATTTAAGTGTGCTATCCAAGAAGACAATCACATGCCAAAATAAAACAAGAAAAGAGAGGACTGAGCCTATCATAATTTATATAGATTTTTAGTGTATAATACTTCCCCCCTATAAAATAAGAATGTAAACTACCTTATATATTAAATATAATGGGACTTATCTCTATGTAGAAAATGGCTTCCATATCTTGGTATGATTACCACTATAGGCCACTACAACTACATTTGATTAGAATATTCCATCTATTCAAAAAGAAAATCCAAATTCTCTCTTGTCATTTATATATGGTTTCAACACATCCCAACTTAAAGGATTCCCCACTTCTCCTTTTGGGCCAAGTATTTTTAATGATTTTCTATCTGACTCTCTATGGAGAATATTCTGGCTTAAAAGGAACCAACTTGCTCGACATGTCCTTGAATAGTCAAATCCCTTCGAAATCCAACTCATTTGATTATTTTATTACTTTCCTTGACTTGGGCCATTCTAATGTATTTTTTAACCATCAAGTTTAGGATTGAGTCCTAAAAACATCATTGGGTTCCACATGTCCTCTACTTGATCTTTCATGATGACTCAATCAAATGATGTGTCCATTAGGTCCACTTGTCACTCATCTTCAATCTATTGGGTGTACTCTTTGGACATGCTAACTTTTCATTGGGTATTTATGTCCACCTATTTTATTTTATGGCCTTAGTCTCACATGATTTCACCATGCAACATAATCCCACTAACCTAGAGTTCTAGGATTATAAAAACCACCTCAAGACTATAAGTTAGCAGGATTATACCATGTGGAACAATATTACTAACTCAGAGGCCTAGAGGGTCTATGAGAAAACTTTAGATTTTGAGTTTTTAGGTCACTAAGATGATGCCATGTGGTGTCATCTTGTTAACCTAATGACCCAAAGCCATTAGCTTCTATATTGGCCTCTATGTCTCTAGGTTACTGGGTGAATCCATGTGGCATCATCTCATGACCTAGAGGCCTAGAGGTATTAGCTGTTGACTACCTCTCAAGTATCTAAGTCATTGGGTTGACACCATGTGGCATTAAACTAGTGACTTGGATACTCAGGGATTTTTGATTTTAAATAAAATGGCTAAGTGTTTGGAAGTCCCATAAGCACATGAGTTACTGTGATTATGCCATGTGGCACAATCTTGTTCATCCAGAAGGCTTAGGGAGAAGAATATATAGGTAAGATGTGACATAAAATAACTAAATAAAATGAATTCATTATTAAGTTAGCCCAAAAAATTATATAATCAACTAAGGTAAGAGAAACATAGTTAAAATGTCAAAACTATTAGTCTTATGGAATTGACTTTGCCACTTGGTATCCTGTCATCACCCTTAGGATTTACTTGCTTTAGGATAATGTTGTGATGGTTTTGGGATATTGACCTTATAAGAGGGTACCGTGTGTAATCTTATTAGGGATTTGAGACCATGAGAGGATTATATTTCTACTTAATTCTCTAATTCCCTTGAGGTTATAGGCTTTGGGGATTTGTTAATGCCTTAATGCTTCTGAGGTTTTGAGGTTTCAAGATTCTAAAATAATTATTATGGCCTTTGGGCCACATGTATTTTAAAATACTTAGCTGATTTTAAAAAATAAGGAATCAAACCTATAGAAAAGGCATAATAAAGATAAGGGAAATGAAATAACAAAGAAGTTATCCAAAGTAACGAAAATTGCCCAAGATATTAAAATAAAGGCCAAATTTTGAGTTTGAATGCATAGTAAAGTTTGTTAGTATACAATAGTGAATTCACATCATTTTCTAAATCAAAGTAAAACATTTTAGGGGTACAACATAGACTGTGTAGATCAGACATATAATTTTTTATGTCCAAGAGGCTTGGATTCAAACTCGATTATAATCAAATAAGAATTTATAAGGCATTACTTCACATCTAGACCTATAAAACAAAGAAAAAACTAGAACAATAGGGTTCCCATTCAAAGCCTTAGAATGTGGTATGTTGTACCCAGTAAACCTATTTATACTTAGCCATCCATTGTTATATACTAGAGAAAGCCTAGGACTCCTCATGTATCTCCTCAAAATGTGTAATCATAGGAGTAAAATGAGGGATCAAAAGAGGAATAAAAGGAAATGGAACGTATGTAAGTGTTTGATGGTGATGAATAAGGAGAATAGTCATCTAAATAAGAGTGGTTGTCTAAAGAAGCCAAAAACCCAAAGGAACATAAATTTTTAAGGAAATAAATGAAGATGAAGAGGAATAAATTGAATATGGAGGTACAAAATTTTTAGGAGAGGGTGAAGAGGTGGAATAAATTGAGATAATAAATACATAAGTTGAAGGAGAAGTTGGGAAAGAAAATAATAATTTAATAAATATTAAATTATTGAAGGAATAAAAAATTGGTGATAAGGTATTGGAGTCAGATGTAGAATTTGTATTGAAAGAAGTTCCTACTTTTGGACTTACTCATGTATTTATGACCATAGATCCAAGTTCCTCCCTAAAATATACTTTTACAAAATCATTCCCTCCAATAGAGACACTAATTTTCAATCAATACAAAGGTATTCTTACTAAAGAAGAAAGATAAGATTTGAATAAGATAGTGTCTTCTCTTACTCCTATTATAGTTGTAGATACTTATATGGTCAATTTGTCATCTATTAATACTACATGTTATCCCCTTTCTCCATTTGAATCATTTTAAAAATATTGTTTAGAAACCAAGTCATTATATGCCCATGTTCATATTAAACAAACTAGGCCACACACCTTTGATTCTCTAATTTATTCAACCATAGTTTCAATAATGATCAAAACCCAATCCCCCAATAAGAGAGTGAATATTGAATAGTTGGTGTCTATTTATATTTTTTATACTTGAGCACCTCCTTCACCTTTGAAGTTGTCTACCCAATTGGACATGTCCATTCCTTAGTATACTTAAACTAAGTCTTCCATTATGATAATTTTAAAGACTCTAGGATGGATAAGGAATGTGGTAGAGACTACGTCCTAGAGGGACATCACAAGATGGAGCAGGGCTAGTCAACCACCTATTAAACTACCAATTCAAATAAGTTCTTCGATGTTTCCAACACAAATTTTTACACTCATCACATTTTCATAGAATAGTCATCTAGAGGAGCAAGGAGAAATCATTGTACCTTATTAGGTCAAAGAGTCTCAAGATTGTAAAAAGGGTAGAATGGGCCTGGTCCTTACAGAATCACCAATGGTAAGTATATATTTTGTTAAGAAAAGTGACACCATATAGAGGGTGAGGAAGAGAAAGATAGTGGATAGAAAAGGTGAATAAATAATATTGAAGTAAAGGGAGAATTTATTTATCTTAGTAAAGAAACATAAAAATAACCACAATGACCTTGATGAATATGCATAAGACATTTGGAGAAAGGAACTAAACCCTAACAAAATAAGGGTTTTATAAAACCCTAAGTTTAATGTGTGAAAGATTTGTTGTTCACCATTTATGTTTTCCATAATTATGAATTTAATTTAAAAAGGGATTAAATTGGTTACAATTAGATAGATATAATCATGCATGAATGAAAATAAATAATTCATATGAATCTGATTGGATACAATGAGAAAACATTTGAAGTTTAACAAATGAAATAAGACTAGGTAATGAAAATGACAGAGAGGTAAGGAATGATCACACATGTCTGTTATTCTTTGTTATTTCATGGATTCAACATGAGAGGCCATGAAATAAATGTATATGATCTAGGAATAAGCTAGATAAAGGCTAATGTAGAGGAAAATTGTTTTGGCCCTAAGAGAAATAATAGATAATGTTTAGAGTGCAACAAATAAGTTATGTGACATCTTGAACACTATAAGGGAATCTATGGATGAGTCCTAACCTCAATGGGGAAGGGTGTTAAATTTTTGGAACCAATTTAATGAAGTGTAAAAGAGAATTAACTTCTTGTTATCATATGCTATATATAGTTACTACCATCACTTGAACCTAATTATTGCCTAAGAAGCTGTATGGGATTTAAATTATGTGATTGCCATAAGAGACAATGCCTATAATTAGCATGAATAGATGAAATACTAGGTAACATAGTTTACTAATCAAGAAAGAGAGGCCACAGAGATTTTGAGAGATATGAGATTCATGAATATGATTAACCCTATAAGGAAACTGGTGAATATACCCAATTTTGAGGGATTACTTAGGGTAAATGCAAAGAGCTTCAAGGCTGAAGTTGAAGGCACTATGTATAAGACAAGTGAAGAAATTTTGAAATCAATTAATTTTGTTAAAGACAAAGTGACCAAGGAAAGAGTCCTTAGATATAGATTTGGAGCTTTAAAAATTGATCACAAAAGTATAATGGATGAAATCCCATGAATATTGAAGCTATCCATGCTCAATTTTGATATTATTAATGTTATGTTTGACACTGCATATGCCTTATGTAAATAGATTAAAGTTGATAAACAAATTGATGCCACCATGCAAAGCACACCTTCAATAACTCAACCTTATGTGGTATTTCATACAATGGTTCATATGTACATAGGGCCCACTAGTGTCACTCAAGCAATAATTATTACCACGTCACTATTAGTTGCCACTTCAGCTAGTTCTTCACATTCCAGACTTCAAACTACTTTAATTACTAAATAAAACATGAAAACCCCTTATTTTTGAGGTGGTGCTAAGATAGAACCATAGTTAAATATGAATATATATGTTTTCATGTACTCTGTTGGGTGAATATTTTATCAGCCAACTAACTGGTGACCAAAATAGTTCCTCTCACCATAGCATAGGGAGATTGGTCATCCAATGTTGTAGGTTTACCACATCCAAAGGGGACAAATCTCTCCTATCATCAAGGGGAGGTTCCCTATTAAATATGTGAAGGCTATATACTATATATATAAGCAGAAAGTAAGATACGGGTGGAATGAACCATCCATCTCTCTTTTTCAGAGATGATGCTAACAAACAGAGGAGAAATCCTGGGTGATTGGTGAAGGCACTTCTCTTCTTTTATAAGTAACATTCAACCAAGAGCCAGATCCCTTCCTAGATAGTAGAAATCTTGGTGAAGTGATAGAAGGCACTTCTCTTCTTTCAGAAGTGCTTGTTCTTGCAAATATCATGACTCTTTTTGGTAACAAGTGATTAGTAACCAGGTCTAAAGTAACCAACAATCTAAGATGTAGCTCAAAGTCTCCACCTTGACTGCCCTAGAGTGAGGTACAAAGAACAATGGGGACACAAAGCCATCCCAAGGTCCTTGACACAGAAATAAAAAAGAAAAACACACACTGAAAACAATTATGTCAGCACAAAGTCTAAAAGTAACTAGTTTCAGGACACCTTCCTTATCACTTCCACTAGCTCTGCTTGTTAAATTAAATAAACAAGAACACATTTAGAAGATAGACATAAGAACAATCTCCTAAAATGATACAAGCTATATAGCACAAAGTCTGTGAATCACTTGCTTTCTCATTTAGATAAAATAATATGAAATACAATCTAAGCTCAAAGTCTCAGTATTCGCCTTTCAATTTGGGTAGAGTTTTGCTTCTATATTTGGGAAGATATCCATAATATAATAAAAGAGATTACAATATATAGCCACTAAGCAAGGCTTGGCACTCTTTCCCATGGGATGGCCCATGCTACAGTCAATGCCTTCAATGCACCTTCAGTTCTATCTAGAGAGACCATGCCTGGAACAGTGTGTTGCCTCAACTATGGCATGTCCATTCATCAAATATGTCTCTTCTTAAGTCTGGATCATCTGGTTTGTCCCCTCTAATGTTTGCACAACTGTCTATTTTGCCTTTACTCCAAGTGAGACAAATAGGTAGAGCCTTCAATGTTTACAGGCCAAAATATTTGCTTAGTGGACTGTTCCACCTACTAAAATTACTTCTATGCAGATATTTTAGGCTTTTCCCTCTTTCTAATTTTGTCTTTCCAGCTTTGTCTCTTCTTGGTATTTAAGCTCTTGGGGCTACATTCCCAGCTTTATTGGCTCTTTACGCTGCTTCTCTCAATAGTTCTTCCCTTTGGTGTTTTGGCCTTTGAATGCATTTGGGTCCACACTCAAGCATTCAATGATCAATAGTTATTTCATTGCCATGAATTTGACATCTATGGGCCTGCCACTTTCCTCAGCAATTCCTTTGGCTTTGTCATTTGATCTTTCCTAGAGGGGACTTGCCCTTTGGGGCCTTGAGAAATGGTCTGCTTCCTTCTCCGAGAGCCTCCCGCAAGGGTACATAACCTTTGGGATCCTTCGAGCGGCCTTCGGGATTTGTTTCCTTTGACAAACTTTTGTTGGTTCCCTTCCTTTGAATGAAAAGTCTAAAGGAATTTCTTCATTGTTTCTTCCGTCGAGCTTTTGTCTTTACTTCAGGCTTTCTTCCTGAGTGAATTCCTTCAGACAAAATGTCTGAAGGAATTTTGCCTTGGTCATTTTCCCAGGGAAAAACCTTTCTGAAGGAATTCTTTTGGCCTCCTTCACTTAGTCATTTCCTTCGACCTTTGAACAAATTTGAAGGAATTCTATCTTTTTTACCTTCGCTCACTGCCCTTCGCAAGGGCACCTTTTTCCTTTGGCTTTGGGGTAGCCCCTTGAACCTATCGATTGAAGTAACTAATTAAACCAACTTTGGTTCAACAGTTCAATGGTTTAATCGATTCAATCTCTTTATTTGGCTAAGTCTTTTGATCGCTCAAACAAAAGGCATTAAACCATATGGCCATTGAACCTGTTGAACCATTGAACCTATTGAACCAACCTTGAAATTGCCTAAGTGTTGAGAGCTTGTTTCTTTCTTGCAGATTCCATAGTAGCTAACCTATAGAGTCTGTATTTTTGAGGCTTTGAGAGTTCATAGATTTGAGCTTGCCTATAGAGTCTATAGAAGCCAAGTCTATAGTTTTCTCTAACTTTGAAAGAGTTCATAGAAATCTAGCTTACAGAGTCTATAGAAACCATCTGTGAAGTTTGTAGTTCCACTTATATAGTCTGTAGTTCTAAGCTTGTAGAGTCCATAGATCTAAGCCTACAGAGTCCATAGATTCAAGCCTATAGAGTCCATAGATTTAAGCCTGCAAAGTCTGTAGATTTTTGGAAAAACTTTGAGAAATGAGGAATTTGAATGCTCAGAACAAATTTTGAAAAGGGAAGAGACAATTTTGGTCTTACAGGGCCCAAAATAGTTCATAGGTTGTCACAAAAATGAGTGACATTTTTGGGGACAACAGCTGGCTCCAATTGGGGAACTTCCTTCAGTTGAAAACTTGGAATATCTAAGGGGAGTAGAAACTAGAATCTACAGTGCCTTGAAGTATGCCATTGGGCTACAAAGTCATGCTACCCAAAAATAAAGGCTCTAAAAAATAAAAAACACAAAATAGAACTAAAGACTATACATATATACATATGTATAGGTGAACTTATTTGGTACTTCAAGAATTGAAGTACTTTAGACATTGCTCATCATGGAATGAATAAAAGGGGATGCCATCCTGATAAACTAGTAGGAAACCATTTTGTCCCCATAAATGGTGATGGGCGAATGGAAGTCTCCACTAGGAAACTAATTTTTTGCATTTTCCTCTTGGCTCTTTCCTCTTTTTGCCCCATGGTGGGACGTGGTCTTCTCTCTAAAAATCGTAACTCCTTGTTCTCTCTACAAAGAGTTCCTTTTGCTGACTTTGGAATACAACAATATGGTCCGCCATCATAAGTTTCTATTTTACTGGTTCAATCCATCACATGCTTTGATTGTCATCATCAAACTCCTAACAAACCATCAGCTCAACATCTCCTTTGGTTTGGAGTTTGACCTCTTCACCCTGAGCAGTTTTCAATCTGAGCAACAAAGATCTACATCCAGCTGTGGAAGAATTGCTACCATTAGATTCCAGGATTCAAGCATCATCAAAAGCTGATCTTCTATCAGATTTCTCTTCATGGGAGATGGAAGATCCTTCTTGATTTGTATTACACCCTACCAATTTTTTTGATGCCTTGTTTGGATGATATCCTAGATTGCTAGCTACATGACTTTCATCAACTAGGACATGAGCATCCTCTATGGTCAAGAAGTAATTACCCCTACCTAAAGGCTCAAATAGAATTTGAGTAGCAGAGGCTGACATTTGGGTAACGACAATCTTTGCCTCAGATAGGTCTGCACCTGGTTCTCCACCAATGTTTAATTGCTCAATATTGGCTTGCAGGGATTCAAACTCAGTCACTTGAATTTTGGATTTCTTGACATGATCAATCATAGAAAATGACTGAGATGGACTTGGAAGAGAGGATGGGAGTTCATCCTTTTAGTTTTTGCGAGGGGGAAGACTAATCTGTGAATTAGAAGTAGAAGGTGTAGAGATGTTTAATGTACTAACCTTCTTGGCAACCACTGGGTCCTTTGATTGGAAAGGCAGAGTGGTTCCCCGCTTAAAAATTAGAATTATAGGCTAATTTTTTTCTCTATTCTTTATTTATCAGCTTGCTAGGCTGACTAATTCTCAGGCTGGGTGAATACTGCATATGATCCCTCATCTGCTTCACCTTCACTTCTGGGTTCATCCTGGTAATTTAGGAAATTGATGTGGGAGTCGCCAGCTGATTCTTCTTGATCCTCCATGAAGAGACCAACATCATTTTCTTGCTCAAACTTAGGTTTTGAAATAGGAAACATGTTCTGTTTCCAGATATCCCACTGCTGAGTTAGTTGGAGGTGCTTCAAGGGCAAGGTTCCTTTATGGAGGAGGAAGATGATTTGGTTTCCCTTGACTTTTGGCAGCATTGCCTTGATATGGCTGATTGGGAGTCTTCCTTGGTATATATTTATATAGAGGAGTAGAAGACATACCTTGTGCCATTTGCCTTTTCAAGGCTAGCAATTCATTTGCTAGCTTTTGTACCATTGGGTCAATGGTGGTTGTGGGTGAGTATTCAGAAGATGAAGAGGGTTTACCTCTGTTAGGATCTCTCCTTATCTTTCTTGACAAGATAAGATCATCTTCTAGCTTAGTAGCTAAGTCTTGAGCAACCTCAAGGTCTATGTGTCTAGCTCATCTCAACAGAAAATTCACTTCAAGCAGCTGTGAGTTGATAAAGAAGCACTTGAGATTCTGAGGTGTCAGCTAGGTGACCATGGGAATCCTGTGCCTTAGCTTATTGAACCTGGCAATAAAATCCCTCATAGGCTCATGAGGCTCTTTCTTCATCTGAGTGAGCTAGGCTAGCAAGGTATGTGCATCTTCTATGGGCTTGAACCTTGCTTCAAACTTGGCTTTGAGTGTATCCCAGTCAGTCACTGATCCAACTTGTAGATGGTAAAACTAGTCTACAACATCGCCTTGTAGTGTCTTCACAAGAAGCCTAACTGCCACATCTTCAAATTCCACCCCTATCACACCACAGGCTATGCTGAAGGCTACAATGTGTTCATCAAGGTAAACTCTCCCATCTCTAAAGAATTTGGGGAAGTTCTTTCTTAAGCTACGTGGAAGTTCATACAGAGGTGGAGTCAAGTTGAGTGGGCCAAATGAGTTACCCTAGGGGCCTTGAACTACCATGATTTAATTATGAAAAATAGGGATAACAAATCTGGGTGGAGTGGCCCGATTGTAGAATAAAAATGGAAAAGAACTGGCCTTGCTTCAGTTTGAGGCTTGAGGCTTCAAACTGTGCACTCTTTCCCAATAGCTCTGGTTTTGCAGACCAAATAAAATAATGGAGATGGAGGAAGATGGTAAGGCTATAATGATAATGGGTAAGACATGGAATGGAGTCGCTAAGATATGTAATAGATAGGGGTTATAATGATTATGGGTAAGACACAGGTGATGTTTCAATCTAAAACTTGAGGTTCTAAATTGCACAAAATTACTATGTCCCCAGCAGAGTCACCAAAAACTATTGGGTGAATATTTTGTCAGCTAGCTAACTGGTGACCAAAATAATTCCTATCACCACAACATAGGGAGATTGGTCATCTAATGTTGTAGGTTTACCACATCCAAAGGGAAAAAATCTCTCCTCTCATTAAGGGGAGGTTCCCTATTAAATATGCAGAGGCTATACTATATATATAAGCAGAAAGTAAGACATAGGTGGAATGAACCATCCATCTCTCTTTTTTCAAAGATGATGTTAACAAACAGAGGAGAAATCCTGGGTGATTGGTGAAGGCACTTCTCTTATTTTAGAAGTAACATTCAACCAAGAGCCAGATCCCTTCTTAGATAGTAGAAATCTTGGTGAAGTGACAAAAGGCACTTCTCTTCTTTTAGAAGTGCTTCTTCTTGCAAACAACATGACTCTTTCTGGTAACAAGTGACTGGTAATTGGGTCTAAAGTAACCAGTAATCTAAGATGTAGCTCAAAGTCTCCACCTTGACTACCTTAGAGTGAGGTACAAAGAACAATGGGGGCATAAAGTCATCCAAAGGTCCTTTACACAAAAACAAAAAAGAAAAACACACACTGAAAATAATTATGTCAGCACAAAGTCTGAAAGTAACTGGTTTTGAGACACCTTCTTTATCACTTCCACTAGCTCTGCTTGTTAAATTAAATAAAAAAGAACACGTTTAGAAGATATACATAAGAACAATCTCCTAAAATGATACAAGCTATACAACACAAAGTCTGCAAATCATTTGCTTTCTCATTTAGATAAAATAATATGAAATACAATTTGAGTTCAAAGTCTCAATATTTACCTTTCAATTTAGGTAGAGTTTTGCTTCTATATTTAGGAAGATCTCCCTAAAACAATAAAAGAGATTACAATATATAGCCACCAAGCAAGGCTTGGCACTCTTTCCCATGGGATGGCCCATGCTCTAGTCAACACCTTCAATGCACCTTCAGTTTTGTCTAGAGGGACCATGCCTGAAACAGTGCATTGCCTTAACTATGGCATGTCCATTCATCTAGTATGTCTCTGCTTGAGTCTAGATCATCTAGTCTATCCCCTCTGATGTCTGTGTAGCTATCCATTTTTCCTTTACTCCAAGTGAGACAAACAGGTGGAGCCTTCAATGTTTGCAAGCCAAAATATCTACTTAGTGGATTGTTCTACCTACTAAAATTACTTATGCACAGATATTTCAGGCTTTTCCCTCTTTTTGCTTTTATATTTTCTAGCTTTGTCTCTTCCTATTATTTAATCTCTCGAGGCTACGTTCCCAACTTTACTAGCTCTTTACGCTCATTCTCTCAGTGGTTCTCCCCTTTGGCATTTTGGCCTTCAAATGCATTTAGGTCCATGCTCAAGCCTTCAAAGATCAACAGTTATTTCATTGCTGTGAATTTGACATCTATGGGCCTGTCACTTTCCTCGATAATTCCTTTGACTTTGTCATTGATATCTCCCAGAGGGGACTTGCCCTTCGGGGCCTTGAGAAATGGTCTGCTTCCTTTGGTGAGAGCCTCTCGCAAGGGTACCTACCCTTCGGGATCCTTCAGGCAGCCTTCGGGCTTTATTTCCTTCGACAGACTTTTGTTGGTTCCTTTCCTTTGGATGAAAAGTCTGAAGGAATTCCTTCATTTTTTCTTCCGCCAAGCTTTTGCTTTCCGTCGGGCTTTTGTCTTTACTTTGGGCTTTCTTCTAGAGTGAATTACTTCAGACAAAATGTCTGAAGGAATTTTGCCTTTGTCATTTTCCTAGGGAAAAACCTTTTCAAAGGAATTCTTTTGGCCTCCTTCACTTAGTCATTTCCTTTGGCCTTTGAACAAATCCAAAGGAATTCTATCTTTTCTACCTTTGCTCACTACCCTCCACAAGGGCACCTTATTCCTTTGGCTTTGGGGCAGCTCCTTGAACCTACCAATTGAACCAACCGATTGAACCAACTTTGGTTCAATGTTTCAATGGTTCAATCAGTGCAATCTCTTTATTTGGCTAAGTCTTTTGATTGCTCAAACAAAATGCATTGAACCATATGGCCATTGAACCTTTTGAACCATTGAACCTATTGAACCAACCTTGAAATTGCCTAAGTGTTGAGAGCTTGTTTCTTTCCTATAGAGTCCGTAGAAGCCAACTTGTAGAGTCTGTAGTTTTGAGGCTTTGAGAGTCTGTAGATTTGAGCTTGTCTGTAGAGTCCGTAGAAGCCAAGTCTATAGTTTTCTCTAACTTTGAAAGAGTTCATAGAAATCTAGCTTGCGGAGTCCGTAGAAACCATCTGTGAAGTTTGTAGCAGAGTCCGTAGTTCCAAGCTTGCAGAGTCTGTAGATCCAAGCCTGCAGAGCTCGTAGATTCAAGCCTGTAGAGTTCATATATTTAAGCCTGTAGAGTCCATATATTTCTAGAAAAGCTTTGAGAAATGAGGAATTTGAATGCTTAGAATAAATTTCAAAAAGGGAAGAGACAATTTTGGTCTTGTAGGGCCCAAAATAGTTCATAGGTTGTCCCAAAAATGAGTGACATTTTTGGGGACAACATACTCTATTGTAAGAGGGACTCATATCTCCATTTTTTTAAGCATACATGTATTTATATTGTAATCATATAATTTTGGCCGACTATCTTATTTATATCTTAAAAATTCATACTTTGCATGAATTATATCACTAGAATTATAAAATTAGACATTTCTTAGAGGTTTAGGCAACACATTACTAATATATATATATATATATTTGTATTCTCATGATTCCAAAGGGAGGATATTTTTGGCTATCAAGTTAAATAAAAAATTCTACAAATTGTTCTGCAAGTTTTTCTAGATGTGTATTTTTTATTCTTCTACAAACCCATGATTCATTGAAAAAGTTCCATTATTATAATATTTCAGCGTTTGGGTTGTGTACAAGTGTTGTTTGATACATTTATTCATATTATGAAAATAGATAATTTGGATTCTTTTGTGTTTAAATAATCATAATCTCCCTTTGTAGATGTGTAATTGTAATCTTACATCCATAACAACCTTTGATTATCAACACTAAATTTTACTGTATTTTGGTCCATTGGACTCTTATCTATGTTTGTATATTTTGTGTGATAATAATAAATTTTAGAAAACATTATTTTTTTGAATACTTGTCCAACCCATAGTTCAAGATCGAGTTTAGAAGGGTTTCATTTGTCTTTGGTTCAAAAACCTTCTTTTCTAACCTACCCTTCCTTATTTTTGGGTTTATTTTGATCTTGATCACTTTAGGTTAGATTCACTCATCCACCTATCTATCAAAAATATATTTTATACTCATGTCATATTTGAACCATCTAAGGTAAACAAATACTCTGCTCACTGCTATTCCACCACCAAGTTGTTTACAAAACCGATTACCTTGCAACTTGTGCCTTGGAGTGAATATTTTTTCACCCATCTTAAAACATTAGAGGCTACCTCATAATATTACATAATGTATATAAAATTCACATAAATACATCTTTGTATAAAATCTAATCTAACCCCCTTAACCCTAGATATCCATGCATATCTAAATTTATGTTTAAACAAAAAGTTTTCATATTTTTAAATTTGCATATATTTATGCCACATAAAATCATATAACATGAAATATATAATATGATAGATAGTATTATATCAAACATAATAACACATAAAATGATATCACCTTTGGTAAAAAAAATTGGGAAATAAGTACTATGTTGCCAAATGGCATAAAAAAGCTCCTAGGTAGTTTATGTAAAAAATGAGATTACACACAAGTAACATTCCCCTATATATGCATGGTATAAAATATGTAAACTTAGTCATCATATAAGTAATAAATAATATGTATGATAGACATCATGGATAAAATCATAGTATAATAATAGAGAACACTCAACTTAGGGCCACACACAAGTTAGAGGCAAGACACACCAATAATTGACTCACACAAGACACAATGAAAAAAATTATCTATGAAAATGAAAAAACAAACACATGTATACATAAGTAAACATTCATGAAGAAATAGTCAATGTAACAATGTAACAATTTCAATGTATAATATACATGTGATAAGAGAGACATATAATAGTAGGAAAATGTAGAAATCTAGCTCAATATGATAAAGGATAAATAAGGATATATATCACCATGAACCAATCCACTGAAATTTCAATGCCCCCAAGCTAGGACATGTTGTTTATTAAACTGTCCCCTCTAAGATGTGGGAACATAATGTGAAATCCAATATTATTTAACCTATGAATTTGCATAAAACTCATGGAAGACAATAACCTAAAAAACATATGTATAAACCATGGATAATGAAAATATCTAGCATAGGTAAACATGCAACATGTATACAACAATGTTTTTAAATTTTTAAAATTTTCCATTGTCTTTAAATTTTGAAATTTAATAATGTTTTTGAATTTTTTAATTATTCCATTTTTTTTTTAATTTTACATTTTTTTAATGTCTTTTAATTTTGAATTTATCCAACATTTATTAGAGTAAGTGTTAAGCTTAATTAGGAATTAGTTATTTTTTGATATATGTTGAATATTTTCATTGCTATTTTATGTGTACAAATATTCCATATCAACTAATCTTGGTTTCATGTAACAAATTGTCATTGCATAAAACCAACTCATTTTATCTATTTACTAAGCACTCCCTATTCTTCTCCTATCATGTTAGTGAACAGAGAGCTATGAATTTGTATTATTCTTTTAAGGAATAATGAGACCAAACTATGCATAATTATTATTGTGTGTCTTCATGATTATTTGGCTACAGTAATGGTGTTGCAAGAGTGGTCCTACAGAATTATGAGTTCATTTTGAGCTCTGACATGGTATCAGAGTAAGCTTCTTAGCCAATACCCAATTAAAATTCTTTGAATTTTTTTATTTTTTCATAGTGATCATCTTCAAAATGGGTACAATTTTCTTATAGAAGGTTGTTTATTACAAGGATCAAATTAATTATTTGTAGCAGTCCTTAAGAGTTGAATTAGTCTCTGTGAAGTGCCTTTATTCGGCCATACCTTTTATTGCTTATGAAGTAGGCCTATACTCTCTTTCGGTATTTAAAAGGCTATGGAGGATTGAGATTGGCAATCAACATTCTCTATTGCATTTTATTTGGCCAAAAATGCCAAAGATGCCTTCACCATACCAGTTTTCAGTCTTTGATGTGACTTCTTTTTGCATTCTATAATGCCATTTGTAGCCAATATGTGTTGTTGCATTGATGGGAGCTCCAAAGATTTACTTTTAAAGTCCTATTGAAATTTGTTTTCCCTCAACATAGATATTATCTCACCATTCAAACCGACCAAACCCTCACACTGTGGTAAGATGATTTTAAAAAAAATTAACATTTTTTTGGTGTATTGAACATTGGTTTCACCATGCTAAAATCACACAACCTTCAAAGGCAAAGACTCATCTCCTGAGTTGATGTTTTATCCTACCACTACATATTCCACCATCCTTAGATAAGGAAGGAACCAATAGTACCCTTTGGTGTTGTCTTCAAACATAGCCTGATCATGGAAACAAACTCCCATTCAAACTAAGTACTTCCTGGTAATTATTCTTTGGTCTGAGCTATAAGCTTTTACTTCATAGTGGGAGGGTCTTCCCTCAGGGATGGTTCTATGACTTCATTTCTATTTATGACCTCCTTGAGCTAGGCATTGAATTCTTAGACACAAACCTACTATTCTATAATCCATCTAGCCATTGGATGCATCTAGTCTGCTTTTCACTAGCGATCTATTTGATGCTCTTGGCCATGATTATTGTCTCTAACTTTGCATTGGGATTACTTGGTTTAAATCTCAATTATTAATCTAAATACATCCAATATAAGTTTCCCAACCTTTGTTTTGATACCCATACATCCACCACTCCATGCAGAACCTTATTCTCCATATTGCATCTTAACCTCCAACTCACCAATTAGCTATATGACATGTGGCCTAATATCATTCTCCCTTGACCACATAGGTGCATTTCCATCATCGATCATTTTTAAGGTTTGAGTCTTATTGCTTTAAGTCAATCAAACATGAAATTAGTTATTTGGTTTGATCTCCATTTGTTATAGATCCCTCACCACCAAGCCTATGCCTCGATCCCCACACCAATTGGCTTTAAAAAATAATAAAGTCTTTTAAGTGCTGTTAGTCAAAGGTGAATTTTTAATATGTGGCACTTTGATTAGAATAATGGAGTTTCTTTATTAAAGTAGGGGGACCTTTATTTGTTAAAGGTGGCATTTTTTTGGTACTTACACCCTTTTCTCACTGGTCAAAGATGAAGGATTTATATCACCTTCATTATTTGGAGGTTTTATTTATTGTACTTACCATCACACTTTGAAAACTCACATATACATTTTTAGAAGAGGCTAACATCCCTTTTAGTGTGCATTATACATCTTTGAACCATGTGTTGTACTTGTAGATGCTTTGGTAGTGACTAACATCCATTTTAAGGGTTTCATTTTATTTATATTTGGCTATTTTTTCCATTTCATGTCTTTAGATATGGATTCTTATGTGTTTGAACGACTCAGTTCATCCAACTACACCACCTAGAAAACTAAAATGATGCTACACTTGTAGATGAAGGGATTGTGGAGAGTTGTCATTGGTGAATTTCCATTTTTTATAGATGAGGATGATATTTTGTGGCTTGCATCCATGTAAAAAGAGGCACTTTTTTCATTTTCCTCCATGTTTCAAATTATTTGTGGTCTCATATTGATCATGCCACATCACCTAAAGAAGCCTTGAACATTATTTCTACATTGTTTGATGAGGTCACTTCACCTCCACATGTTCCTCTTTCTTCTCCTCCCTCTCATAGTGTGGATTATTTTATTGGTGACAATGTTTCTCCACTATCTTCTCCTAGTAGTGAGGATGTTACTATTGATGGTGATTTACATGAGGACTCTTTGGCATATTCATCTTCTCCTATTAGTTCTTATCCTCTTTTCATTGTTAGTGAGGACATTTTTTCAGGATGAGACAATTATTATTGGTGGTCATTTGGATGAGGTACCTTCACCTCCTCCACCTATTGACGCATATTTTGATATAGTGGTTGTTGATCCTATTTTTGACTTTAGTATGACTCTAGATAGTACCCTACCAAGTCCTATGCAAACCATTAATTCTATGGCTTCTTTCTTATCACTTCAAAAAGAAAATAGGAAAATTTTGATGTAGAATTATCTTCTACACTCCCTAATTCATGGAAATGATTCCCTTATATGTTATTTATAGAAGAAACTAGTTGGTATACCATCATGTAGTGTTACTAAATTTGGTACGCATCTACTTGATGCAATTTCATAATGTGATTTACCAGATTCTAAGCAGACTATTATTCTTGTTATTTCTCATATTAATATAGATGATACTTTTGGGCTTACTATGTTTTCAAACTCTACACATCCAACTCTAGTTACACCTACACACATGCCTAATTATTTATAGAATCATACCACTAGTTTTGGATCCTACATGCTTCATTTCATGGGTCACACTACCAGACTTTTAGGCATTGGGAAGCATTTATAGGACATTACTTGCCCTATTTGTCTTGTTATGTGGATTTCTTGGTATGGCCTTGGTTATGATGTAGGTGCTTTATCTTCATTGGGAAATTTTGATAAAGATCCATATTTAGTTCACTCCACTCTTCATGAGGATTATGAGCTACATATGGGATCTTCTACACCTTCACTCAGGCCTGAGAAACCTAAGATTATAGTGGTAAAACATGATCTACCTGAAACTTCTTTGGATGTTACCTTGCATTCTTCTACTATGGATTTTTCACCCACACATATGCAAGCATATTCATCCACCATTCATGTTTATTTGGGGTAGTTTTTTGATCATTATTGGTAGCATAATAAGTATTCTTGGTGAGGACACTACAAATATCATTCTTCCATTATTTAATTTCTTCGATTATACATTGTTCCTCCTACCTATTGATTCTCCTTATTATTTGAGCTCCTTAATTAGGCAAATGTGTTATTTTCACACATACATCTCTAATTACATAGATAATGTATTCCACATATTGATTACATTATGGAGTTTCTTGCATCACTAGGTGATATTATTGTAGTACGGGACTTTTGTTTGTAGTCACATTGAGATTCATGGAGATTTTTTTCTTCATGTGTGTGCTCCATGATTGAGCACTTTTTTATCTAGTTGCATGACTATCGCATCATGACTAAGGACATAATTATTGAGATATTTCATATATGTATCTAATTTTTGATAGTCTCCTTCATATTTTTTGGTGGAGCTTGTTCTCCTTTTGGAGTGTAGTTAGTCTGGTGTAACCCAGTGTTAGCATTTTGGTGTTTACATAGTGGGATTGGCCCACTCATTCAAATGGTTTTTTGAGCCACCACACCCATTTTAACATATGGGGTGTGTGTGTGGACATAATACTTCAAGTATTTTGCTCATTTTTAGAACACCACATTTTCTTTTAGAGGCAGTTGATTGAGTGCATCTTTTTTTTAATGGGATTCATTTCATTGAGTGCACCTACTATAGGATTTTGTTTATATTTTGAGTCATGATTCTTGGGACTACTTAAAACATATGTTCTCTTCTTCAATCTCATTGTGGTTTTACTAGTTTTATGTTTCTTTACAGTGATGCCTTTCATCCTTGGTAACTCTTTTTTCCTAGTTTGGCGATTAGTGTTTTTTATAGAATGAATGTCATACAAAGTACCAATTCCTATTTGAATTAGAAGTTAAAATGACTCAAAATACATTTAATATATTAATATTTATTGGTTACCATAGGGACACTTTGTATTTCACTATGATTTGTACATGGGTACTTGATCAGACCTTGTTACCGGGACCCATTTGGTCTCTTTGCTTTCTCTTTTCTTACTCCTTATTTTACACTTAAGGAAGGGTGTTGGAGTAAGCCTTAAGATTAATTTGGAGTTGGTTTTTTTTTGATATATGTTTAATATTTTAATTTATATTTTATGCATGCAAATATTCCATATCGACTAATCTTGGTTCATGCAATAAATTATCGTTGCATCAAACCAACTCATTTTGCCTATTTACTAGGCACTCCCTATTCTTCTCCTATCATACTGGTTAACAAAGATTTATGGATTTGTATTATTATTTTGAGGAATAATGAGATTAGACTATGTATAATTATTATTATATGTCTCCATAATTATTTATCTATGGTAATGGTGTTGCAGGAGTAGTTATACAGAATTGTGAGTTTATCTTGAACTCTGACAACATTTGCATGTTTTGTAAAATACTCAAATGTTTTTATTTTAGACCTTATATGAGTAATATACGAGCTATATCTTCATCAATAATGATAATAATAACATAATAAAGTGAATAAATATTATACTGAGTATCATGATTCATGTAATGTACAAGCCAAATATGTAATGTAGGTCCCAATGTGTATGATAAAACCAAAAATGCATAATATATGATATATCCAAATACATGGTAAGATAAAATATAAAGTGAATATTCAGATAAGTATATTTATATATATGGGAAATAACCCTTGCCCCCTAATGTAAAAATTATCAAAGAAATCAAGATATAATAATGCTAACAATTATATGTTAATATAGTATGTAAATTATAGAGTTTGAAGCTAAGAATATGTAGTGTCATTGTATATAAGAAAAACATGTGGGTACGCTACTCCCATAGGAAAATATGTGTCATGTACACTAATCTGGAAGATATATTCAAGTGAAAAATAGATATGATAATCAATCAATGCCAAGATTAAATAGTGCTAAAGAGGTGAAATACCCAACTAATTTAATAAAGAAAGGTATGAAATTAATATGGATTGAGAATGTGATAAATGCATAATTAGTAAAAGTTTTAGGATGAAACTATGGGTACCATGACACATGGGAAAGTTATGTTAAATTTATGCTCAAATAAACTCATAATACATGAATAAGAAACATGGGAGAGTATAATGCACTTAAAGGCAAAGGTGGTTATACATATTCAATTGAAAGAGACTATGATTGTGTATAATATCACCATAAGTAAATATATATAATCATATATGAAACCATGTTTTTGAAATTTTATTTATATATGCCTAATAAAATATAAAATAGTGTAATAAATTAGGGGGTTATACAAGGAAGAAATGGAACAAGGCTCATAAATAGAAGAAATATGATGTGGAGGATTTTAAGTACATTTAGATTTCATAAAAAATCAATGTATTCTATAATAATATATCATGATAAGTATGTTTTCATCATTGGGAATATTAATGTAAGTGTTAATAATAGGTTTAACAATTGAATGATCAATGCTAATGAAACATTGAAATTAATATAAAAAAGTGGCTAGAAGAATGGTAATGAAAATATAAATAAAACACCATGTGAATTATAGAAAATATGAAAATGTAATGATCTCAAGAAAAAGTCCCAAATGAAAGTAACATGAATAGATACATGTATATATGTATACCCTATATAAGTAATCAATAAGAAATATGATGCATGTTAAGATAGCTATATATAATAAATGTAATTTATTAAAATGATGTTATTATGTAACTATTAAAAAAAATCAATGTTCCCACATGGGATAGCTAAAAATATAATCATAAGTGTATCTTGATTTATTGTCCCACCTCACACCCAAATCAATGTATAACATGAAAATAAATTGTGAAACATGGATGTATAAAGTCTCTAGTGTATGTGTATAGGTATCATGTATAGCATATGACCAAGATAAAGAAAAATAATTTTTGTTTTGTACTTTATGAATGTTTTTATATTTTATATTTTTTCACAAAGGAGGAAGCCACATATAAGGCACCACATATAGAAGAAAAAATATATGTATAAGACTATGGTATGATAAAGATGTCAATACATGTATATTTTGAAGTCCATGTTATGAATCATTAGGAATTATAGTTTGATATGTGAATGGTTATTATCCTCCCACCTCCACCCCATCCACCATTCACCCCACCCCACACTCCCCCAATATGTCTCATTGTAGAATAAGTGATTGTCTTCATCAAATGTTTGGTTGCATTGAAATCAATCATTGATTTTGAAATTTACTAAGTCTAAAATGTCTTTATAAGTTTGATTTTATTTGTTAATAATGTCTTTTTGTAAATAATTTTTAGGAATATATATATACATATATATAAATTATTTATTGAATTTCATCTCTTAAAGCAATGCTTCTATCTATTTAATGTCCTCTTATTGTGTGATATAGACAAAAGTATTTATCCTTGTGAGATGTTAGTTTATATTTTTAAAATGTGTTTTGCATAGGTGGTAACTTGATCATGTTTTTTTTTTTAAATTATTATTTCAATTTGTTATTTTGATTCTTGATGAAGTATGAATATTTAGTTGAAATGTACTCAATGTTTATTATTGATGCATATTAAGTCCTAACAAAAGATGAAGGATCATTTGGTTTATGAGATTTAGTTTTTATTGGTTGGCTAATAGATGTTATTTATTTCTTATTAATTCAATTATCAGGGGATTTTATGATTGGTATATCAATATGCATATTGGTTATTATCTTAAAAGGTGATGTTTTGACCCTTGGTCAAAGTTCTTATTTCTCAAGATTAACAACCCTATGTATAAAATGAGTAAATTATTTTTATATTATTCTAAGTAATTTTATTTTAATAGGTCTGTGAAACCATTGATAAAGATATGTTGTGTTTGTAGATCTCATGGTTGGTAAATAAATGAATGCATATTGCAATGAAACTTAAAAATGAAATCATCAAAAGTTTTATTTTTGTCTTGTTTTATATGTTGAATGTTTTTTATTATAACTTTTGGTATATTATTAGTAATATGCTTATGTAAAAATATATTTTTCAAATGCCTTATTGAGTCTAGGAAAATTCAAGGAAATAATAGAACCAATATAAGGTATCACAAAAAAAAGTTTTAGTACATAACTTAAGCATCATTGAAATATGATCCTCAAAATTTCCTATAAAATTTAATGTGTTGTAAAGGTGCTCTTGTGGATCCCCTTAACCATAAAATAATTAGAATTTGGGAATGATCTAGTTATATTAAATATGCATGTCCAATATGTATTTTTGGATATGATGTCTATGCTCTATATTATTTTGATGTGAGACAAAGATTTCTTGTTTCAATGTTAAAATATGCATTATTATTTATATGTCCATTATATCATGTCTTACAATATCTAATTTAGGGATAAGAAGGGTGATAATTTTAATTATCTCATTTAAATATTGAGTCATATCCTTGACAGTAGGAGTAGGTATATATCTTCAACATAGGTGCAAAAATTTGTCCAGTAGTTAAAAAAATATTAAAAAATGTAGAGGATAGAAGAAAATAAGCACAAACTTTAATGGAAGTAATAACATTTTTTTCTATTTTATATCTTAGAGAGAGCGGTTTTATTCAATAATTTTTAAAATAATTTGATTGATTTTTATATTTTTTACTAGAATTTAATTATGAAATCTATGTAATAAAGGTAATGAATTCTTATCAATTGAAGTTTATATTTTGTGCAATATAAGTATTATGAGATCAAAAGTATTTTATGGCATCTCAATAATATGATTCATGATGATAATGAATTAATTGACACATAAATATATATGAAACTTAAGGCTATAAAGGGTGAAAGAACCATAGGATCATAATATAAAATATATCTAACCCTTAAGGAAACCTTAGGTTTAATGTGTGAAAGAGTTGGGGTTCATCGTTTATGTGTACCTTAATTCTTGTTTAATAAAAATAATGAATATACTTGTTGTATTTTAATAGATCTAATAATAATTATAGAAAATTCAAAATTTAGATATCTTTCACAAGCTAAGATGATAAAAAATTATAAATATAAGAAATGAAACTATACTAAGCAATATAAATGGCATATGGGTAAGGAATGATCACACCTATTTATTTTTCTAAAGCATTGAGACTATATAAAAACTACACATACTATGTGCAATATGATCACAAAGTGTATAAACTAGTTGATGGTTTTGGATAAACCTATTTAATGTGACACATGTTCCTATGATGATCTACTTGGAAAGACTCGTAGTACCATGAATGTCTAACTATGGATAGGGTTTTCCTACTATGGCTGGGTTTATTTTGATATGACTTAACAACTTGGGGTTTTTTTCATCTGTGTTGTCACATTCATTTTTTTCATGTACCTTTGATTGGAAAATATTTTTATTAATATGGGAAAAAATGAATCTCCTCTTTGATCTAGATTTCACTCGAAAACAAACCAAATAGTTACATAATAGGGAAACTGAGGAGACACCATTATAAACTATGTGTCATGCATGCATAAAATCAAACATCCATGTAGTTTTATGAGTATGTGGATGGAATATTTTAAGTGAGTGTTTTTAAACATGTCTAATTTCCTCCTTTGGCACAAGGTAAATATAGAGATACCAAGATAGAGTGAAAATGTTACTTGTGTATGAGATTCAATAAATCTTGACTTGAGTAATGTTTAGATATAGGATTTAAATTTTGTGACTTGGATCTTGATATTTGGAAGGTGTATTCTGATCTATTATAGATGATGAATGGATTGGTTAGACCTTGTATATATAGGCTAACCTAATAAAACATATGAATGTTTGATGACTATTTTAATGTAGAAAAATAAGAGTAAAGGCACAAGATTAATAAAATGGGAAGATGGGCCCACAAAACTAAAAGAAAAAAACCCATAGGATTATGTGTTTATCCAAGATGAGCCTGCACAATGTAAAATTTTGACCAAAATATACTTTTGAATCTATTTTCAAGGTAAGATTGGGAAATAAGTGAAAAGTAGTCTAAATGTGTTAATGGATACATTTTTGATACGTTTTGATGTGATTTTAGGATCAATAGACATATAAACCTATTGTAGGGTTGAAGTAGTCCTATAAATAGGTTAAATTGTATAAGTTTTCTAATTAATATAAACTAGGAATAAAAGTCTTGTGCTAAATTTAGGTGTCTACACTAGTAAAGTATTTTGAATTATTAGATGCATTTCCTTAGGAGAAAGTATAACTTGCCCTAAATTTTATTCCATTGACTATGGGGGAAGACAATTGAATAAATAATAGGATTTTTTTAATATAAGGATGGATGCTCATGAATAATCATCAAAGTATGGCTAGTTAGCTATTGAGAGGCCTTAAAATCTTGAGTTGTTGAGAATTATTAAAAGTACATAGTCTACAAATGAGAGTTTAAAAAATATTTAATCCTAAGAAAACTTTTATATCCATGTCCAACATATACTTCAATCCATTCTAATGTTTTGTTTATTTCATGGAAAGGATGTTGCTATTGTGAAATAAGTATGTAAGGTATGAATATGAGGAGGTAGAAGAAATAATACCCTAATCATATGGAATAAAAAAACCATAAACAAATATAGGTGATATCCAAATGGATAATGTAGTAGCATGATTTATTTATGAAAACTAGGAGGATTCAAATGAATAAGGGGGATATCCCATATAAATAAAAATATTATATACTAATCTTAAATATAGTCACTCTAAGGATGAGTGCATCACAAGATATTATAGGAGTGGTAAAGAAAAAATACCAATAAAATCAATTCCATGGGAACAAGCTAGAAAATATATCCACAGCTTCTAAGAAACCCAACATATTAAATCCCACTATAACATATGCAATATGAAGAATTTATATTAATAAATATAAGGATAACACCAATGTATCCATATAATAATTTTTAATGCTATCGATGGATGAAAAAATATGCAAGAGGATATTGGATGACTCCACACAATCACCAATTCCTTAAGCTTGAAATAATAATATGAGGATTACATTTGATATATGTAATCCTTCCATTATACATTTAGGGGATAAAAATGATGAAATAAAGAGTGATAATTATGAAATAAAATGAATCCTTATGTCAAATCTACAATAAGTAGTTTGATAGGGGTAGGGAAACAGATGAATACTTGACTAAGTAGAACCTCAAGAAATAATTTTAGAAACACCATTGCATGTGGATGCCACTGCCAATTTTTCTCAAAAGAAATAAAATGTGCTACACTCTTAATCTATAACATTTTTAGAGATATGTGTGGCTGACTTGTGGCTTACATACCTTTCATATTATGTTTTTGCATTTATTTATGTTATTAATAAGGTTGGCCTATGGAATAAACATATATAAGTAGAGTATATTTATGAGGTAGTGGTTAGTATTTGATCACCATATTACAAATTCTATTATTATAACATTATTTTAAAGGTTTCCCTCTCAAAGTGGCTCAGTCATATTTATCAAGTATTCTACTCTTTCATCAATTATTGTTGTAGATCTACTTCTTTTATTATTAATTCCATGATGTATTATTCCATTGTAGTGAGAAATATAAGTAATTTTATTACAAGTGGTATTAGAGAATTAATTTGGGTAAGTTTATATGACATTGTTGTTTTGGATCTAGTGTTGTAATTATCCTTTGAGATGAAGGTTATAAAAAATATAACTTTCAATCTAGGAAAAATTTAATTTCTTTATCACCAAAGTATTTTATTGATAGGTAATATCTTTTAACCAAAGCATGGACTAGTATGGGACATAATCAGGGTCTCATATCCCCATGTGATTTATTAACCACCTAAAAACCCCATGTATACTAGATATTACCAGATGTATACAAAATATTACTAACAATAACCACCACTGGCCTCAAGAATAACCAATGACCATTAATAGACCCTATAATACAAACAATGGACACAAATAACCTCATATGCATTTCCTAATATTTAAATTAGGGTAGGGATTGAGACAACTAAGCCACTTAACCAACTCACTCACATCTCATTGGATTTTATCACAAAAGTATTGTCTGAAGTCTTTTTTGGAAAAAAGTCTATTTTTTTCTTCATACCCTTATGTATATTCTTAGTCATTGTATTCATGAGGTGATCTCAATGGTATAATCTACTAGTAAAATTTTTTTAGGCCCAAAACCCTCCATCCTGGGGTTTGTGCATGACTAGTCTTAACACTCATGGCCATGGGAAAGGAAAAGATAATCTAAAAATTCCTCACAAGCATGACATGGAGTTTAGGACTTTAAATCCTTTAGTTTCTAAGGTGTCTCACCAACTTCAATTAGATATACAAAGCACGATGAATAAAGATGATCTCAATCTGATAAAATGGGACATCATTAGGGTAAAAGGGGACATCAATGTTGTGAAGAAGCATTTGTTAGATATTATTAGGTAATTGACCACTCTTGTGGCTCAAATTTTGTAAAATAATCCTCCACCATTCCAATTGGGTTCTCTTGATCAGATCAATCAAAAATTCAATATAAAATTGAAGCACATGGTACTAAAATTGGAAGTGTGTAAGTTTGATGGTAAGTATACACTCACTTGGATCAATCAAATATAAAATTTATTTGATCTACATCAGGCCCCATATATGAAAAATGTGGTCATGGCATATTTATATTTAGAACATGATTTTAGCTCATTTGGTATAGATGGATGTGTACTCAAGATAAAATTAAAGGCATTTCTATTACCTAATCAATGTTTACTAAGGATTTATAGATACACTATCACAAAAATGTATCAGAAAACTAATTTAATTAGTTAGTAAAGTTATGAAAAATAAGGACTATTAAGGATTATGTTAAACATATAATAAAATATATCCTTATGCATAGATAACATTAATGAGGAGAAAATTATTGAATTTTTCTTGGGTGGGCTAAAGGATAACATCCAACTTGAGGTTCACATGTAATCTAACTTTGGTATTTAAATCTATACTATTAACATGCAATGTAGAAGATGAATATTTGATCAAACAAAGGGATTTCACTCTTGTTTACAAATGAAATTATAAAACACCACCATTTTCTTAGCCTACAATATTGATCCCTTGGTAAATTGAAGATAACTGTGCAAAATGATTGTGTATAATGTGATAAAAAGTGGAGTAAAAGACATAAACGTGCTGAAAATAATTTGTTCTACATTAAAGACACCAATTAAGATGACAAGGCCCCATGTGAGGGTATGGAAGAGGTAGAGGATGAATCTAAATATTTTCACCTTATTATCTCTTGTCATGCACTTTCAATATTATTAATCCTTAATTAATTAAGGTGATGGGTTTACTCAAGAAATAGAAGGTGATAGTTAGATTGACTTAGGGAGTATACATAAATTCATCAATAATAAGTTGGATACTCATTTGAACTATTTAATTTACCTAGATCCATATTTTAGGTCATGATTTTAGATGGTGGTAAAGTCAACTATGCTATAAAATGCCATAGTATTAACCTTGATATGGGAGAGAACATGCTAGAATATCCTATGTTTTATATTTCCATGTGTGGGGCTAACATTGTTTTGTGATTACAATGGATCACAACTTTGGGAAAAATAGAGATGAATTTCCAATAACTATTCTTGGGATTTCATTATGAAGGTAAGATATTTTAACTACGCATATTATGGAAAAAATATTTAGAATTGGTTAGTTCACATCAAATGACAAAGATTATTAAAATTGGGTTTGAAATATTTACATCATGTTTTTTTCCATATAAGTTCAACCAACCAATGTCTCTACACATATTGACTTATATATGATTCTTGATAACCACCCAACTATTTTTGGTGCTATACCAAATGGACTACCACCAAGAAGAGAACATGATCATGACATACAACTACTTATATAAAGTACACTACCAAACATTAGACCATATAATTATCTATAGCCTATAAGAGCTAAATTTAAAATATGGTACAAGATATGCTAGAGACACGTATCATCAGACAGCCAAAGTGATGGTCTCTAATAATGATGACACTTGTAAGATCTACCCAAAATATAGACAACTCAAGAAGTACACAATCAAAGATAAGTTCCCTATTATAGTAATTAATAATTTTTTAGATGAGTTATATGGTTTTGTTTATTTTACCAAACTAGATCTTTACTCTGGGTATCATCAAATTCAGATTAGAGATGAGGATATCCCTAAAATAACTTTTAGAACTCATGAAGGTCATTATAAGTTTATGGTCATGCCTTTTGGTCTCATAAATGCACCATATATGTTTTAAAGTTTTATGAATTCTATTTTTAGGCCTTTTTTGAGGAACTTGTGATGGTGTTTTTTATGACATCCTAATATACAATAAAAATTCGGAAGAACATTTTAAACATGTACTTTCTAAAACACCATAAAAATTATGAAAAACCTTCTAAATGTGATTTTGAAGTCCAAGAGGTGGTGTACTTAGGTCATATTATTTCACATGAAGGAGTTAAAGTAGACCATAAGAAGATAAAATCTACGATGGAGTGGCAAGTGCAAAAGAAACTCAAGAACCATCACAAAATTTTGGGGTTCACTATATTAAAATTACTTAGATGTTCACAATAATGGATAATATATCACAAAATTAATAATAAAATAAGTATATTCACAACAAATATTGATGAAATATCATAATAATTGATAGACATGACTGAGCCACTTCAAGGATGTGACCTCCACAATAATACATTAAGAGTAGAATTCATAATATGATCCTAAAAAACTAACCACTACCTCTTATAGACAATATATTGAGCCATGGTTATTTCATAGGATGAACTTACTAATAACATATAGTTATGCATCAATAGAATATGAAAGGTATGTAATCTACAAGTTAGCCATACAGATCCATAAATGCATTATAGGTTAAGGGCATGGCATGCCCCTCCACTTTAAAACAATATTTATTTCAATGTTTAATCAACTTTGGATGCTACTGTAGGAAATATCATCCTCCCATGTTGCATATTCAAAATTCAAATTCTTCCACTTGATCAAATTCTCCTTAAGATCTCTTGTTCGTAACCTTTTAGTACATGTGTGAAGGATACCCTTAGGTTATAAAATGAATCTTACTTATTCATATAGTTATAGTAGCTTAGTATGGGTAGAAATAATATCCAATTAACTTATTTAGGCAAGATTCATGTAATACATGATGTATACAAGTAGACTGGGGTAGCTCCACTTGTATGCTACACTTCCAATTTTTTACATGATCTGATAATGGCCATAATAATTAAGAGAAAGTTTTCTTATCATTTGTTTGTTAATTTAAATACATATACTTATATGTATGCATGCACACAAATACCCAATCACATATGTCAAAATACTTACCACTATCATGTTGATTAGCTTGCTTCTTTATTTGATTATGTGACATTACTAAATTCTCTCTCAAACTAGCTATTACCTCCTACTGATGTTGAATGTGTTCCTCAAAAACTCAAACCTTAGGTTTCACCTTCAAAAATAAAGTTATGGATTGGGTTTAATAAACATAAAGTGTAATAAATGGATAAATTTTGGAGGAGGTATGGAAGGAAGTGATATATTTCCATTATGATACTGGTAGCCAATGAACCACATTCTTATTTATTTGATGTAAAACAAAAAAGATACCCTTATAGGAATTTATTGACCACCTTTGTTTGACCATAATTTTAAAGATCATATGATGGTAAATGATCCAAATGAGTACCCAAACATGCGAATAAATTATTCCAAAATTTACTAGTGAAGATGGGACCATGATCACTTATAATAATCTTGGGAGTACTACGCATTTTTTAAATTGTATTGAGAAAAGCATCAACTACTGTACTGGATAAAAATGACTATAATAAGGAACAAAACTAAGCATATTTTGTGATCCTACCATAAATACCATAATGTAATTTTTACCATCAGACCTTGACAACCCTATAATGAGATCCATGGAAACCTCCTCCCACCTCTAGTTAGGGATGGATAAAGGCTGCATAAGATCTAATATCTTAATTATTTCACCTTTGCTCTATTGTCAAACCATGCATTCTTCCATAAATTTATGTATATTCCCATTGATTCCTTCCCAAAAGAAATATTTATTCATTATATGATAGATCTTAAAAAATATTGAGTGATTCTCTATTGGAGATGCATGAAGCTCTTAGAGGATCTTGTGTTTAAGGATATAATCCTTATATAGGTATAATATATCTTTATACCATAATGCATTCCCTTTCCACTAAATTTTTTCTAAAACACCAGAACCATGCTAAATATTTTAAATCGTAACCTGTTTATTCATGTCATTCTCCCATTCAGATCTTATCTCTTCTAATTAGTCTTCTTGCCTAATGGTCATTGCACATAATAATGACTCAATTTTATCATCCCCCCTGAATAGTTAATCTTATACCACATTATATTTTCATTTATTATAGACTATTTAAAAGTCATATCCCAAAATTATAGTCACCCATTTTTTCTTCTTTTAATGAAAGTAATTATTCTAAGAAATATTTTAGACTATCATGATTAGTCTTTACCTAAAAGTGCCTACCCATCAGGTAAAGTCTCAATTTATTAATTTCATGAAGAATAACCATCATATATTTATAATAAATTGGTTTGATCTTGTTTTTTACCCTTGAGTTGATTACTCTCAAATTCAATTGGTCTTCCTTCTTACATGAGTACTTCCCCCATGCTATATCATAATACATAACATTCAACAACAAAAGTTTTAGAAAAATCAGAGGTAGCCAAAACTAGATTGGTACACATAACCTATTTCAACTTCTTAAATGCCTTGGTAGATGTTTCATTCCACTAGAAGGAGTCTTTCTTCAAAAAGGCTATGTGTAAAGCTACTATTCTACCATAATTTTTTATAAAGATGTTATAGTACCCTATTAACCCCAAAAACATGCAAAGGTACTTGAGGGTATTTTCAACTTACCACTCCATCATAGATTTTATTTTCATAGGGTTGAATTTAACTCCTTCATTTGAAAAATATGACCCTTATTCATTTATAGGACTACAAAAGCACATTTAGAAGGTTTGGCATAAAGTTGATGCTATTCCAAAACTAACAGTGCATGTTTCACATGCTTCAAATGTTATTCTCAAGTTTTGTTATATATTAAGATGTCATAAAAAAACACTAACAAAAAATTCCTCAAAAAATGTCTAAAAACAATATTTATCAAAATTTTAAATGTAGATGGTGCATTTTTGAGACCAAAAGGCATGACCATAAACTCATAATGGCCTTCATTAGTTTTGAAAGCTATTTTAGGGATATCCTTATCTTTGATT
This sequence comes from Torreya grandis, assembly GCA_037957365.1. Taxonomy (NCBI): domain Eukaryota; kingdom Viridiplantae; phylum Streptophyta; class Pinopsida; order Cupressales; family Taxaceae; genus Torreya; species Torreya grandis. Next base: position 996,006 of record JARHVA010004331.1, on the reverse strand, counting down.
CAAATTTTATGATACCCAAAATGAAGATTTAGTTTGGTAAAATAAGTAATTCATCTAAAAATCATAAATTAATGGAATAGAAAATTATCTTTGATGGTGTATTTGTTGAGTTCTCTATAGTCTAGGCACATCCTCTAAGTGTCATACTTCTTATGCACCATGATCATTAGGGTTTAGTATTCACTTTGGCTATCTAATAATACCTAACTTTAACATCGCTTGTACCATATATTAAATTTCACTCTTATGGACATATGGATACTTGTATGGTATTATGTTTGGTGGTGTAATACATAGAAAAAATCTTATGACATGATCATGTCCTCTTCTTGATGGTAGTCATTTTGGCATGGTGCTAAAAATAGCTAGGTGGTCATCAAGAATAATTTGTAAATTAGGATTTGTAGACACCGTATTTGGTGGAAATTCTATGGAAAATACCAAAATTACTAATCCTTAGGCCCCCTTTTGATAATATTCATTATATTATGTAAATTAACCAATTGTGAATTTTTTTTACGTAATCTATGTAGTTTAAATATCTTACCTTTACAATGAAAGAGCATGAAAAGTTCTTAAAAATTTATCTCTATGGTGCCAAAATTTATGAGCCATTTTAATTCCAAAATAATGTCATCACTACCCATGAGAATAACAAACATAGGATAATATAGCATGTAGTTTCCTATAACAAGCTTAATACTATGAAAATTTTCCAAATAGTTTATTGTACCACCATCTACAATCATGACCTAAAATTCTAGAGTTGGGTAAATGAAACAGTTCAAACGAGTAGCCAACTTAATGTTGTTGAAGTTGTGTGTACTCCTTGAGTCAAGCAACATTACCACCTTCTATTTCTTGAGGAAATCCACCACATTAAGAGTTTGAGGAGTGGTGATGCCTAAAAGTACATGATAGGAGATAATAAGATGAGAATATTTAGATTCCTCCTCTGGCTCTTATGTAACCTCACCTAAATCCATCATATTATTAATATTAATTGGTTATTTTAATCTAGAAAAACTACTTTAAAGTTTATTTATGTCCTTTATCCACTTAATTCCATATCCAAAACACAACATGATTCTCTTTAATTTGTTGATGGGTCAATCTTTTAGGTTGAAGAAATGATGGTGCTATGGCATTATGTTTATAAAAATTAGTGAAATTTTTTCATTTGAATAGATATTTTTCTTCAACCTTAGGTGATGATGGTATGGATTTAGATACTGAAGATGGATGTTATCCTTGAGTCCATCCAAGAATAGGCCACTTATGTTTCCCACATTGATGTCATCCATGTGTAAGGATAAATTATATAATTATTGAATATAATCATTAATAGTCTTTTTTTCTCATAAGTTTGCTAATTGATTGAAGTATTTTTATGAGACATTATTATGACAATGCAGTTGGAGGTCCTCTATAAACACTGACTAGATAAAATGAAGCCCCTTATTTTTATTTTGGGTGTACAACCATCTATACCAAATGAATTATATTTTTTTATATACATACACACACACACACACACACACACACACACACACACACACACACACACACACACACACACACACACACACACACACACACACACACACACACACACACACACACACGTGTGTGTGTGTGTGTGTGTGTGTGATGAACACCTTTTATACACATGGTGTCTAATATAGATCAAATAAATTTTCTATTTGATTGATTCCAATTAGTAGATCCTTACCATCAAATTTGTGCATTTCTACTTTTGGAATCATTTTCTTTAAACCATTATTGTTGTGATTTTATAATTGGGAGAACTTAAATGGAGTGGTAGAGGATTATTTTTTTAAAGTTGATTCACAAGATTGGTTAACTACCCACTCATAGTTGCTAATTGATTATTCAAAAAATTAATGTCCCTTTGTACCCCAGTGATGTCCAATTTTAACATATTGAGATCATTTTTCCTCCACATACTTTGAATATATAACTAAGTTTGTTGAACCACTTCAAAAAAAGAAGGATATGAAGTTATAGAGGTCTAGAGTTAATCTATAAAATAGATGATACTAAATTGAGTTTTAACAATTTTGAATACTAGATTATAGGTGAGTTCAAAGTAAATAAGTGTTTGATTCAAATGATCCAAGAACTAAAAGATATTCAATATAAATCAGGTGAAGTAGTATATGATTATGATAATGAATTTTATGATGTAATGAATAGGGTAGAATTTTTATTCAAATATAATGATAAGGCCACACAGTGAATACTTGTGACCTCAAATTAAGTTTGACAATTTTTAGACAAAGTTTGATAATAAGGCTGATGCTTAGGTAGTTGTGCTTCATGCATAACAAATAGAGGATTATAGAGATAGCTAATAGCCCATTACAAATATAGATGCAAAGATAGACATTGTCTTTTTCCATATGGAAGAGCTACATGAAATTAATAGGCCCAAGCTAGGCCTTTAGTGCATGGAATGTGGAAAATAGGGTTACCATAGAAATAACTACTCTAAAATAAAGATGGAATTCTATGAAATTTGCCATGTAGTATTTGTTAAGATATTTATTTATAATAATAGAATAAGCATTTAGATATAATCCACTTCGAATGGGAAATATCCAATAATCATAATAAATGAGGAAATGAATTCAATGATGAAACTTATGATGATTATGGATATCCATGCTCAACCATATATATACCCATAATTGGGAAGAGTCACACTCATAATTAGGAAGGATCACACCCATTCATTCCACTTATGTCAACCTAACTAAATATTAATAATTAATAAATGAAAGATAAGAGTTATGCTCTCTATTCATAACCTTGGTACACATAATTTTACTTGTGTAACATGCCCTTCTCCTTGAAAAAAACATTGCCCTTAATGCTTAACTCAAGATGTTGGGCATATTCTTTAATTTGATGAGAAATTTAGAAATGGATCAGTTGTGTAATTTATTCAGTTGTGTCTCTATAACATCCTAATGTACCATAGTGAACTTCCCTTATTAATCTAACTTAGGCAACTCATACTAGACTGAGATCTTGGAACCAATTACTTTCTTCAAACATGAAACATGAAAGATATGATGAATTTTGGAATAAGGTGAAATTTATAACTTATAAACAACACTTATGATCCTGTACAAAACCTTATAGGGACCATAAAATTTTTGTGTGAGATTTATGTTATAATATTGTTTAAGTGATATTTGTTTATAGGGTTTTAAGTGAAGGAACACCCAATATCCTTCCTAAAAATGTCACTCACTACAACACTGCTCATCTTATTGTTTCATCTTATTTTGAGCCACAACCAAATTCTCCTTAAGGACTTAAAACACTTATTATTGGTATTGAATATGATCCTTGATGGCATGGACTTTGGAATGACCCTAAAAATAAGATGTAGTAGCATCTAAGGGGTAGCCATAGAGAGACTCATATTGGGTCATCTTTGTCTTTATGTTAAATGATGTGTTATACCACCATTCTGTGTGTGAAATCCACTTTGACCATTGTGCTTGTTTTTCTGAGTCAAAACAACATAGGTATTCTTTGATACATTTATTCATATTTTTAGTTGGGCCATCTAATTGTGGATGATAATATTAATTATTGGAAATTTTGTACCCCATGTGGAAAATAGTTTAATCTAAAATATGCTAGTGAAGATAGGATCACAATCACTCACAATGATTTTGGGAATGACATGGAGTTTTGTACCTTTTTCATGAATATTTCCACCAAGATACTAGCTTGAAAAGGATGATAAAGCCCACAAAAATGTGCATAATTTGTGAGTCAGTCCACAACCATTAATATAACTTCCATGTTATTTGATTTATGTAGGCTTGTAATAAATTCCATTGATATTTCCTCCCAACATTGTCCTAGAATGGCCAATATTTGTAAGATACATGGGGTATTACTCATTTATCCTTTATTTTTTTGACATATCAAACATTCTACCATAAATTTATGTACATCCCACTTAAGGCCTTACATAAAAAACCTTCTTTATATAGTGATAAGTCATTAAGAACCTAGAATGTCCTTTGATGGGTAAGTCATGCATTTGAGACAAGATACTAGCTTTCTATTAAAAATTTTTGCACAAAAAGAGTATGTCTTTGTACCATAAAGAGTCTCCTTACCAAGCATACTTATCTATTTAATATGGGTTCTCTTTAAATTGTTGTATGCATTTATTTTTTGGAGTGCCTTATTATTATTCTACCCATGCTACTTCTACCTATTTAGGTTGTAATAAAAAAATAACATAAATTTTTGCTTCCTCTACTTCTTATTGAGAAAGTGAATCAATTACAATATTCTTATTTCCTTTTTGTAAATAATTCAAAGTCAAATACTATCATATTTATGACGCATTTCTATTGCTCCTTTGAAGAGAGTTGTTGCTCCAAAAAATACTTTAGACTCTCATGATCTATCTTAACTTTGAAATGACTTTCCTTCAGATAATGACACCATTGTTTGACTATATTAATGATTGCTAACATTTATTTCTCATATGTGGACCTTACCAAGTCATTTCATTTTAATTATTGACTCTAAAATTCTAAGGGATGCCCTTCTTGCATTAGTATTGCCCTAATGCCATGCCCATAAGCATCACATTCTACCAATTTTTTTTAGATAAGTTTGGGATAACTAGCATAGGCATAGAAGTAATAGCTTATTTAAATTGTTAGAATTCTTGGGTGACTAAGTTTAACCATGAAAATGAATCCTTATTCAATAATTTTGTAAAGGGTGCTACTATGTGAGTATAGTTTCAAATAAATCTTCTATAGTATCCTATAAGACCCAAGAATAATCTTAAACCTTTGATATTTTAAGGTTTTGAAAATGCTTTGATAGCTACAATGTTCTTAGGTTCCACTTTAAAATGTTTATGTGACACCACATGTCCTAAGTAATCCACTTCCTTCACCTCAAAGGCACATTTAGATTTAATTACATAGATTTTATGGTCTTCAAATACCTTTAATAACTTTTCTACATGTAAATGTTATTCCCATGATTTACTATAGACTGATATGTCTTCAAATTTAAGAAGAAATGGGTAGAAAATTGAATTCATGAGGCTCTAAATAGTAGATGGAAAACTAGTGAGACCAAATGACATAACTAAGAATTCATAGTGACCCTCATTTTTATTGAATGAAATATTATGTACATCCTCCTCCTTTACCCAATTATGATGATACCCCAAACACAAATCTAACTTAGTAAAGAAAACAATACTGTTATATTCATATAATAATTTATCAATGATAGGAATGGGAAACTTATCTTTAAAAGTGATCTTATTGAGTTCTATTTGATCTGGGCACAATCTCCATGATTGATCATTTTTTTAATAATAAATATTTGAGATGAATAAACAATTTTTACTAGTATGAATAATACCTAAGTCTATCATTTCCTTCACCATTTTTTTATTTTTGACTTCTATTCATAGGGGTAGTGGTAAGGTTTAATGTTAGGATGGATACTTCCTAGACTCAATTCAATTGCATTATCATGATATCTCTAGGTGAGTCCTTTAGTTCTTAAAATAATTTTTGATGCTGTTGAATAATTTTTTGAAGATCTGGTAGGTCTTGATTTTCTACATCATGTGCTTCCAAGAAATGTAGTTGTGCCACTATGTCATAAGATCCTTTCATAAGCAATTATCAATCCTATAGGAAATAATAATTTTACATGGTGGTTATTTTATCCTATTAAGTGTGTACTATTTTCCATTTATACTGAAAACCATGAATAATTTTTGAAAATTAAAAGACACTATTCCTAGTTCTTTAAGCCATTGCTCTCCCAAATCTAAAGTTGCTCCCCCAATAAGTATAATAAACATTTATGAATTTAGCTAATTATCCCCCATTGAGAGCTTGATATTATGAAATTTACCCCAAAATATAATTGTTTCCCATCAATAATCATTAATTAAAAATTGGATACTAGGCACAAAGGAATTGAGCTCATTAGATAATTTTCTATTAATGAAGTTATGGGTACTCCTTATATCAACTAAAAAAATAATTTTCTTCTTCTTACTATAACCCACCACTTATAGTGTACATGGTGTGATTATTCCATTTAATGCATGTAGAGATATAGTATGGATTTCTTCCTCCTTAGAATTTTCATGCTCCTATTCTATTATTTTTTCCTTAGTAGCTAATTCTTCTTCCTCCAAAACCTCATTTTCAATAATTATTAATATTTTCTTACCATTGGCAGACTTATGTCCTTTAGACTATTTACTATCACAATGCCAACATATGACCTTTTTTTTTTTGGCCCCATATTGTGGAGAGAGCTTTGCAATATTCCTTGGGTTAAAAGAGTTAACCATATTTCTATTAGTAATATTAGTCACATTTCTATATCACCATCCCAAAGTTTGACCTTACATGAATCTCTTGGTAGAAATTTTTTGTTGTTCAATGTGTAGTGCTTGTTGCATTACTTTTCAAACTGCACATGGTTCCAATAAATGAACATCATTCTTAATTCATTAATTTAGTCCATTGATGTAAAATTGTAGTCGTTGATAATTTATTACTTCCAGAATCTATATTGTGAATATCATATGCTCTACATTATATTCCTCTACAGATCTTATTTGTTTTAAAACTTTTAGTTGGGTGAAATACCCTTCCATGGCTACTCATAGTGGGCTGATAAGTCCTTAGTAAATTAATCACAACTAACCACCTACACTTTATTTTCACTCATTATCCACTAGTACCATTGATAAGGTTCATATTATAGATGTGGTGAGGCTATGTCAACCTTTGAATTATTTGGAATATTATGAATCTTAAAATATTGTTCCATGAGACTTATCTAAGAGGTTACATACATACCATAAAACTTTTAGATGTCCATATTTGGTAGGTGTAATTTTGGCCCTTAGAACTGTTGTCTTATGTTTGCTTTATTGTGTCCTCTAGGATGGTTTAGATATGTATGAGTAACTATAAGATGTGGATTAATTAGGAAATTCAATTCAAACATCAGATCATGTTTTAACCTATCTAAACACTCATTCAAATATGTTAAAAATGGGGAAAACAAATTATCCTTGATTAAAGTGACCATTATTTCACATCCCTCAGGTGTATTTCCATCTATTTTGGGTGGTGGAAAATAAAGGGAATCATTGGAATCAACCTTTAAAGAAAAGGCATATATTTCAAAAGGCATGGCTATTGATTTGGTTTTCTTTTCTAACTCTACATTTGTTCTCAATTATTGGAGGAAAGTATCTAGAGTGAGTGGTAAACATAAACAATTAAAACATGTATTGTATCAAGAGCATATGTTCCATTGTTGACTAACTTTGACTAGTAACTTTTGGAATGTAAAATGCCTCAAATATCAAAATACAAATAAAGGAACCTAATGCAAATTTTATGAGATTTTTGAAAATATAAACAAATTAGAAAAAATCCTAAAATTGTGGCCTATAGATTTATTTTATGAAAAATCACAAAATCAAAATAAATCACTCAAAAATTACCATCATAGTCTAATTTTTTTCTTGTAGAATCCTTTAATGATTATAAAACTCCACTAAAAAATTATTAAAAATTTCATCATGGTTTGAGAGATATAACAGAAAAAAATCTTTGCCAAAATCAATGCTTTGATACCACTTGTTAGGATATTTATTTATAATAACAGAAGAAACATTCAAATATAATCCACTTCAAGGGGGAACCTCTAATAATAATAATAAATGAGGAAATGAATTTAATAATGAAATTTATGATGATTATAGAGAGCCATGCTCAACCATATATATACCCATAATTGGGGAGAGTCACACCCATAATTGGGAAGGGTTGCACCCATTCATTCCGATTATGTCAAACTAACTAAATATTAAGAATTAATAAATGAAAGATAAAGGTTATGCTCTCAATTAATAACCTTGGTATGTATAATTTTAGGGGTGTAAAATTAGGGCATGTGACTACAAAATGTCATTTATTACAAAAGTACATTCAACAACCTCAAGTTTTGGTACTATAACTTCTATAAGTCACATAATCAAAATTGAAAAGATTTTTTGAGCACTACAAGAAATTAAGGAAAAAATCACTAATAATGTCTTTATATTCATAACACAATATGTTCCATTAGTGAAGGTAATAATCCCAAGCCTAGGTGTAAACATGACTACTATGACATAGACTAGTACTAGATGGGTGCCAATGTCACCAAAATATTAACCATATGCTCTAATAGGTTAGACACTATAGGCTATGTATTATACTCAATACCATATAGGATGGACCCTTCCATCTCTATAGTACTAATAACCTTAGAATATTGCATTCCCATAATAACAACAAATATGATGTAATCCAAATCTCCCCAAATAATGGATGGGGGATAAGATGGATAAAAATAACAAGGTTGGGGATCTCTTCAAAGGCTAGGAGGTTATGAGGTGAAATTATAGTCAAGGTAGGGTTTCTAACAAAGACATGGTAAGTATAGAGGAGGCTATCAAGGTGGATTCTAGGGTGGTAATCACAATCAGGGTGAATAATAGACATGATAACCAATTTTTATTATTTGTGTGTGGAGTATAACTATTTTATATGTAATTATCCCACTAATCCTTAGAGGTAAATGTATTATGTTTATTGTAGGGTTTTAGAATAACAACACACTAAGGATTGTCTAGCATTGGTATGCATAATTTTAGAGGTTAACGATAGGGAATGTGACTAAAAAATGTCATTTGTTAAAAAATTACATCGAACAACCTCAAGATCTATACTATAACTTATGTAAATCACACAATCAATATTGATAAGAATTTTTTATCACTCTAATAACTTAAGGAAGACATCACTAATAATTTCTTTTAATTCATAATAGAATAGGTTCCCTCAGTGAAGGTAAGAATCCCAAGCCTAGATGTAGACATGATTACTATAACATGGAATAGTCCTATATGGGTGTCAACCTCACCAAAGTATCAATTTTAGGCTCTATTAGGTCAAACACTATAGGCTCTATAGTATCCTCATTACCATGTAGGATGGACCCCTCCATTTTTGTAGTACCAATAGCCTTAGAACATTAGATTACCATAACAAAAATAAGCATTATATACTATAAATTCTACCCAAAGAATGTACAAGGGATAAGATGGAAAAAAATAACAAGGTTGGGGCTATCTTTAAAGGATATGAAGATATTATGGGTAACAATAGTCAAGATGGGGTTTTCAACAAAGATAAGGCAAGTATAAAGGAGGTTATTGAGGTAGATAACAAGGTGGTACTCATAACTAATCAATAATCAAAAAGGCCCAACAAGATAAATATCCTAACCCTATGATAGAAAGGGGTTTGATCTACCAAGTATCTTAGGTTATATAGAAAATTCAACATCAAGCTATGTTAGAAGGTGATACTATAACTATTGATACACATACGTATGGGAAAAAACTTCACATTATGAGATAGAATGGAATAGTTATTTCCTTAACTGATCTTATCAAAATCCTAAGTACTCTACAAAATGAAGTAATATTATAAAATATTAAAAACCTTATACATAACTTGGAGTGTGCATAGATGGGTCAACAATGCACTAAAAAGGTAATATGGCATTGAAAACTAATAATCCTTGGGATGTTGACTCTCGTATGGATATTGAGTTGGTAGGGTATGAAGTACCAAATTCCATGTCCAAATTTTGGATTAAAGTTAATATGATCTCATTATCCATATGGTAGGTTATTAGAAAATCAACACTCAACTATAATATAGTAATGAGTAATGCTAAGCCTCATAGATCATGGTAGGGTAAAATCTATTGGTTGTCTCAAATATGTGTAGATCAAAATTACAAACCTAAGATTGTGAGGATATTTTGAAGTAATTTATATGAAGCTTGAAGAAACACACTACCCTACAATGATTAATAAAAGGTGGGATTATGATGGTTAGATGACCATTAATATAATGCACAATCAACTAGAGGTGAATCAAGGGGATAAAATTATCATTAAAACCCTAAATAAAATTAAGAGCAAGCTCTATATTATACCTGAGGAGATGGTTTCACGTTATGCTTATAGAGTTAACAAATATTTTAAGGTGGGTATAGAATAAAATTAGAACACACTATGAGATATAGAGTACCAATGCTTTTACCCAAAATAAGAGTATCAACAACAAATGCAACCAATATAACAACATATATATAGACCTATAATAACAAAAGCACTAGTTCTATAGTTCCAAATAAAAGACTGCAATTCACCATTAGTGTGATTTCCAATAAAGTCTAAAGTAGATTTATTTTACAATGTACGTGTGATAAATATGGATTATACTAAAACTACAATATAATTCATTTTACCCTAATAAGCAACATCTTATGTTAATGGAGATTCTAATACCCACATGTTGAATAGGGTGAGAGGAGACCATGAGGTGCATCTACTATGAATGGTTTTCTCCACCAAATGCCAATTGCCTCAATATTTTTTAACTAAAGCATTTAACCAATTAATTTTCATATTATAACATAATGCACCCAACATATATTAGAGAGTGAGTGTATTTAATTATGTATTAAATGGAATTACTATGACTTGAAGGGAAGTTCATAGAACAAACCAACTACAATGGGATGAGACTTGTGAACTTATACACATTTGATTACAAATACCACCTAATTTTAGGGAATAATGTCCCTTTTTATAGGAAGGATACCAATCAAAAATTCATATTCATAAGTGCATGGATGTGTGGTCTACACAGGGTGTCAAACCTAAATATTAGGTGCACAAATTTAGTTATACTCTATAAATGCTTCCAATAACTTGGTACATGTACTAAGAACACATATACGAGATGAAGAATTGGTCTCAGGTACAATAATATTTCATTAATAATTTTATCTTTGAGGATTAAAATCCTCTTATGCATAATTTAGACACCTAAATTTCACCATTTAGTGTTAAAATTAACTTTGACACATTAACCATTCCCTTCCCTAATTCAAATTAAAATTAACATAATTTCCCTCTATTTTTTTAATAAGTGATTAATTATTAATTAATTAATTATGAACACCTTTTCATCCAAAATTAATTAATAATATAGATTTTCACCTGAATGTGTGTAACTTATCTCAAGATTCATCAATTCCCAATCCACTCCTTGCATATATTGTTACTTATGAGAAAATCAATTGATCATCATATCCAATCAAAATGTGTAATCATTCACTTAAGTAGATTAATAACATCTATGGGTCAATATTATATTACATCATCACTTTACATCTCTTCCCCCATTGAGAAAACTTAATATGACATGATATCCCCAAATGGGTTATGTCCATGGCAGATTATGTAGGCAACACTTAAAGACACATGGTGTATAGGGTCAGTTCAACCACCATCATTCATCTAAGTCCTTTTATATACATTTTCCACTATCAATTACTTAATCAAAGTGCTATATATTATTATCAAAATTTGTGACTATAAATTTTTTAAATATTTATCACAAATTAGACAATCTATATTTTTTATTTTTTGGCTCATAGCTTTCTATTGTTAGGATATATCATTCCCACATCTGCTCATGAGACCTCTAAGTTCGAGCACCATCTAAGCATGAATTCTATAAAATGGTAACTATTATTTTGTTATAATATCTTTTCTATCATTTAAAGGCTAGGGGAAATCATTTTACACATACTCTCTACAGTGTTTTAAACATTGGTATTGATTGTAGCTACTCATTTCCATATACGCATCCTTATTTTCATAATTTTGAGCATTCATCCACATTAATTTACTTTATGAACACTTGAGGGGACATCATCACATTAATTTTCAATCACTTGGGGAAAATTTATTCTCCATAATTATCTATTCTCTAATTTATCTACTTCAAAATAGTATTGATTTACAATACCATCTCAAAGAGGGGAAAATGTAGACACCTAAATTCCACCATTTAATGTTGAAATTCACTTTGACACACTAACCCTTCCCTTCCCTTGTTAGAACATAACTATCTAATGAGAGGGGAGTGAATCAATAGATTGATTAAAATTAGTCCTTTAATCTTTTTTAATTTTGAAAGGATATGTAGAGATCACACACACACATGCATAACACTAGATGTACGTGGAAAATCTAATATGGGTAAAACTACCATGAGAATAATTTATGGAATCTACTATTCTAATCTAGCCTCACAATTAAGAATCTCACTGGTTACAATGTTTAAGGGCACTAACCTTAAGGATAAACCAATCCCTTGATTTAAAATCACCTACTCTAAGGAATCACCAACTCCCTAACTAAGCACCAACTCAACTCTTCTGATGGCACCTACGAATTAGATCTATTTTGGAGCTACAACTCTAGATTACAAGATTGATTCCTAAATGAATCCATTTCTCTATTATAGACTTGTTCTATAACTGCTCATAATCTGATCTACATCTCTCTTCCTCTCTTTCTCTCTACCTCTCAATTCAACCTTTTTTAACACTTTATCACCACTTAGTGTATTTCCTAGATGATGTATATATATGTATTGATCTAAGTCTCACATATTTTCGACATTCGTACACAGTTTTTAACACATCATGCTCTTGCAAGTTTACCACTTCTTGAATTCATGCACCACCACCATAATTCTCTATTTTTTACTATATAGAATATATCAGGCTCTAATTTTGATGTATATGCCATATTACACACTTTAGATCGATCACAATGATCTATATCATTCTCTATGTTTTATAATACATCTTTCCTATATGTTGCATCACTTGACCATTTGAGAAGAACATCTATTTAAATACTAACTATTGATCTTATACTAACTATTGATCTTATGTTTCACACCATGATCCAATGATCATCATTCAAATGAATCAAATTTGAAACACAATCATTAAAATAAGATCTGATAGGCTCACATGCTCCATTAGATCTTTTTGAGATTCCAATCTTTAATGCTCTAATATTTGAAGTAATATATTGATAAAAATATGACAGGATCACATGATCTGTTAGATCTTTGTGAGCTTTTGAACTTTAATGTTTCAATATTTAAATCCCATACATTATCATTTTAATATGAGCTCATTTGTCAGGGATGCGAAACACCGGAAGCATACAATTGATTACCAAATACCAAGCAACTATAATATGTGGAAATAACCAGATTCACCAAGTAACTAGAATTCAGAATAACACAGCATATGAGAGACAATACACAACTTGTATTAACACTTTATACAGAAAAGAATACAATAGAGAATATCCCACATCTTCTCCACCACCTTACAGAGGTTTCCCACACCTCAAGTGAATAGTAAATCTTCTCCCCAAAGCTCTCCCTCTCACAGGTCCCAACACCCAACTCAAATACAGAGTTGGTGTTCACCTCCTGTGCTCCATGCACAACACAAGTGCTCCACGCACTCCACAAGCACTCCACGTGCTCCACAAGTACTCAAGGTACTTCAAGTAGATCTCCCATGAACTTGCAATAACCTGCACTTCAACAGACCATACTTATGGAAGGAACTCCCTTGCCTTCCTCTTGCTCTATCTGAGTACACACCTGTACTCCAAGTAGATCCTGCCTGATACTGCTCCCTATTGTGTTGCTGTCTATATGACCTTGCACACCTGCAAATCAAACAACAGTTCTGCTCACCTGTGAACCTCGACCTTGCACACACATACACCTGCAGATCAACGATCTTACTTACCATGTAGATCTCCTATATAGGCCATGCAACTGTGACCAAGATCCTACACTCCTGAAGAACCCAGCTGGCTCTCCAATCCAGCACCAACACACCTGGTACTGAGGCACTAGGAGGAACGCACCATTGCTCTACCTCACACACAGAAGGAGCTTATAATTATGCTCTCTTACTCCCTAGCACACTTTTCCAATACAACCATGAGTCTATTATATAGATCTCATCAAACAATAATTAGACATCTAATTACAATAATTAGATCCGTAGCTCTCAGTCTATAATTAGCCCTAATCATGCAAACACTTGGTTCGTCAACCAACTGCCCGTAATTAACTCACAGTCGAACCACACAGGTGACCGACGCCGGTCCCTATCCGCCTGGGGGTCGCCGACGCCGGCCGATCTCTGACCGACGTCGGTTGCCTTCCTGCCCTATCCTGCCGACGTCGGTTGGCCTGACCGACGCCAGTGTCTCTGACACTCAGCAACTCTCCTACAACCTCCTCCGTGTCTGCATCAGTGAAGCTTTTAGCTCCACAACCTAACAATATCCCACTTGGAGATAAATAGCTGCATTGTACCTATACCTGTACCCCATCTAATCTGTTTCCTGGTTTGTATCCCTCTTCAAGCTCCCACCTGAAGACAACCCACCACACATCCTATGGTGTACCACCTGTCATCCGAGTACCCTGCCACATCCAAACCTACAACACCTATAGTGAAGTCCTGACCCTGCATAGCAACACCTGCTGCCGGTCCCTCTCAAAAAACTGAGAACCCACTTCCCCAAATTGGCTCTTAACTCTGACAGCTCCCACTACATGGGAAAACTCAGGTCTATACCAGACCTCATGTGATTTCGGACACTGTACCTATCCAGCCCTTAGTGTGCTCCGGTTCTGCATCCCAAACCTTGCCAACACCTGATTCACATCAGCTCCCACTCGAGACAAAATCAACGTGTGATCTCCATGCCTCCCATGTCAAAGAATTTTGCTGCTCCAAACTCCTCATGACATGACATTGAACTAATCTTACCCTTAGCTCAGCAAAACCCTGTATGTACACCCCTGCTAGCTAGCATACTATCCACATACAGCAACAGAATGATGTTGCAATCATCATCCCCCTGGTAAGTCAAACCACAGTAGTTACCCTGACACTGACTAGAGTCAAGCTCTGTCCTCCACCTGTCAAAACCTGTACCACTATCCTGTAGCTCCTCAAGACCATATGCCCTGGTCTTCCATCTCACATATCTGTTCTCTCTATTCTTCTACTAAGGAATCCATTTGTCTCTGTGCTTTCATCTAGCTGGCAAACCTACCAAATCTCCCGCTTGGTTCTGCATCATAATCCTGCCTAGCTCCCACCTGTTTCCTGGATCCTTCCTGCTCTACAATCAGCAACATGTATAAAGAAGAGGAACAATGAATTTGGGGGCCTACTTACACCTTCAGTCCTCCGTATGGGTGTTTGAGACTCCTTGACAACATGCTGTCCACCCAAAATTTGTTACAGTGACCGACCTCGATCACTCCACAGTTTACATCCGACCGACGTCGATTCCATGCATCTGTACCTGACTACCAACCTGCCAGCACTGGTGTCCCTGTTGCCGACGTCGGTCCTCCTGACCGACATTGGTCTTACATACTGTCGACGTCGGTCCCATGATCGATGTCAGTCTTAACCTGCCCGACACTGCTGGCTTCGGTCTGCACATGACCGACATCGGCACCTGTCTGTTCGACGCCGGTTCTTCCCGACTGACACCGGTGTCTGTGTTCACCTGTGAGTGATGACTTTTTACCCGCGAGCTTCTTTAAATCAAAACCCATGTCCAAACTACTCTGCTCAGAAGTATCCAGCACCATCCACTAAACTCTGTCCGCCATCTCCTCCAAGAACACCAAGGCTTTCCAGTTCTTAAGCCTGTCAAATATATCTGTCTTCTGCTTAAGAACATGCATCTCCTTCCTGCTCATGTGACCAAGCCTACGAAGCCACGTCTCTGCAACAAAAGAAGAATCAGTAATATAAACAAGTAGATAAAGTATATCTATTTTCTTACCACCAGCTAATTCAAGTGCTACCGCTGTGAGAGTTCTTGTGCATCTCTCATCACCCAATCTTTCTAAAGAAATTAGCCATATCTCCAAACTTGGGACCTACATGACCTTCATCAACACCTGTGTGTTGGCCACCTGCAATTTTAGCTTCACTTCCCCTTTGCCAATTCTTTGGCAAGGCTTACCAGCTCCTCTACCTGGGGCTGCATGGAAAGAGGCAACCGAATCTTTTATCCAAGATTTAACTTTATCCAAGAAACCTGCAAACACATCCTGTGCAACAACACCTGCTACATCTGTATCTTTAGTTTCTTCATGATGATCTGCTACCAACCAACAATATTCTTTTACCTTCTCTTTCTTTCCATAGGACCGTGAGTAATCGTCTGTGCTTTTCAACTCCTCCATTCTTAGCTTACTTTCATCTGCCATTGCTCTACTCCCACTCGATCAAAAACCCCTGAGAGTGACCTATAACCAAAACACAACCTACTACTGCAACCTTAGCTCTGATACCACTTGTCAGGGATGCGAAACACCGGAAGCATACAATTGATTACCAAATACCAAGCAACTATAATATGCAGAAATAACCAGATTCACCAAGTAACTAGAATTTAGAATAACACAGCATATGAGAGACAATACACAACTTGTATTAACACTTTATACAGAAAAGAATACAATAGAGAATATCCCACATCTTCTCCACCACCTTACAGAGGTTTCCCACACCTCAAGTGAACAGTAAATCTTCTCCCCAAAGCTCTCCCTCTCACAGGTCCCAACACCCAACTCAAATACAGAGTTGGTGTTCACCTCCCGTGCTCCACGCACAACACAAGTGCTCCACGCACTCCACAAGCACTCCACGTGCTCCACAAGTACTCAAGGTACTTCAAGTAGATCTCCCATGAACCTGCAATAACCTGCACTTCAACAAACCATACTTATGGAAGGAACTCCCTTGCCTTCCTCTTGCTCTATCCAAGTACACACCTGTACTCCAAATAGATCCTGCCTGATACTGCTCCCTGTTGTGTTGCTGTCTATATGACCTTGCACACCTGTAAATCAAACAACGGTTCTGCTTACCTGTGAACCTCGAGCTTGCACACACATACACCTGCAGATCAACGATCTTACTTACCATGTAGATCTCCTATATAGGCCATGCAACTGTGACCAAGATCCTATACTCCTGAAGAACCCATCTGGCTCTCCAATCCAGCACCAACACACCTGTTACTGAGGCACTAGGAGGAACACACCATTGCTCTACCTCACACACAGAAGGAGCTTATAATTATGCTCTCTTACTCCCTAGCACACTTTTCCAATACAACCATGAGTCTATTATATAGATCTCATCAAACAATAATTAGACATCTAATTACAATAATTAGATCCACAGCTCTCAGTCTATAATTAACCCTGATCATGCAAACACTTGGTTCATCAACCAACTGCCCGTAATTAACTCGCAGTCGAACCACACAGGTGACCGACGCCGGTCCCTGTCCGCCTGGGGGTCGCCAACGCCGGCTGATCTCTGACCGACGTCGGTTGCCTTCCTGCCCTATCCTGCCGATGTCGGTTGGCCTGACCGACGCCGGTGTCTCTGACACTCAGCAACTCTCCTGCAACCTCCTCTGTGTCTGCATCAGTGAAGCTTTTAGCTCCACAACCTAACATCATTCATGTCATTAGATCTTCAAAAAAAGCACAAACTTTACCTTTGTCTATCATTAAACATTAGATTATTTGACCTCTTTTACTCCTTGTGGTCCATTGATATTCATTGCATGATCATACACTTACCATTATATCCTTGGATAGACTAATATTCTCATTGGTTCTATCTCTAACAAGCTCCTACAAATGTGACACTTAGCACCCTCACATGTGTTCTACACATTATTGTTAGTGCCTAAACTTGTGACACATGACACTCTTGCATGCTGTCTACACATTTTTAGTCCTCATGCTAGTGACACTTAGCACTAACACATGCCTTTTGATCACTTTACTATTAATCCCCATGTTTGTGAAACTTAGAACTATTGCTTTTCTTCTACACATTTTTAGTTCTTATGCTTGTGACACTTGGCACTATCACTTTCACTTTCACATACTTTTGACATATTGAATTTTATAAGAATAATTGGATCTTCATTGTATGATTTAACACTAACCGTTGATCAAGATTAGACAAGTCTTAAGTTGAGGACTTAAGAAATATTAAAGTCTGTGATCACTACTCTAAACTGGTAATTCCTAGGTCAATGCAGTCAATTTCACAATGATGAAGAAGGTTTAAGTTATAACTTAAGTGACTGGTTCCCACATATAAATAGTCAACATGAAAATAGAAATGCTTATGAATGCCATGACTAAAAGCCTTAAGGTTTTATTGAGAAACCCTAATAATGTTTGAGAGTTAAAATAAATATTTTATGGGCTCATTTCTCTTCATCTAATCCTATAGACCATATATATGAGATGCACTTGAAAAACCCATAATGGATATTATATCAATTTATCTACAAATGTCCAATAATGGTCTCTGTAAAATAATGACAACATTATATAACAATATTGTAACTTATACTATGCAATGGTAAAACATTCTCTTCTTACCATCAAACTTGTCTGATCATTTGACATATATGACATCGAATCTCCCTTTTGACATCAAATGACAATCATATTTCCAATAATATCTCCATTTGTCATTGATGGCAAAATAAATGCTCTGATCTTGTAATGCATAATGTATTCCTTCTCTTTCATTGACTGTACTTGCTTTGCTTGCATGAGATTTTGATGAACTTGAGTTGAAGCTATTCATTCCAAAATTTCCCCTCCTTAGGAAATGGAACATTTTGGACACATGATTTTCTCCTTATTTGATAAACATAAATCTTTTACAGAGAGCATTCACACTTTTTCTCCCCCTTTGACATCAATGGAAAATGGACTCCAAATTTCTCATTGTTTGTCCAAAATTTTCTCCCCTTTATCAGATAAAGGAGTTTATCTAAGAATTTGAAACCATAAACTCATTAAAAATTTGTAAAACTATGCATACCTAAGTTTCCTTTTCTCTCTTCTTCCAAAGATTAACAAAGCTTCTATGATCCTCCCATTGGACTCATGCCCTATCTCTAAGATCTAGTGATGTGATGTAGGAGCCACCACTCCCAACTTATATCTTAGATACTCAAATTATTTTTTTGGGATAGGTTTGGTGAATATGTCTATAATTTTATCTTGTGTTGGCACATATTCCATTGTGACCTCTTGATCTACAAACTTTTCTCTTAAGAAGTGATACTTAATTGATATGTGCTTAGTTATAGAATGCATCACTAGATTCTTTGATATATTAATAGCACTTAAATTGTCACAAAGAATAAAGATAGGTGATTTGTATTCTAATTTGATATATTTGAGTGTTTTCTTCATCCATAATACTTGAATGCAACATACCACTAATGCAACATACTCTACTTCTATTGTAGAAAGAGTAATTGACTCTTAATTTTTGCTTAGCCATGAAACAAGTTTGTTTCTAAGGAAAATGTACCACCACTAGTGCTTCTTCTATCATCCATACTTCCTATCCATTCAGCATTTGTATATGTTTTCAAATTAAAATCTTCACCTTTGGGATACCATAATCCATAGTCAGTTGTACTCTTGATATATCTAAAGATTATTTTCACTACATTGACATGTGACTCTTTAGGAGCAACTTGAAATCTTGAAACCATGCATACTACTTACATGATATCAGGTCTTGATGTAATTAGGTATAACAAGATACCTATCATTAATCTATACAAATTTTGATTTGCATCAAGGGACTCATCCTCTTTTCTTAACTTATATCTAGTTATCATGGGAGTACCTATTAGTTTGCTATCTTCCATTCCAAACTTCTTGAGTATTTCCTTAGCATACTTGGTTTTGGATATAAATATCCCTTTAACAATTTGTTTTATCTATAGACCAAGGAAGAAATAAAGTTCTCCAAGAATAGACATCTCAAACTCACTTTTCATTTGTGTAGCAAATTCTTTGCACATTGTGTTGTTGCTACCACCAAAAATGATATCATCTACATATACAACAATAATTAACATATGCTCACCTTCTAATGTGAAGTATAAATCGATATCTGTGTAACCTTTATTAAATCCTTATTGTTGTAAGCACTAGTCTAATCTTGAATACCATGCTTTAGGTGACTATTTTAGACCATACATAGCTTTCTTCAATCTGCAAACATAATATTCTTCTTCTCATAGATAAAGACCTTTAAGTTGTTCTATGCAGATTTCCTCTTCTAGGCTCCCATTTAAGAAAATAAACTTAACATCCATTTGATAGACTTTGAATTTATTATAAATAAATAATGCTAGAAACATTCTTATGGCTTCCAATCTAGCAACTAGAGCAAATGTTTCCTCAAAATCTATGCCTTCAAGTTGTGCATATCCTTTGCACACCAATATAGCCTTATTTATTATAATAGTTCCATCCTCATTGAGTTTATTTCTAAAGACCCACTTTGTACCTATTACATTCTTGTTTTAAGCTCTTGGAACCAACTCCCATGCTTTTTTATTTTCAATTTGGCTTAGTTATTCTTCCATAGCTTTAAGCCAATTTTCATCCTTGCTAGCCTCAACATAGTTCTTGGGCTCAATTTCAGATATTAGAGAAAAAATTACTTGCTCCTTATTCATTTCCACCCTTCTTTTTTGAACTCCTTCATTTTTATTACCAATAATCTTCTCTATAAGATGATCATTTTGAACAAATATTATAGGTGGCTTTTCACTTACTTCCTCAGGATCTTCATTAGCTACTTCCTCTTCAGAATCTAATTTTTTTTCATAAATGTCTTTGCCAGGTTTAACATGTTTTAAGCCTTCATCAACCTTGACATTGATACTCTCTAAAATATTCTTTATCCTTTTATTGTAACATATGTTGACTTTGCTTTGGGTGGCATAAACAAGAAATATTCCTTCATCACATCTTAATTCAAAGCTTCCCAATTTGTCTTCTTTTCTATTGATTTAGCATTTGATTATAAACACTTTGAAATACTTAACAGAGGTAGGTTTTACATACCATAGTTCATATGGGGTTTTATCATAGTTTACCCTCAGTTAAGCTCTATCTAAGATATATACTATTGTTTGTACTACTTCTCTCTAGTATCTATTAGGTAACTTGGCCTCTTTTAGCATTATTTTGGCCATCTCCTTGACTATTCTATTCTTTCTTTAAACAACTCCATTATATTATGGAGTCCTTGTTGTACAATAATGCCTTTTGATTTCATGCTTCTCACAGTATTCTATGAACTCATTTGAGGTGAATTCTCCACCTCTATTAGATCTTAAGCATTTGATTTTTCATCTAATCACATTATCTACCATGTCCCTAATGATCTTGAATCTTTCAAATAGTTGAGACTTGTCCTTCAAAAAGGTTACCCATGTCTTTCTTGAGTAATCATCTACTAGTAGCATTAACTATCTTTCTCCTTTGGATCCTCTTGTCTTAGTAAGACCACAAAGATTAGTTTGAAATAACTCTAAAGGATTTGTAGTTACATGCTTCTTAGTTTTAAATTTGACCCTTGCTTGATTTACTTGTTAACATTCCTTGCAAGTAGTGTCTACAAGTTTGGTTATCTTAGGCATATGTCTAACACACTTATTTGAGCTCACCTTAACTAGGTTATCAAAATTGACATGACCCATTCTTCTATGCCATAACCAACTCTCATCAATCTTTCATATCAAGCAGTTATTAGCATTCACTTCACTAAGATTATAGATATTACATTTAGTTCTCTTCCCTTCTGCATCTAGCCTTTTAGATCTCTTTATCTTGTATCCTTCTACATTAAATATGACCTTATATTCATTGTCATACATTTGGCTAACACTTAGCAGATTATGTTTCAATCCTTTAACATAAAGGACATCATGTGTAGGTATTTTTCCATCTATATTTAAGGTTAATTTACCATGGATATTTACTGTAGTATTGTCTCCCAAGCTAATAGATCCTTATTTGCATTTAATCAATTTGATGAACTTACTCTTGTCACCAGTCATGTGTTTTGAGCAACCACTATCTATTATTCACAAATTGTGTTCTTTGACATGGAGTGTAGTTTGAGAAATCATAAATTTTACAACTTTATGATCTTTTAATTTCCACACATCCTTAGGTTTCTTGTTTGGCTTATTTTTCTCCTTTTCAGAGACTTGTGAAACTTTGTTCACACTGGAAGGCATGCTTTTATTTTCACTTTATAGTTTTGGTATTAAAAAGTTCATTCTACATTATTTATCTATGTGACTAAAATTATTGAAATTATAAAAAATTACATTTGTATCTAACAAGGGAATAAATAATTTTATGCTTACAAATTTTGTTCTCTTTTTAGTCATAACTCTACATTCACTAGCCTTATGACCAAACTGATTATAAGTATAATTATAACCATAGAAAAATGAGGAATACTTAGTCATAGCATTTATTTATGTAGGATGAGGAGGTTTTCTTAACACTGGATTCTTCAAGTCTCTCACCCTTATGTAACCGTTTGTATCAACAACCTTTAGTTTGTAGAGATTTATTTCTTCAAGTCTCTTTACATCTTCCTTGAGTTTGTAGAGATTGATCATTATTATTCTTCTTCTTTTCTTCAAGATTATTTTCTCCTTCAAATTTCTTCACATCAACTGTACTTGTGTCTTTCTTTATATCTCTAGATGCATTCTTTCAAGCTTTTTCATTCTTTGTTCTTAATTCTATTTGTACTTTGAAGTTGTCATATAAATTTACAAATGTAATAGTAATGGGACTTTTCCATTTTTCAAAACCAATACTAGTTCTTTCTTTTGATGGATTTTGAGAGTTGATCAATTCATCAAGAATTTCGAACCCTCCTTTTAGCTTCAGACATTTGTTTATTTGTTCTTTAAAATTTTCAAGATCTTTTCTCAAAGTCACTATTTCTGATTCTAACTTCATGCATTCATTAGATTTAGATTATAGTTCAAATTTGACTATGTCTTATATTATTTTAGCCTCTTCAACTTGTGTTTTTATACCAACTACCATCTGATCAACATTTTCAAGACTATTGGATACTTTTTCAATCTCCTTTTGTGCTTGCTTCTTATACTTTAAGTTCTTTTTTCTCAGATTTTCAATTTCATTTAGAGAACAAATGAGTTCTCCCTCTAGATCCACTTCTCTTTCCTCTTCTTCATCTGAGTCTTCAACTTCTTCTATTTCTTGATCCAAAGAGGTTGATTCTAATGTCACAAATAGGGATTCATTTCCCTCAACCACAAAGGCACAATCATGGTCATCATCTGAGCTATCACACTCATCTAATGAATCAATATCTTATTTTATGTATAAGTCTTTATTTTTTTGAAGAAGTTATTCTTCTTAGAGTAGTGGGGTTTCATCTTTTTACTATCCTCTTATTGCTTAGAATTATCCTTTTTATTATAAGGGAATTTAGCAGTAAAATGTCCTACCTTACCATAATTAAAGAATTTAAAGGGTAACGTAACATTGTACTTTCCAAATCCTCTTCTTAATTTTTTAACAAATTTGGCTTCTTTTTCATTAGCCTCTTTAGATCCAGATGTAGGTGGTTTTGATTTTACTTGTTTGGATGCTTTGAATTCAATTTCTCTCTTGAAAGCATCTACTTCTACCATTCTCATCTCATAGGCTATGAAGGTTCCATGCAACTCATCTACAATGATCTTATCTAGATCTCTTTCTTCCTCTATTACATGGATTTTAGAGTCATACCTTGATGGTAGAGATCTTAGGACCTTTTTGATAATGACTAAATATTTCATTTCTTCTCCAAGGCCTCTAGTTGCATTAACTATATCATCTTCTCTGAGGAGGCAGTCTACAATTTTCTCTTATTCATTCATTTTAAGACTTTCAAACTTGCTTTTATATTTGTATCTTGGCTTGCTTTACCTTAGCATCACCTTCATAGATACTCTTCAACATGTTCTAGATATCCTATGAATTTTGACAATGCATCACTTTAACAACTCTAAGTTAGAAAATCCACAAAGGATAACATTATTTACCTTGGCATTGCTCTTATATGCCTTCTTTGAAGCCTGATTAGTAGGAGTTATAATAAGAGCTGAATATCCATTTACAATAGACATCCATATATAGAACCCTAATGAAGATAAATATTATCTTTTCTAATGCTTCAAAATTCATAGTTTGATCCATCAAAGAGAGGTACTTTTTTTGAGGAAGAGCCTTATTGACTATCCATCTATGTTCACTATCCAAGATCTACATGAGCTAATTAAGCTTATTCTAAGGAACTAGGGCTCTAATACTAATTATTGAAACACAACTATCTACTAAGGGGGGGGGTGAATCAATAGATTGATTAAAATTAGTCATTGAATCCTTTTTAAATCAATTTAGAAAGGATATGCAGATATCACACACATACACATATGTATAACATTTGACATACATGGAAAACCCCATATGGGAAAAACCACCATGAGAATAGATGTTAGAATCTATTGTTCTAATCTAGAATCATAATTAATAACCTCACTAGTTATAATGTTTAAGGGAACCAACCATAAGGAGACACCAATCCCCTAATTTAAGAGCACCTACTCTAAGGAAGCACCGAATCCCTAACTAATCACCAACTCAGCTCTTTTAATGGTACCTAATAATCAGATATATTTTGGAGTTATAACACTAGATTACAAGATTGATTCATAAATGAATCTAGTTCTCTATTATAGACCTATTATATAAATTCTCATACTCTGCTCTACATCTCTCTTCCTCTCTTTCTCTCTCCCTCTCAATTCAACCTTTTTCAACACTTAGTGTATTTCCTAGATGATGTATATATATGTATTGATATAGGTCTCACATATTTTCTATGTTCACACTTGGTCATTAACACATCACACTCCTACAAGTTTCCCACTTTTTGAATTCATACACCACCACCATAATTCTCTATCATTTACTATATTTAGCATATATCAGGTTCTAGTTTTGATGCACATGCCATATTACATAATTTAGATCAATCACAGTGATCTATATCATTCTCTATGTCATATAATGCATCTTTCTTGTATGTTCCATCACTTGACCATTTGAGATGAACATTTATTTAAATACATACCATTGATCTTAAGTTTAATTCCATGATATAATGATCATCATTCAAATGACTCAACTTTTAAATGTAATTTTTAGATCAAGCTCTCACAGGCTCATGCACTCCATTATATCTTTATGAGCTTTTGAACTTTAACACTTAAATCCTTAAAGTGCATCTATTTATAAAATTTTGATAGGCTTACATGCTCCATTATATCTTTGTGAGCTTTTAAACTATAAATTTTTAATATTTAAAGCGCATCCATTGATATTTTGATCTAAAATCATGCGTGCCATTAGATATTCAAAAGAATTACTAACTTTACCTCTGTCTATCATTAAACATCAGATACTTTGACCTCTTTGACACCTCACACTTTTTTGATCTTCATTACATGATCATGTGCTTACCATTAGATCTTTTGATAGACTAATATGCTCATTGGTTCTCTATTTGATAAGCTCTCATGAACATGATACTTGGCACCCTTACATGCCTTTTGTATATTGTTATTAGTGCCTATGTTTATGACACTTGGCACTCTCACATGCCTTCTACACATTATCATTCTTTGTGCTTGTGACACTTGGAACTAGCATGTGCCTTTTGATCACTTTACTATCAATTCCCATGATTTTGACACTTGGCACTAGCACTTTCCTTTTGCACATTGTCATTTCCTGTGCTTGTGACACTTATCACTAGCACTCTCAATCTCAGGTACCTTTGACATATTGATTATGCATAATTAGATCTTAATTATATGATTTAGTACTAGTCGATGATCAAGCTCATATAAGTCTTAAGATAAGGATTTAGGAAATATTAAATTCTTTGATCACTACTCTAAGCCAATAATTATTAGATCAAAGGGGATAGTTTCATAATGACAAAGAAGGCTTAAATTATAACTTAAGGGATTAGTTCCCACCTATATCTAGACAACATGAAAATAGAAAATGATTGTGAATACCATGACTAAAAACCTTAGGGTTTTATTGAGAAACCTTAGTAATGTTTGAGAGCTAAAATAAAACTTTTTTGGGATCATTTTTCTTCATCTAAACCTATAGACCATATATATGAGATGTACTTGAAAAACCAATAATGGATCTTCTATCAATTTATCTGCAATGGTCTAGAAATGGTCTCTATAAAATCATGATAATATTATATGACAATATTATTACTTATACTATGCAATTGTAAAACATGCTCTTCTTTCCATCAAACCTGTCTGATCCTCTGACATCTATGACATCCATAATGCCAATAATCTCCCTTTTGACATCAAATGATAATCATATTTCCAACATCCCTTCCTTAATTCACATTAAAATTAACATAATTTCTTTCCAAATTTAGAATAATTGATTAATTCCTATTTAATTGATTATGCACACCTTTTCCTCCAAAATTAATTAATAATCTAGATTTTCTACCTCACCTAGACATCCTACATGTTTATCTCAATTATATGTTGACTCATCCAACCACCCTCCTCAACTTCATCAGCCACCTTATGAGTATCCCTTGAATTTTCAACTAATTTGACATATTCTAGCTGGATCACTCAACCAACTCCCCTTTCTTCTCAACCTATGGAATTAGTCATCATCCTCATGGATGAGGACTAATTCACAATCATTTGAATAATTTGAAATATTCAAATAATTATCAACCATCCAATCAAGTTCCCATGAGCCAATAAATAGACATACAAAACATTACTTTCAACCATGCTCACTTATGATAATGAAGTGCTATCAAATTTTGAAGTGAATCCAAGCCATCAAAAGTCCATTTGCATTCCAAAACATTTCCTAATTCCTATTTGAATTGGATAAGTATTGAGAAAACACATTCAAAATAATAATTCATTTTCAATAACAATGGAGGAGGCTCATGGTACTTCAGTTTTATAAGTGTGTGTTATTGTTACTTTTTATTTGTCATTCTATCCTAAGGTAGAATTGAGTTTAGAATATGATCATTTGTTTTTTATTCCTTAGCTTAGTTACATTTTATATTTTTCTTCACACATATAACATTATGAAGAATTTCAAAATATTTTTATGTTAAGGGCAAGAATAAGATTTGATTACTATAATAGACTCATTTTTGTAGCAAGAAATAACTAGAGTTTTGAATATAGCTATCTAAAATTACAAGGCCAACAAAAAAAATGATAAACATTTTTTGAAACCTTGAAATAGGATAAAAAATGATGCATAAATTATATAGTTTAGTGATAGTGATTAGGAATTATATTTTAAGGGCTTATTTGAAACTAAGCGAGAAGTAGAATCACTAAAGCCAACATCATAAAATAAATTGAAGATATAATGTTGTGACATATAAATATTTAGGAATAAGAAGGGTAGAGAGCACTGTGGGTGTTTATTTTAGGTGGATATAACAAAATATATCAAGATATAATAAATAAACTTGTTAAGAACATTAGGACAGAGTATCAACCCAAGATTGTGACCTTAGGAGACTACTAGACAAAGAACAAGGTTTCAAAAGCATTGCAAATTTTATGGGATTATTAGCATTCTGAATAAAGTTCATATAAGTAAAGGATGTAGATATTTCATTGTGATAAATTCACATAGAGATAAAAGAGTGTGTGAGGCCTATGAATAAGCATCCATATAGGCTAAATCTAAACATGAAGTTGAAAGTAAACACTAAACTAAATTAGATGCAAGTTGCCTACATTATATATCTAGTGGAAAGGGTAGAATAGGTTAACCTAAATGTGGTTTAGTCTAAGAAGTCTAGGGAAATCAAATTGTTTAGGGATTATTGTGCACTAAAAGATTCCTATATTAATGATCCATTCCTAATTCTATTTGATGAAGTCTTGGAGTCAATCACATGACATAAAGATTATTATTTTATAGATTGGTTTAGTGGTTATCATCATATTGTAATCATAACAAAGGATATGGATAAAAAATCATTCATAATAGAATAATGATCTTTTTCATAAAAAGTAATGTTATTTTTGTTGAAGAATGATCTAACTATGTTTTTACACTTTTGGTCACTGATTTTAAATATTTCATCCATGATTTTCTTAAAGTCGACCTAGATGATTAGGTTATATTTTCCTTGTTCAAGGATAACTTATCTAAGCTAAAACTTATGATATAACATTGTTGAACTCTATGCATTGCATTGAAACTAAAAAAATGCTTGTTATTTAAACATTTTGGTGATCTATTGGGGAATATAGTATATAATTATGGTATTTTGGTGGACCAAGCTAAAATCATAGTAATTGTAGGCATGCCACTTCCTACAAGTTCTACAGAGGTGGTGAATTTTTTAGGGCATATATAATACTTAAAAAATCATATAAGGATATGAAACTATATCTTGTCTAATGTAAAAACTACTGTGAAAAGATATCAAGTTCAAATGGAATAAAGAATACTAAGTAATTCTTGTATATCCCAATTATAAATTGGTAAATACTCTTATTTTAGTTTTTCTTGATTAGAGTAACCTTTTCAAGTTTATGTTGATGCCTTAGGGATTGAATTAGGAGTTATTATCACATAACCATGAGATGAAGGATTTGAATACCATGTTCAATTCATAATTCATAAAATTTTAGCTACAAAAAATGATTAAATGAATATAGAAAGGGAAGCTCTAGTAATGGTGTTCACACTGCAAAAGTTTAGGCACTACCTTCTAGCAATGCCATTTGAATTATTCACTAATCACTAGGCTTTGTGATACATGGTAAATAAGCCCATTTTTTGAGGTAGGATATATCGATGGTTGATTTTGTTTCAAGATTTTCAATTTAAAATCAATATGAATCTTGGGAGGGAAAATGTATGACTAGACCACTTAAGCTAGATACATAATGGAAAAGAACCAGAGGAACTTTAGATTGCATCATTTAATGATCATATATTTTGAATCTATGTGATTATTTAAAATATGAAAGATATAAAAAATTTATTATAACAAGGGATATTTCCTTCACACTATTTATATAGGGACAAAAAATAATTGATCACATTAACTATTCCCTTGGACATTATCAATGGGTTTTTTTTACAAAATGGGAAAAGATGAAGTATTACATAAAGTAGCTTTGGAACATGAATGCCTCAACTTATTGAAGAGGCTCATCAAGTAAACAAAGGTGGGCATTTCATAGGAAACTAAACTATGATAAAGATTATATAAAGTGGTATGTGGTGGCTTACTCTATTTTAGGATACACACCAGGTAACTAAACACTACAATATTTGTCAAAGAATGGTAAAACCAAATTAGAGAGATGAGATGCCACTAAATACTATGATATATGAAAAACCATTCAAATAATTGGGTTTTAATTTCATGGGACCAATAAATACACCCAACAAATGTAGTCATACAAGATAGATAACCACTATGCTAAACTATTTTACTAAATGGGTTAAAGTTGCTATGACACCAAGATATAGTGATAAGGATGAAACTAAGTTTATCTTTGAAAATATCATAACTATATTTATGTGTCTAATTAAGTTGGTTAATGATAGAGGAACACATTTAATAAATAATAACATAAAGAGTCTCATAAAGGATTTTATGATCCCACACTATAAAAACATGACATATCACCCAAAGAAAATGGACAAGTGAAAGAATCAAACAAAGTCCTTGGAAAAATGCTCACAAATATATAGAATGTTTAAAGAGATGATTGTTAGCTAGTATATAGACTTGAAGTAGTAATGCCCATGGAATAAATAGAACATAGTCTATGAATTATAATGATCATGTGACTAAGAGATCAAGACTCTCTGTAGGTAAGACTAATGGATCTAAATTGAATGGAAGAAACCAAACATACATAAAAATGGACACAAGAGGTTAATAAAAAAATTATAAAAGTATGGTATAATCACAACCTACTAACCAAAGAGTTTTAATCAAAATAGGCAGTGTTACTATAGTATAATGATTACTATAGTATAACAAATTCAAAGTATTTCCAAGCAAGTTACACATTAGATAGAAAATACCCTACATTATTCATGAACTATTTTTTATTATATAGGTTAAGAACTAGGTTAAGAGGGCCCCATAACTTTACAAAAGGAAGCCAGAAGATAAGCATGAACAACAACAAAACAAAAAGGAACAAAACAAGAACCTGATAGGAAAAACCCCTTGCCACCTAAAATATGTTAAGGTTTTAGCAAAAAACCCAAGACAAACAAAAGAAAATAAAAAATAACCAACTAATTAGATTCAGAATAGATGACCAATTTTTTGGCCTTGGGAATTTCCTCTTTGTTGATCATTTTCCCTCTAGTGCGGTTCCCAATAGATTGGTCTTTTCCCTCACCCTACCTCTTGCACTACAGATTGGTAAACTTAGGTTCCTCCTTCTCCTTTTTAGACTCCTTGATATTATCCTCCACTCCTATGAGAGTTTTTTTTTGATTTGGGAAGTGAGCTCATAAAAACTTGCATGTTCTTTGATAAAATTCATTTCTTCCATCCCATGAACTAGAAGTCCTTTAAGATTGGTGACTCCATTTGTAATTTCATTTTAAAGAAATTTTTGGATCAAAATTTTGGTGAAAAGATTATCAAGTGATTGTTTAATTTATTCCTTGTTTTTACCTCTCACTTTGGAATCTTCTTGTGAAAACTTATCTCTAGCTCCTTCTATTTGGTCCTTCCCATCTTTATCATACTCAGACTCCATGAAGAAATCATATTCCTTATTAGAGTCTTCCTATTTACTAGGTATGTTAATCACCTCTATAATAATTATTAACCATAATGGTTCCCCCGTATTGACCAATAATAGTATCATCCCTTGGTGGATAATATCTGTTGAGGGATTACACTTGAAATTCATAATCATAGCTTCCATAGATTTCAAAAGGAAAAATGGAAGACTAATAGTATGCCCCTTAAAGTGATTAAGAAATAAAAATTAATGAGATAATATTACCATGTTTTTACCCTATATTGTGATACAATGCATGATCTGTAGGTAGACATCAGGTCACTTTTTTGATAGGTTAGTCCTCACAAACCCTTTTTAGGGCACAATCTTGGGTTTATTCTTCTCCTTGTTGAATAACATGTTGATGAGTTCTTCCTTCCTATTTTTATCCTTAAAGGGTTTAACCCTTGAATAGTACATTCCCATTATCTACTTGATAAGATCCTCAATTATCATAATTATTAACCCATGCATGTAAACCTCTCTATCTTTCCAACCATGGGCAAAATCCTTTGATAGCCCAGTATCATGTCCTACCAACCTCTTCCTGAAAATAGCCAAACCTCCTTTAACCATATTGTGATATATATATTCATACCCCTTGATGTCCTCATAAGATATAGGTTTGAATTGATCATGGTCATCACCCATAATCTATAAACTTCTTATGCTAACTTCCTATTTTTAACCCTTAAAACTAGAGCGCATGTTGGAAATGGAGCCAAATAAATTATTGCTGAGGGAGGCCAAATTGATATGAGAATGTAAATCCTTTAAAAAGGAGTGATTTATGATTTCCTTGCATATATTGACATCTAATATCTTAAGCTAGATTTGAATCATCATTAATAAGACCATCATTTCATTGTGTAGGGTGTCCTTTATCTAATTCAATAAAAGGAGTAACACTAGTGGGGAAATTATTATCTTTCTAACTAGTGAAGGAGATTTTATGAACCCCTATATTATCAATTTTATGGTTTCTCTTATTACCTTCTTTATACACATGCTTTATTACCACCCCTTTAAATTGGGACATCAGACTTTTGACATCATTGATAATCCCCAAAATATTCTAGGATGATTGAGTTAGGCCTTTTAAGTAAATTATAATATTCATTAAATATCCGTAGATCTAGAGATACTCTATGCCAAGATTTATTGTGATATTGATACCCCATAGTGCAACTTGGACTTTAGAAATGTGATTTATTTGAATCCCAAGAGGAACTGCATAGGCAACCTTGAGATTCTTGTAGGAATCCCTGATGACTCCTCCTGCTCCTACTAGGCCTAGATTACATATAGTAGCCCTATCAAAGTTAAATTTAAACCAAGTGGGAAGAGCAAGAGACCAATTGAACTTGGATGCATTGACACCCTACTTATGGGATTTACCTAGGATGACAAGATTGAGTTGACTGAGAATTCGGGAGAAATATGGGGAACTAGGCTGATCAAAGGATGAAGTGAAAGACAACCAATTTTATCTCACAAAGGCCATGATTATATTGAAGGTATAGGAGTGGTTATGTTTATGGTTATTAAAAAGAATTGAGTTTTTATAAATCTAAATGCTGTAAAAAATATGGGTTAAGGATAGGTTCCACCAGAATTTCTGTCGGGGGAATCCCAGGGTGGCTTCCATTGGGTGATCAAGTCCTTGATGGTTCTTGGGGTTACCCATGAGAAGTTAAAAAGGTTTAAGAAAGATAAAAAATGGGATTATAAAAAGGATATGAGAGAAATAAATTCTTAGTGTATTTATCCTCCTATTTTCAAGCACACAATGGTTGGGGATAGGGATACCCCTCCTCATAATATTATCTACCATTAGAATCTTATTCTAGGTAGTGAGCCAAAAAAGAAATTAATATTTGGGATGATATTTTTTATCCATAGATCATTCCAATTCTCCTCAAGTTTTAATTTTTCCCAAAGATAAATATATCCATATTTAATTGAATAGAAACTGCTAGAATCTTCTTTCTAGATTAGAGCATCTTCTTTTGGGAATAAGTTGATGTGAGTTATTTGAAGAGTTAAATTTAAGTGTTTTAGGAGAATAATTGGGTGTTAATTCAATTCTTCTTTAT
Organism: Torreya grandis; assembly: GCA_037957365.1. NCBI lineage: Eukaryota > Viridiplantae > Streptophyta > Pinopsida > Cupressales > Taxaceae > Torreya > Torreya grandis. The sequence continues at coordinate 963,018 of JARHVA010004331.1, read as the reverse complement.
AAAAGAGTTTCCTCCTTTTTATTCCTTCAATGACCACTTAATAATCACACACCTTGTGACCAATGGTTTGTTTGAAAAAAGTGATCAATTCCCTATCTTGAAAGGTGGATACCAGAGGAGTTTAGATCTAGGAATCCTAATAGAAATAAAATTTTATTCCTTTTACAATGTTCCATTTAAGACCTTTTTTGAGGATATCCTTACCTACTCTTAAATCTTTCCAAAAATCTAAACCATTGATTGAGCCATCATCAGTTAGGAAAAAATGTCTTTCCCTAGAGTTTAGGTATTTGGCCTTGATTATCTTAGTCTAAGGGTTATCTTCCTTTATCACCCTCTATTATTGTTTATATATAATGGATTGGTTCATGGATCTCAACCTTCTCAACCCCAATCCTCCTTTTGAAGTTAGAAGACAAGTTTTGTTCCATTAAATAAGTGAAAATCTGAATCTATCCTCTGATTCTCTCTAAAGAAAGTTCTTCTAAATTTGATCAATCTGATCTACCAATTTTTTGGGGATGATAAATAAGGACATGAAATAAACTAGGATATATAGAGAACCATTATTCATGAACTATCAAAATAATGAAAATTTGTGTTAGGGGATATATAGAGAACCATTATTGTTGGGCATGTGAATGTCTACAAGATTAAGCCTTACTAGAAATAATTTCTATCTGATCTCAAAAAAAATCAAGAGTGAGTGTTGAGTAGCACTATGTATTTTAGGAATTTGTTTAATGCATTGTTTCTTATTCTACTTGCATGTTTATAGTGTACTAATAGAGTGTGATATCTATATTACAGGTCATTGAAACCAAAATATAAACTCATAGTTGTAGAATGTGATAAAGTGAGAAAGTCAACACATAAATAACACATCATACAAGTAGATAGGGAATATTGTCATCAATTAAGTCTAGGAATGTTGTGATGGTACACAAAGTATAAGGAAAAGATAAATAATGGTCATTCAAAATTCATTAATGATGACACACTTGAAATGTTGTATATTCCCAAAAAATAGATCAAAGATCATATTTAGTTAATGAATAATAAATGAAACTTGACCAATGAAAATATGACACATCAAATCAATAAATTATATTAGCCAAAATAGTGCATCTATCTAGTGAAGTAACAATGTTACATCATCCAAATATTGATTACATTTAATTTCAAAGGTATAATAATGCACAAACAACTCAACACATTCAAAGTAATGTGTTAGGTAAAATCTTGGGGATAAATCTATATATACAATGGAATATACAATGTTATGACATTACATACATTTAAAATTAAGAGACATATATGTTTTAAGCATAATTCTTTCTCTTATATGTCAAGTGTTCATCAATACTAAGTCCAAATGAAATAGTGCTCACCAACTAACAGACTAAATGTAAGGGATAGATCATAGCTTCTCATTTTGATCTTAGATGTAATAAAAGAGGATATATACATTGGTATTTCCATAAAACAAATAATATATCATGATCCTTACCCATTTGACTTCATATATGTTTCTGAATCTAACATATTCAACCTTGATCAATTAGAAGAAACAAAACCAAAATCCATAACACTTTAACGTCGATTATGAGGGTCTAATGTAGAGTAAATAATTAAATTATTAAGATTTAGGTATCTAGATGAAATCATGCTCACTCTTATTAGTAGATACAATGATGGTGCCATATATTTATCACAATATGTGATAATATTAATCATTCTAAATAAAATGGTATGATAAATAAGGTTACCTACAAGGGGTAAATATTTGGCCCCTTAAAGGACAAAGTCACCATAAATTTAATTAGACACTTAGGAAAGATAATAAAAAACATCTAGGGGGATTCCCACTAAGTATGTCTAGGATGATTCAATGTGAATCCTTAAAAATTATATCACAAAATGGTTCTATCAAACCACTAAAAATTACAAACAAGCTACCAAAGGTGTCGTCGACATCACCTACTTCATGATATGTCTCAATAAATATTTTAATTGGATAGAATTTTAGTCTTAAATCTCATTATAAATGTCAAAAAGGTTACCACCATGACATCACACACCTTTATTTCTAATTCTTAGTACTTATTTTTTTACTTCACATAGTTGATGCCACCTAAGGGACCAGTCAATCCTAACGTAGACTTATGACCTGCAATAGAGTTTTCCAATATTTCTATGACCAAAATAGGGAAATATTATGTGTAGATGGGATGGTTCAATGCTTAGTGTTCAAAAATTTTATAGATAATTGATTCATACTCATATATTCCTATAGATGTAATGAAATATCTAAGATAACATGTTATAGTGATCAAGATCTATGATGGAATTCAAATCAGAGTGCATGAGCACTTGAAGACACCTATCATGTCTTTACTCTTTTACATCACTATGCTTGATGCATAGGCAAAATTTATACAAAAAACTTTGGTTTTTTTCTCAATACCATTATTTCTATTGATGCCTCTAGGGGTGAAACAAACATTGCCACAATAACCTCCAGTACAATAACAAGTAGAGGTAAAACATCACCTCAAATAGAAACATCCCCACTATAGACTACTATGAAAAAAATGAATGCACCATCATGCAAAGGCTCACCACTTATATTAAGGAAGATGTTACACAACACCAAATCATGGTTGGATCATAATCATGTCCTAAATAATAGAATGTGATCATGTAGAGCTAGGCATCATAGAGAATGAATTCTTGTAGTCTATGATCATTGACATAAGCATGGAATTCCATGATTAGAAAGAAGAAAAAAATATTTTGGAAGGAAATATACACTTTTCAAGTGTAAAACAATATTCAACAAACTTTTGGGTTGACATAAACACACTTTCACCATCCATAATAGTAGACACTATTGGGCATAAAGTAGACTGAAAATGCTAACAAGCTAAACTCTTTCAATCAGATCCAAGGGTAAGATAGTAAAGAGTACACAACACCTCACCAAAATAATGATATCTAAGCATAGGATCATCAGGAGTGAAAACCATCTCACCAAAATAATAGAGCACATAAAAACCTTTGGTGCATAAGAAAAGGACCCATAATGTTCTAAAATTGTCACCATCAATCAGAGAGTGTATGGTTTCATTTGTCAATCCTCTCATAGTAGAGGAAGATGAACTAAAACAAGTTAAAGATATACCACCACAAAAATTAGAGATAAATCAAGCCTACAAGAGGTTGAAGAAAGCACCAAATCCACATTATATACCAAACTATTTAGCTAGCAATGACATCATGGTGGAGTAATCTCCTTCATCTTCCCCTTTGTAGGGATGATCAAACATCTTATTGTAGGAGAAACTTAAGCTTGAGTAGTTGTGTGAACATAAAGACATCATAACCTAATAAAAAATTATTAAAGAACAAGTTGAGGATAAAAGGTTTTATAAGGTGGTTGTGAAGAAGGCTCTTAAAGAAGAAAGGAAGAAGATAAAGGAGGATGCAAAACATAAATATACTAAATATGAGGAGCATAAGAAGTAGTAAGAGGAGAACAAGAAAAAGGTTGAGGAAGTAGCAACACAAAATAAAAAAGATGAAAAATTTATTACAAAGAATAATAAGGAAGAAGTAGAGGCCAAGAATGGAATGCAACAAACTACACAAGAGGAGAAAAAATTAAGTATCAAGTAGAAAAATAATCTACATAGAAAGAAGATGACATGACAACTTAAGAGGTACAAGAAATGTAAAATAAGAAGGTCAAGGCTGAGGAAGTAGCTAATGTAGAAGAAGAGAAATTAAAATAAATCCTACACAAGAATGAATAGAAAACAAAGAAGCTATCCCAAAAGCATGAGACCAAGGATAAGGTAGAGGTAGATGATAATACTAAGGTATATGAAGAGTGAAACATGAAGTAAGAAGTATAAAAAAAATATGCAATAGAGTCCTCAACAAATGGTGTGATATCTAAATCCTAGCATCCACCTTATACATTACAAGGCTTGGGGTCTACCCAAGGGGTTTTACAATAGGAGGCATCTAAAAAAAAAAAAATTACCTAGGAAATAATGGTTATGGGATGTACCTACAATCCCCACTCATAAAATAATGTTTTCTATGATAATGGCACAAACCAAGAATACACCTATCATAGTTATGACTTCAAGTTTGGATCTAGCCACAATAGTTCAAGAAGCATTTCTCGATGTTTCCCAACTTTTTCTATCCAAGAAAATTGAAGGAGTAGCTACATTTCAAGAATTTATAACTTTGAAGGCTTCATCCTTATAAAAAAGGTATCACATCTCAAGGAGGAAAACACAAACCTAATCTTTTGGCTCACCAAAATGCATCAAATCATTAATAACACTTACCCTACATTGGTCACTCAAGTATTGGGTGACCAAGTGATGTCTGAAGATAAAGAGTTCTAAGCTCTCTTATCATAGATTAAAAAAATAATGGATTATTACACAAAAGTTAAAATAGATTCATATATAGGGTTAGAACATTAAGGTAGAGATAAAGTAAAATTTTGAGCTATTATAAGAATATAAAAAGTTTTATATATGAATGTGCACTAATATCATTACATAGCCCATGACATGGTTGACTAGAAGAAGTACCTAAACACCACATGAATTGAAACCAAGCCATAATTTTTAAGGCTAGAAAAGTCAAATCTAAAATTGAAGATCAATTTTATACTTCTGATGCATTGGAAGGTGCACTCAAGTAGTCACTTGAATCAAGAGACAATGTCATGCAAAATATGTAAACCTAAAAAAATGAAATGCTACATAGCATATTCAATGATATTAAAATAGAGGAATGCAGATAAAATGGAGGACCTAACATAATAAATTCAATAGAAAATATTAAATGTTAGGGATCTTCTCATGATCACATAAATTTAATACAATTAAATTTTGATCAAATTCCAAGTACTGCTACACACTCAAATCACTATGATGAGAGAAGATATTATTGATTGGATAATGTTAAAAAATTGACCTATCCTATTTTGATAGCTTGATCACAAAGATAATTTAGGAGTTGTAATTCATCCCTCCAAATCAACTTTAGGAGTTCAAGCAAAAAAATATGGCTGAAACTATGCAGTTAGTGATCCAACTTCAATAACCATCACCAACACTAGAGTCTATAACCACAACTCTCTCAAAAAAAACTCCAACATAATCATATTCATATCCTCCTCTATTTCATCCAATGAAATATATGCCACTACCTTATTTTTAGGTGCTACACACACTTCAATATTAAAATCTTGAAGAGGTTTTTAACATAAAGTATTGAATGTTGAAAACCCATAAAGGGTGATCACCTAGTTATGAGAGTCTTTTGAAAACCCAAAAGGGTAATATATTGGTATGCTACTTAGTTAAAAACCTGAAAGAGAGACTAAGTAGCGTGCAAGAAATGAAAATTGGTAAATCACATATTGAGAGATAACTATGAACAATGATTTTAGTATGATCCTTTTTAGTAGGCAACTCCACTAGATGTAGTAAGTAACACACTTCGTAAAATTTTTTCTTGGGGTAAAATAATGATTAAAGTCTAGGAAAGTGTTGGTAGTTGAATAGGGATGTAAAATATTAGTGTATAGTTGTATGAAAAGTTTGTTTTTCACACCATTTTATACATGGTATATTAATTTTGTATGTATGAGACTCTCATTGTATATCGAAAATTTTCAAAATGTGAAGAGTCTTCTTCTAGATTGTAGTGAAATGCTGGAATATGAAGTAACATAGCCTTTAGAGGGATATATAAATACCTATTATTTATACTTAAAATGGGTTTTTAAATATTGAAATCAATATAGAGATTTAAAAATGGTTTTCTTTTATGTTTCCTTATGTTCCTTATGTAATATTTTTTGTTTATTATATTTTTGTTTGTTATGAAAAAAATTATTGTTTTGAGTTGATTATATATGTAAATCATGATTATTCATTTCCTATTCCATGTTTGTGTTGATGTAAAGTTTTTTTTGCATGTTATCATTTCCTATTTTGTTATATGTTTCTCACAATTATTCCCTATTAGCATTTTTTGATGGGTTTTGTGGAAAACTATGCTAACAATAATGAAATGTCTTGAAGATAAAAAACTCAACAAATAATAAATCACACACACAAGAGTAATAAAATGTCACATAAAGAGGGGTCCAAGGATTCCACAAACAAATGGTATGTTCAAATTCTACAACTCAAATGGAAGACATGTGATTTTATCTACACACTAAATACATAAGTAACACTCTTGCAAATGTGGCCAATAAGCAAAGGAAAATGTTAAAATGCTCCACAAACAAGACAAATAATCAAAAAATAGACACACTCAAGTAAGATATCATAAATAAATGAAGTAATGAGATATAAACAACTAGTATAAGCATGCCATACTAGTCCATGCATACATGTGTTAGTAAAATGTCATGTATAATAGCATATCAAATACACTATATAAGATAACAACATGAGTATAGGTATGTGTAAGATATATAAGCTCTATAAGATAATTAAAAATTATCATAAAACAATATAACTTATGTTAATAATAATAATATATAAACAAAATGCCCCAGTGTAGTGTATCATGCTAGAATAGAAAGGTCTAACATTTACATGCTTGTGATATCATGGGTCTAATGTACACCTATATCACACTCAAGTATCTATGAAAAATATGTGTGTATATAAATGATGTGTTATTTAATAACATAAAGTAAACAACATATTCAAAAGATAATAAACATTAGGAATGCTAAATATTTTTGGTATTTTTGAATTGTTTAAATGTTTTTGTATTTTTGGAATATTTGATTTTTTTGGAATTTTTAGAATTTTTAAATAATAAAAATTACTTTGTATGAGAAGATAAAGGGTTATCTAGTGTGCATCCTATTTCCTTGTTTTGATTCAATTATTTTTGCTTTTTCATTTCCAATGCTTCCATATCATCTAGTAAGGCAATGCCATATTCTATTGCTATAGGTTTATCCATGTATCCATCATGTGGAATGGACATTTATTTCTCTTTAAATTTGAAAGTAAGGCACATATCGGTAGTATTTATCATTTCATACATGTGGGTTACCAAATATTATCAAATAAAAAAGGCTAGATTTGGTTTGTGATCCATTACCCATACTATGGTATGTATTGCTTTATGTCCACATACTATGGGTAATCTAATATATCCAAGCATTCTTGGAAAAGTGGAAAATATTGTACCTTATTATTGGTAAATATGTGACACTAAAGAGTGTCCCAATTAATTTTATCAATTTTAAAATGTTAACAAGAAACACCATCAATGTTTGGAGTAATTGTTAGATCTTCATGCCTTGGGCATTTTAAATGATGATTTTATATTGAGAGATTGGAAGTATTATGTCTTTCTCATTTTTTGGTATAATTTTTATATGACCATTATGTTTGTATTTTTTAATTTCACTTTGTAAATCACCAAAATAGTCAGTATCATGGCCGGTGATCTAGTGATAAGTGAAATATTATGATCCTTCTTTTGGAACAAGTCTATTTTATGACCGATGTTGTTAAGAGGTAAATATATCATATTATGCTCAAGTAACATAGAAAGGATTATATGCAAAACATCTTGGTTTGCTAAGATCTATAATATCTATCATGGAAATTTATGAGATGACTCCACCTTATTCACATGTTAGATTTACATTTTCCATTTATAAGGTTGACTTAAATATTGAAACCAAGAGGGATAAATAGTATAATAAGTATTCACATGGTCATCGATGATTTTTTCCTTTTCCTTATATGTATTTGTTTTTGTGTCCTCTAAGGATGAATTTAAATTGTATTTACTAGGGACCATAAGTGTGAATAGATCATGTGATAGATGATCAAGTGGATAAAATATAATCATACATAACTCTTCATCAATCATATCATGAGGGATTTCATCATCACTGCCATAATAATTTGAAACCTTTCATTCAAAATTTAGCACTAAATGTAGCTCAAATGTTTTGTTTTCTTTTGATTACATAACATTTCTTCCTCCTGTAATGATTTTTTTCTATATTCTCATCCATATGTACTTTGGATGCTAGTGATTTATGAATATCATGAGTGACATGCTCTATTTTACTTGATTAACATGTCTCATAGCTATCCACATTCTTAATTGGAATAAATAATTTTGGTGGTACTATTTGAGGATTTGTCAATGTGTCTAAATGTAACATTGCATAAAATTTAAAGGGCTCATAGTCAACATGAATAGTCGATAATATCCCATTGTAAATTAATTTTTCACATCTATGAAATGTAGAATGTATAACTTCTATAAGATGTATCCAAGATCTACCTAAGAGTAAGTTATAATGCAATGATTGAGTCATTACTTGAAAAGTTGTTTGTACTATTTTTGGCCCTAATCTCAAATCTAATGTGATTTGACCAAATAGGTGGACTGCATGAATTATCAAATCCTTTGATAAGTATGTCTAATTTTTAAATAACATCTAGACTAATACCCATTATTTACAAATATTATATACTACAAATGTTTAGACCTGATCCATTATCAATGGGCACTCTATTGATTCCTTTATTATGAATATTGACTTGTATTAATAGAGAAAAATATTGATCAATAATGTCCTTTGAGGGTAAATATATGGGGTTAAGTTATGAGGTTAGTTTTTTAAGATATTACACGATATTTTTAAAATAAGCTAGTTTAATATCACTTGGTACTTGATTTAATGTAAGGCTTCATATAAAATGTCCTTGTACATAATTGATTAGTTCAAAATTTCAAGAGGTGACATCCTATCATAGGTATTGCTTAATTTTTCAATCATATCATACCCTTTATATTTGATCATGAGCCTAGGCTTAGGAGGAACCTATTGTAGATTAGTAAGTGGTTGATCAAGTTGAAAACCTTTTCCATTTTCATGTAGTGATATCATAGACCATGGAATCCATTATAAGGCATGGATGAATAATGTGAGTGGGATGGTAGTTGTCACATGAAGGGGATTTAGGTGGAATAAAATGTTGAGCACATGCTTGTTGTCACCTAATACAACTAGATAAAGGCTTAGTGGTATTGTAATAAGCATTAGAAAGATGTGTTAGATTTGTTTCTATTTATATATTTTTATTTTTACTTGTGCTAATTTATTTATGCCATATAAGTATAATTTTGATTAATGTCATAAAGATTGAAATACAATAATCAATAATTTTCATGATGTAATTGACAAAGAAAAAACTACAATATGTATGCATTTTGATAAACATAATTTATTCCTTTGAATTTTGAAAAATATCTAATTTTTGAAATAAATTTTTAACAATTTAAAAATCTAGAACAAATCCAAAAACCATAGGGCACACTAGGATTTGATACTTAGAGGCAAGTTTCACCAAATGTTTATCCATTTTTAGAAATCAATGGTTGGGAAGAATAGGCTATTCAAGAGTGAGATAAAATATTCATAAAATTAGGCCAATCAAATAATTAAATTTAGGTATTAAATTATAAAATTATAAATATATAAATTATAATGCCAAATAATATGTTGATTATACAATTATGAAGAAGAACCAATATTTAGATTATGCAATGATGCATAGATAGATATGATATGCATAGGTGTGGAAATAGGTTGACTAATGTTTATAACATAGTCATCATATTATATAAACATTATTTATGGCTACCTAACAACTTGCATCACCCTACAGACACTTGTGTCAATACTACTATCTAAAGCCCAATGCAATTTTCCTATACATAATGTTCATTGTATCAAGATGTGACTACTTAGGTATTTTTGGGTTTTCTATCACCTATTGTCTGATGTATGTAGATATTTAACACAGGATGTCAATGAATATTTATATCTCAAAACCTATTTATCCACCCTAGGTTAGGTTACCTTGCCAAAAATTGGGTTAGTGGGTTTATGGTTTCAAGTTTACCTCAAATAACTCTCTGTTAATGAGTGTTGCCTAAAAACCATTACTCTAAGGAGGGCCTCAAAATTATTTAGTTCCCCACTATGCATGGAAATTTATGTACACAAGGTGAAATATACTATATGAAAATGTATGTAGGGATCTAGTTTGTAACTTGAAAAATATAGCTCATGGGCTATTTTTTAAGTGCTTAAGATTTGTGGTATGAATAATCCTATGTTTGATAGGAAATAAAAATAACCCATGAGAAATATAAGTGCTTAAGATTTGTGGTATGATTAATCCTATATTTGATAGGAAATAAAAATAACCCATGAGAAATTTAAGTGCTTAATATTTGTGGTATGATTAATCCTATGTTTGGTAGGAAATAAAAATAACCCATGAGCAAGTTAACTTTAAGGGTATAGCTCTAAGACATATTTTTCAAGTGTACAAGACTAGTTTAACATATAAATCTATATTTAAGGATCTAAAATAGGTTATTATTATAGATTTTTAAAAAATTATAGTAGAATAATAGATCTAATCATATTATTATTTAATAAAGACTCCTTCCATTAGAATTCAATGATTTCCAAAGTATTTGAGAAGCTAAAAGAAGCTATGTGCACCATTCCAATTTTGGCTATGCTTGATTTTTCCAAAAAAATTGTTATTAAATGTGATGCATTAGGATATGGCATGGGGGGTAGTACTCATGTGATAAGGAATACCTATTGAATTTTAGATTCATAAAATAAAGGGGAAAAATATGATCAAGACAATCTATGAGAAATAAATGATTGCTATTATTCATATAGTTAAGCAATATAGAGCTTAGCTGATGGGTAGACACTTTAAGGTATAGACTGATCATGATAATCTAAAATATTTTTTTGAATGATGATTGTCATCAGAATAAAAATAAAAATAAAAATAAATGAATTAAATGTTTGGATATTAATTTTTAATGGTTTATGATAAATAAAAATAAAGTGGTAGTAGATATACTATCTAGGAGGGATGAACTAGTTAAGGTATTGTTATACACAATGACCATTTGGTAGGAAGATTGGTTAGAAGCAACAAGTTATAAATGGGAGAATGATAGGGATGCACATGTTATAATTCAAAATATTCAGCATGGATCTAATGGTTTTGGAAAATTTTAGTGTAAAGGGAACACATTATGGTATATAGATAAATTATACCTATGTATGAATTATATCTTCAAACATAATATACTTTAGGAGCTTCATGCATATCCAATAGGGGGTACTCAATATTTTTAAAAACTTATCATATAATAAAAAATAATTTATTTTGGGAAGGAATCAAGGTGTATATACATTTTTTTAAGAATGAATGGTGTGTTAAAATAACAAAGGTGAAACAATTAAGACACCGGGTCTTTGGTAGTGTTTATCCATCCCTAGCCAGAGGTGGTAGGAGGTTTATATGGAATTAATTTTAGGGTTTTTGAGGTATTAAGGTTAAAATTATCATAATGATAATTATGGATAGGCTAAAAAAATATGCTCATTTTTTCCCTTGTCACAACCATTTATATCCAGTATAGTAGAAGTTGCTTTTCTCAATACATTTAAAAAGTTACATGGTACTTCAAATATCATTGTAAGTGATCACAATCCCATCTTTACCACTAATTTTTGGATTGAATTATTTAAATATTTGAATATTTAGTTGGCTCATATATCATCATATCATCCTCAATCTAATGGGAAAATAAAGGTGGTCAATAAATACCTAGAAGGGTATCTCCATTTTTTTAATCATATCAACAAGAAAATGGGTTCATTGGCTACCACTAAAAAAATGGTGGTATAACACTTCCTTCCATACCTCTTCTAAAATGTATCTATTTTTTAAGCTTTATGGTTATCACCACCATGCATCACTTTTTACTTTAAGGGACATCCCAAGGTTTGAACTGTTTAGTAACACATTCAACACCAATATGATGTACTAACTAGTTTGAGAGAATTTAGTAATGGAACATAATCGAATGAAGAAATAAGCATATAAAAACTATAATTAGATAAATTTTAAAATAGGTGATTATGTATTTATGTGATTTAAACTCTATAATCATATGTGTCTGAAGTAAAAAAAAAAGGATATTTTTTCCCTAAGTGTTATAGTCCTTTTAGATCCTACAAAAAATTGGTAGTGTGGCATATAAGCTAGAATTTCCCCAATCCACTCACATACATCTTGTATTTCATGTGTATTGCATAAATAAGGTAATTAGACAAAGATTTTATACTTATACTAAGTTACCAAAATTATATGAATAAGACATAATCATTATGGAACCTGAGGAGATCCTTCACACATTCACTAAAAAGATATGAACAAGGAATATTAGGGAGTGTTTGATCAAGTGGAAGAATAAAAATCATGAAGATGCAACATGGGAGGATGGATATTTTATAAAAAAACATATATATTTTATTTAATGTCTATGATAACATTATTTTTAAGTGGAGGGGCATGCTACACCCTTAACCTATTATGTGTCTAGGGATATGTGTGGTTGAATTGTGGCTTACATACATTAAAATTATCTTGTTACATTTCTTTGTGTTCTTAGTAAGGTTGGCCTATGGAATAACCATGGATAAGTAGAGTGTATATATGAGGTAATGGTTTGTATTTGATCATCATATTATGAATTTTGTTCTTATTGAATTACTATGTATTTTCCCCCCTCGAAGTGGCTCAGTCATATTTATTAAATATTTTGTTTTTTTATCAATTATAATTGTGAATCTACTTATTATGTTCTTATATATTATATAATTGGTTTTAAACATATAATTAATTTCATTAAAAATACTAAATTCATATCCACACATGAATATTATAAGGTAGTCATGATTTTTTTTGAGAAAATAAATTTAAAATCTATCATAGTTATTCTTGGAAAATATAGAAGTCTAAGATGGTAAGGATGAGATTAAAATTATAAGATAAAATATTACCGAGCTAAATTCTAACACAAAATATAACATAATGACGAAAGAGAAAAAGTAAAACTTGAATACAGTTATAGGGATATTATTCCAATAAGTGAGAAAAATAAATGTAAACTAATGTAGTTGTTCCATATTACATCTATTGATAATATAAGTGATGCTACTAGAGGAAAAATTTAGACTAATATAGCTTCATGATATTTACATTTACCTCAAAATTAGAGTATTAAACCTCAAGCCTTCAAAATAGAAGAGAAGAAACCTAGTGTTAAAAATTGAAATCCAACAATGAATCATGAATATTAAGATTTCATAGACACTAAAAATAAGAGCAAAGAAACATTGAATAAAATGCCATAAAATATTTAAGATAATTAAATACAACATTAAAAACATGATTTATCATACAAATATTTGTAATTTGTAGTCACATAAAAAATCATAAAGAAACCATAACACTTTTTAATGCTTTATTTTTAAAGACAAACTACAAGCACACACTTATCTATAGGTGTCAATGACCATTTTATGTTAACAACACATAAAAATAAAAAGTGTTATAATAAAAATTCCAATTTTTTTTATCACATGTGTTTGGGTTATATAAATAGGGTACATACTTAGAAGCAATAAAAACACAACTATAATTTTACACATTTACAAGGTAAAAATGTATTACTAAGAGTTCTCAAGCCTAGAAAATAACTTCTATAATAAAAAAATACTAAAACCCTATTCCTAGATATGATCTCATTTCACTAAGCTTCAAACATATCCATTGAAAAAATTAGGGTCTAATGTATTTATAATATAAGAGTTCACACATACAAAATTAGGTGCTTGATAAAGTTTATACAAATAAACAAAATAGACATTCAAATTCCTAACATGGTACTTTATAGGATTACACATTAAACCCCATGAGATTTAAAAAAAATAAAGTGTGCACACTTTAATAAAAATATAGATCATACATTCTAGTTTTGGGTTTTTAAAAATAATAAAGTGTGCACACTTCAATAAAAATATAGATCATACGTTGTAGTTTTGACATAGGCACATGCCCTAATTAAACATAAACCCAAACATATTAATCTATGAAATACTTGTGATCTACACACAATATACAAGTGATCCATACATGATAACACTTGCACCCCAAAGAAAAATAATCCTCATGCAGCATGCATAATAATACCATACAATATTGGTTTGTACATAAAAAAAGTGACTAAAATGCTCAACAATATAATATAAATATCCACTTCTGAATATCATATTCAAATACATATTATATTACTCCAGTTTCAGAATAATAATAAATTAAACTCCATAATATAATTTTAACACTTTTTTCTCATAAGCAATATACATATCCTATATTATTTTCTAATTATAAAATATAAACTATATTGTCTTATATGGTATAAATAATTTCCATTCCTTTTATATGATAATAACAAATTATATTATTTTTTGAAAATAATATAAAACACTATGTTTATTTATATTTATTTATAAATCAAAATTTACTCAATAATATATTCTAATTATCTTCACAAATATAATAAAATGGAGTATTATAAATTCTATTGTCAAAAGAAAAGGTAGAATTAAATATCATTCTTATTAATTACTCACACAAGATAATGGAAGAAAAGGTCTCAATAAGGATTCAAAAGGTCTTAAAAATTATATAAAAACATGGCCCTGTCTCTTTGTTTTAGATTATGGTAAAAGCAGGTTTTGAAGGGGCCTCGAAACCCTATTACAGAAATAAGAAAGATAAAGCTTTAACAAGCACCAGGAGAGACATTCCTGAAACCTACTAAAAGTAGCAACATCCTAAGGTAATTCAGAGATTACCTCTATAATCATTATACATTCAGCCCCCTAATTTCCAAATAATGATTGATAACTATTTTTTAGGGGTAAAATCCAAAATTGTTGCCTGCCTTCCATCAGCTATATTCTGCTTGCTTTCTAGCTCTCTGATTTTCCTTATGGGTCTTCTTTCGGGCTTGTCCAGATAGCCAACATCTGGTTTCACTTTTGAAATCTGCCCATCTCTTTTTCTAGGTTTATCCATAATAGAAACAAGGTGTTTCGCCTTCATTTGCTGATCTTTTTTGTTACTTCTGGTTTCTATTCCCTTAGTGTTAGTCTTCTTTTCAGCCCTTTTCCTTTGGTATGGAAGATGTTTTAAATTTTTTCCATTAACATTCACAGGAAGCTCTTCCAAAGGTGATTCATTCTCTTTGTTATTAATACCATTATAATATTTTTTAGACAAAAAAGGGACAAATCTTCAGTTATCAAGAAAACTCCTACACTTATATGGTACAATCCTCAATGAAAGTGTAAAGCTTCATGACCATGAAATTCAGAGAAAACATTAATTAAAAAAAAAAACATAAAAGTTTTTTAGTTTTAATAATATTGAAAATGATCAATTTAAGTTTAGTAAAAGGTTAAAGTTCTACCAATTAAAGTGATCCACAAAAGGAAAATTTAAGAGAGCTTCATTTTAAGGATCCTCAAAAACATTAAGTTAGTTAGGGACATTGATAAACTAAAACTCAATAGTAAATTTTTATGTATTGATTCTTAGTTTGGTTTCTTTGAGTTCCAAAAAAAAAATTAATAAATTGAATTATCATAGACTATTTGAGCTAGAGCTTAGGAATAAAATAATTTCATTGAATCCAATAGGTGATATATATCTAATGGCATGCCTATTGCACAATGAGATAAAGACACAAAATAAATTATAATTTATAATATGAGATCACATATTTATGAAATATTAGTCAAATTTAACTTAGACATGGATTTTAAGGGTATCATATATAAGGTGATATATATAAAGTGGGGCTATCCATTTTAGTATACATCATTATCTTTTACGACTCATCCTCTCTTCCTTGAAACTCCCATTAGGAGTGATTATGAAGTGACAAATCATCCTATTAGATTATAAATACTTATATTTATTTTTAAACCTGTTGAAAATCCATAACTAATCATCTTTCCACCTCTATTTTGTAATTTTCTTCATAATTCTCACATTTGCTCTCTTTGAGGCCTATTTCTTGCAGCCTTATTTTGACACAAAGCTCCACATTTTAAAATATATACAAGGATTATAGGAAAAATAAACATATATTTGAGTACATTTTATCTTTCTTTTGATTCACCCAAATTTTCATGGCCTAATTCCCAAGGCAAACCTATTAACCCAACACCCATCTTTCCCAATTAGGCCTAAAATAAGCTTATAGTAATATATAACATGAAAAACCATATATTTATGATCCAAAACCTAAAAAATATTTTAGGTAACATTAAATAAGTTAATTTATAAAATTTTTAAGCAATTTCATAAGTTATAACTCAAGTTATGCAAGTTACAAGTTTTCTATCCCTAGGTTGGTCATGCACATGCCTGAATAGGCCGAGAGAAAATAAAAATGGATGGAATGAGTTTTAGAAAACTTAAATTCAAACCAATAAATTTTTGAGTAATTTAATAAATCCATTCAACCCATCCAAGAGTGATTTGTCCTTGATCAATCTCAATGAGTTCTCACCAAGAAAAAAGGCATAATTTTGTGTGTTTTTATGATTGTGTCATCATTGTTATTTTAAATACTTATATGATAATATAATAACATTATAAGACCTAAAATGGATCCATAATAACTTAAAATATTCATTAAAAATATAAATCCAATTTAAAACTTTCATACTTTCTCTAATTCTTGAAAACATGCTTACTAAAGGAGCTATTTAGTAGGCTTATAGGTCTTCATTAGATTTGATGTTTGTTTTATATATATATATATGATTTTTTGATAAATTATAATAATTTTTAACATATAAAATAAACCTTAATATCATATCATTAATTATTTCATCCTTCTTAAACCATCATATGCTATGCAAGGTTTGTTTCTCTTGCTTGAGAATGTGGACCTATAGGTTTGTAGACATGTAGGTCTACATTCACTTTAGTTTAATAAATTAATAACACGTTTACTGATATTAAATTTTTTTATTAATATATTTTATATTTTATATCAGTTTTAAATATCATAAATTATTTGAAACATCTCACAAATGCCTCTAAACACCTAGTTTTGTTTGCAAACACTAAATTGATGCTCTTAAGTTTGTACCCCTGAAAGTGCACCTCAAAGATAGTATTAGATTTTTTTAAAATTTATATGTGTTATATGAGATTTTATTACCTCTGAAATTAATTATATAAAATTTTATCTCACCTTTAATACCAATCAAAATAACAAAAGTGTTTGTTCATGTAACTATCTCTTTTAACTTGGAAGGCTGTAGGTTCACATTTAGACTGTAGATTCATTGATTGTATCAATGGGAGTATTTTATGAGTTTTATAATTAATTTTTAATTCATTTATCTCATAACTAATACTAATTCCTCTTTTATAGGTCTTTTTCTTGATTGTTTACCTTTGAGACCCTGTGAGAGAGTTCAAACCCATCTTGCTAGCGAGCTGCCACCTACAAACTTCTTCTGGAGATATCTATGGAGTGAGTTAATTAAAATTAAATATTATTTTTAAATACATATATAATTAATATAAAAAATAAATCAATTTTTTTATTGGTTTATTGAGGAACAAAACCTAGAAGCAACATTACTCATTTTGGACTCAACAAGCTTAAAACCTCTTACAACAAGGTTTTGATCAAAACACTATTTGGATGGATTATATAATTTTTTTGGTGGATTAAACAATAATATAAAATAAAAAATTAATAATAATATATTCAAATCTCAAATATTCAATCCAATCACCATGAATCTTCCTTTTCTAGGCACTTTTGATAACCACCTACAGGTAGTTTTATGCACAATCAACATGCTTTACTAATTATCTTGAAATTTGACCATGATTTTGTTTCTAAGAGATATAAATAGGGTATTTTAGGATTATTTGAGGTGATTATATTTTTTTAATTCCAAACACAACTTATTCCATGCTCTAGGATGTCATAACTTGAAAAACCTTACATGCCACCTTCAAGAACAACAAAACAAAACACTTTTAGCTACCTTGGATACTCACACATGAAAAATAAAGATGAAATAGTATGTGAAAATGATATTAAGACCCATTAATATCTCAAAAAAAACATTCATTTTCATACATTAACTTGCAAACTTGTTGAGATAAGAAAAACCTTATCTATGTGGGTTTTAGGAGGGTTTTGGGCTATTTATTTTGTTAACAATTTTTCATAAAGCATATCCCATCAAGCTCAAAAATAATGTATATAATTTTAAGTTAATAATGGCCCCTATCCACCTGAAATATAAATATATACAACTCTCTATCCTCTTCATGAAATGAACACTTGAAAATGGCCTTCACTAGCTTGTAAAGAGCTTGATAGAGGAGATGGAATATTTTTTGGATTATTTAGATCTTCCAACACTAAAAAAAACATTATTTGACCATAATTTTTTTTATATACATGAAACCATTCATTATTTACCTTAAATGACCATATCCATGTTAAACGTTGCTTTATAAACCCTTGGCAAGTGTATTTCTACATTATATTGCACTTTCTTGGTCTTTGGAGGATCCCACCATTTATTGCACATTAAAACTAACCTGGACCAACATGTGTAAGGAATAAATAAAATTTAATAGCTTTTAAATATTTTATATACATAAATATTCACTTGATCCTTCTAATTTTCAAAGGTAAACATTACCTTGATTTTTACAAAACTAACTTAACCTTTGCTAATCATGAAATAACAATGTTTCCATCTTACCATGTATTGTCTATATAAGTTCACCTCCACCATAGCACATAATTTAAAATTTTAGGTTAATACACAAATAATTAATCAGGTATAAACATATCCTAACCTTTGATAAGTAACATTAAACTTTTCTAAGATACCTTAATTTATCCAAACACCTAAGAAAATACCTTCAAGGAGGGGATTGAAGACAAGACTAGGATATTGAATCACTTTAATAGACCTTGTAAGAGACTTTAAGATGATTAAAAACTTGATAAGACACAATTTACAAAAAATTATAACCAATATACCATGACCAAAACTCATCAAAAAATTTCTAATAAGGTTAGGAAACGCTATAACTTAAGTTTTGAATTGTCCTCACTTATGATAGCCAATTTTGGCTAACATATTTGGTGATATCCAGGGATTTAATTCTTGCTATGCATCTAGACTAGTTTTATTCTTACCTCCATTGAGATATGGAATCACTTGTGCTCGACACAAACTAAAATAAACCTTGAGAACTGACCTACAAAACTCTTGAGAAGGATGAAACAATTGACTACCTTCACTAACACATAACAACAAGAAATAAACACACCAAATTAAGACAAAAAAACAAAAAAGACACACACTATGATAAGAAACATTTAATTATAACCAAACAAGAAACCATTATGTAAAACTAACCTTTAAGGTCTGATCCTCCTAGATCAAAAAGAAAACTCCTTAAGTTATATACATGTGATGAACAATAATGGTGTATAAATTGTTGCTCAAACTTGGTTCTTGATTTATTAGCTCCTTTCTTAGCTACCACTAAATTTTAATTGACCTCAAATGGATCAACATTAAAAAACATGTATCTAAAAAAGATAAATTCTTATTAAAGTTCATGACTTACCTCATGCTACCATTTGTCAATGAGAGAGACCTCTAATGTGACCACACTTTGATTCATGAGGGAAGCAATAACCTCATCTTCTATTAGATATTTATTCTCCATCCATTGCTAATATTAAATAGTATAATCTGCATCATAAATTTCCACATCATGAACTTGAACCTCTTGGTTGTAGCTTATAGGATTTATTATCTTACTAAGATCTTTGTACTTCTCTTCAATGACTTCATCTTATCTTTTTCAAGGTGTTAACCTACCAAACACTTTAAATTCCTTAAACATGTTCAAGTAGGATTTCCACATGTTATCAATACCTCCTTGAACTTGTTCATGAGATTAAACAAGGTCAAAAAACTCATGTCTTCACCATGTTCATTAGCCAAGATATCCATATTATAATTATCCTTATGGGTTATAGGTTTAATATTAAAAATTGAGATTTTTTTTAATCTTCCCAAAAGGAAGCTTATTTTTGATAACTTGAAAGCACACCAACTTTAATCTCATTCCTTCCATTCTCTTTAAGGATAACATGCTAGTCAAACATTTCAAACTCTTCAATGGAATCATGACATAGCTGCAAGTTTGCCTTTTAAAGCTCTATCTCTTGTTCATGAGGTTCAACAAGGATAATGAACAAAGTTTTTTAATGAATACTTAGTTCATTCTTAGTTGTAACTTGATCAAATGATGTATGATCATCTTTCACTTCATCAAAACCTAATCCATGACAACTATATTGGTCTTATTCTTCCTTCATGAAGAATTAAAGCTCATCTACCCATTCAAGGTATAATTCATCATATTTTTCTCATTAAAAATTTATCTTCTTCAAGTCTTAAACCATCATGTTTACCTTCTTGAGCTTCACTTGTCACTATTATCTCATGTTCATTAGCAATTATAGCCTTATTTTGATCATTCAATGCTGTCATGCCAAGATTTTTGATCTCTTCAAGGAAATAAAAGTAAAAATGTTTCAAAACATCATCAAGATCATTAGGAGTCTTTATGAATTCAACACAAGACCATGAGAGTTGATTTTAGGACTGCCTTTTGATAGATTAGTTGTCTTGACCTCATCCATAATTTCATCAACCTCTTCCATCTGATTTTCATTTTCTTTTCGAGAGCATGGGAGTGTATCATGTGATTCTAAGGCTATTATATCACCAAAAATTCCTTTAAGCACAAAACCATACTAATTTCACTAATTTTCATGGTCATTCATGCAACCTTGAGAGTTATCCAACTATTGGCTAGTAGGTATAGACTTCTCATTTTTGGAAGTTTATTTGCTTTCTTCTCCATCAAGGGGGATGGAAATGATAATTTATTCATCATACTCACTCCCTACATCTTCATCATGATCTTATTAAGATCCATATACAATTATAACCTCATCAAGCCTTTCAAGGATTGCAACCTAACCTTCTTTTCTTGACAAGCTGTCTTTTCCAACTAAATATTCATCTTCTATTGCTAATGTATTAGGTTGTCCTTCATAAAAGGAGGGGGTGGGAGGGAAATAGAACTCATTAAATTGATTGAAACTTGATAGAGTGTCCTTCTAAATTAGGACCTTAGGAGGGTTAGTTTGGTTATAGTTATCTTGGAGAGATGGAGAAGGGAATTGTGTTAAGGATGATACATTCTTCTCCTTCAACTTCTCAATCACTCTATAAAACTTTGATGTATCTTAAACTTCATGAATAACTATAACTTGAAGGTAAAGTGAAATATTTGAGGGACTTGGGAGATCTCTTGACTTGACTTCCATATACTTCTCTTTATTTTTGAATTTGGATAGGCAATGGATAAAGTTCTTTTTCAAAGGTTGGCATGATATAATTATAGACATCTAATTCCTAACACCATTTGTGTTGAAATTGTCAATCTTACTCAAATTTCACTCAAATGCACATTTTAGGTCAAAATCCATAAAATGCCCTAAATGGTTCGAACTTGTCACTTATAAGTGATAGTTTAGGTCAAAGTATCCCTAAATAAGGCAATGCATTTTATGGGCTAACTAACTTTGATCAGATCATTTTGAGTCTAAATGACAATTTTGCCATTTAGTACTCTAGATCACTCTTTTCTTCTAATTCATTGGCACACATCATGTACCTTTGTTATCTAGTGTTGGCAACATCCTAAATTGGAATACAGCTCAAACACATCTAAAATCACCTTCTAGTTCCTCTCTAGTCAAATTATGACCCAATAATATGAATTTATAACCATTTTGATTAATTAAGGGCCAATTTTCAAATAATTACACAAATATTGATTAACCTTGTTTAAGGCTTATTAATCCAAATCAAGAGCTTAAGTGGATTTTTCATGGGAGTTGTTGAATATTTATTTTTGAAAATTGATTCCTATTAACTGCATTATTAGGTGACATCATTTCTTGGGAATACATTGCTAGGCCATAAATGCCAAAAATATCAGGATTATGGGTCACCCATGCCTAGTTAATGCCTCCCATGCCTCTTTAATGCTTATTTATCTTGAGGATATTTATGAATTTAATTTCAAATATTAATATTTTCCATGGACACACATCTCAATCTTGAGATAGATGACCATTCTTGATCCTAACCAATCTCAAAAATCTATAAATAGAGAGGCCATTGACATGAATTTTAAGCTTGAATATTGCAAAGTTATAATTTTGAATTATTTCCAAAATCCTTTACATTTAATCATTTATTTTGTTTGTAAGCTTCATTGATAGGCTAGTTTAATGATTTGGAATCATGATCCTAGGTTTTATGGAGTGTTATTTAGACATTGGAGGAGTTTGCCACCTTTGTTGATAAAGACAAGGATGCTTGATCAAGGGAGAACATGCTTTTGAGCCACATAAGTATGGTGAATTCATTTGGAAAGGTAATATTATGTTTGATTTCTTTCATTTGTTTCTTTCTATCCTTTTTAATTCCCATATGAATAGATAGGTTTAGTTAATTAGTTCTTTATGCATTTTTCATGATTTATGGACTAATGTTTGACTAACATGCTTTGTAATCCTTTCTACATCTTGGCACACTTGGTGGGACCATCTAGTTAAGGAGATGCACATCCTGAGAGTAGAGGTTCCAATAAGATAGCTAAGCCAGCTACAATATCCCATGCTCATAAATCAACAAGAATGAGGGAAAGGGGTGATTGAGTTGACCTCAATAAAAATTGAGCACTGCCTACATAGTCCCAAAGGACCTCAAGTCAATATAGTTCAAACATCAAGGTTCATGGATCTCAATGGTATAATAATGCCTAAAAAAGGTCTATAGGGTTATTCCCAAGAGATGAGGCATGGTAATGGAAAATGGGTGAATGGTAGATGGAAAATGGTTTTGTTGCTCTTGTTGACAGGGAGATGCATGTTCGAGTCAATATGTGAGACAAAAAAATGATCAGATATATAAGTTGCTATCCAACACCCTTTTAGAACAATCACTATGTTAAGAACTTGTTGTTGATCTGGATCTTAATATTGTGTTCATGATCATCATATATCATTGATTTTACTTCCTTTAAACATCGATACAAGATATCCTTATAACCTTGATAAAGGAAAGTGCTGCTAGTGATGGTGAATAATGATAGGATAAATGAGATAAGTGGGTAATAAATAGGTGGGTGATAATGGAATGTATAATGAATGGGAAAAAAATGGAGATCAGGACTTTTAGTCACACATAATGTTTTTGATGTTGGATTTGACATATTTTTAGTTGTGGCAGGGCTGAAGACCTCTAAAGATGCTCTCAATAAGACCATCATATTATTCTATTAATTGATCTTGAGAGTAGCTACCATTTGATTATGCTGTAGATTGGAAGATATTTTTATTTGATCTTTGATATTATCTTTAGTAAATAATGAATAATTTTTATGCTCAACTATTGGTGCCTCAATGAGGTTTTCACCAATGAATTTGTTTTAATCATCCCATAGTACCTTTGAGAAGGTTTCAAAAAGAGATGTTAACATTTGACTTTAATTATCTTCTAATTCCTTCAAAAAGGTTTCACTAAAAGATGTTGAGTTTGATCTTTGCTTATCCCTTAGCACCTCTGAAAAGGTTTCACTAGGAGATTATTCTTCTTCTTCTGAATGTGGTCTTGGTCCCCTTGATATTATACAAATGATATGTCACCATGGAGGAAGTTAAATAAAGTGTGATTCTATTAGTCTCAATCTAATCTGAGCAACATTTCAAGTGACAATTCGAGTGATGGTTCTATGCCAATTGGTGGCAAAACTTTTGGAGCCATAAATTTTACACCATAAATCTGTTTGACTGCCCATTTTAACCATTAGAAAGATAAGAATGAGGGGAAAAATTTGAGATGGCATGAGTTTTTATTAGTGGGTTTTTACCCCTAAAAACCAAATGAAAGTGCTCCAAATTTCAATTTTAGTAGTGCAGTCTAAAAATAGTAAGTTTCAAAAAATCGTAATTCCTCAAATTTTATATTGTTGTGAATCATGAAAGTCAAACCACTTCATCTCCCTCAAGATTAGTGACCTTCCACATCCTCCTCATACCTTCAAAATATGTATAAATGAATATGTAACCTAAAAAGGAGATTAGACATCTCTTCTCAAAGTTAGGCATATGTTTAGATCTAAAAATTTGATCAATAAAACATCTCTTCTTAGAGATAACATTATTACAATTGTGTTGTTCTTATTTATTGCATTATCTTTCAACCAAATATTATAATTTTAGATCATGATTAACACTTATGGGAGGTGGAATGTCAATATAATGGCTATGTTGGGTGGTAATAATGGGATGGTGGAAGGTAGCACAATCCTCATAGAAGATACTAAGAGAACTTGTGTCGATGCTGAAGTAATCATCCTCAAAAACTATAGAAGGATCATAAATATATTAAAATTGATATACAAGGCAATTGTAACCAATGTTGTAACAACCAATACTATAATTTGTTTTTAACTCTGATTTCAAAGCAAGGGACTCTGAATCCAATGTCACAACTGCTATTGATTTTATTTCTAATGCTAAATCCAATGTCAATTCAAAAATGGAACCTGACTCTAATATTGATTCTTTATTTGGTATGTTTGTTTTGATAATTTTCTATTTAATGTTGAATTTTTGACAAGTAATGGCCTATGATGGCATAATGGGCTCAATAAAAACTAATTCATCTTGGAAGGGTTCAACATAGTCTAACTTGTCTAAGTGAATTCCCTCCAAAAGAGGGAAGCACTCAAGGGACATCTCAAAAAAATAATGTCTATCAAAGTGAGACTCCTCAATGAGTGGGAAAATATCAAGAGATAACTCTACCAAGACTGGCTTATCAAGGAGATGAGGTTCTTTAAAAATAGGTAACATATGAATAGGTAACTTATCACAGTTTATCTTGTCACAAATAGGTGTTTCAACAATAACATGTTGGTTTTGGTTCACCATTATTTGCAAAAGATCAATTTTGAACACATTTTGATCTTCATAGGATGGATTTTGAAGAGGTAATGGTTTTTGTTTAGGCTCAAAGATCGACACAAAATTTATAAAGTGGGGAACATTTGGTTTAGTAGGAACAATGGTTTGTGGTTCAAAAATGGACTATCCAAAGATTAGACTATTTAAGAAGGGATAAAAAATAATTGGTTCATCAAATGGAGGTTCTTCAACAATAGGTTTATAAAAAATTGGTGAATGGCTAAGAATGGTGACAACTGGATGCTTCTTAGTTTGGTTGCTTGTGTAAACCAAAGGAGGAGGTCCTAAAATGGTAATGATTAGATACTTATTAGTTTGGTTGCTTGTGTAAAGCAAAGGAGGAGATCCTAAAATGGTGATCTTGGTACATTATGGAGTTTGATTACTTACACAAACCAAAGCATCCAAGTCTTCCTGATAAACTCAATCCTTCCAATCAAGAGTTGGATCTTGATTATGTTCCCATGACTAATTTTTGTGAGGTGGATAGAAATCTATCTCACAAACCATATTATCACCATAGGGGTCTTGACTAAAGTCATAAAAGTCATTTTGTGTGGCCATTCTATCATAATTTGAATCATCTATAACTGTACCATAAGTGTAGCTAGACATATATGCATTTAATGAAGAAAGCTCTAAAAATAGAAAGACTTAAAGTTATACAAACTTTGAAAAGTGATGTTTAAAAGACAAAAGGTTCAACCTTTTTTGAAAGGGTGAAGATACATCTCAAAAGTAGTTTGTGCCAAGATCTAGCATAAAATAACCTAACATCAAATGTCTAACATAAAAGGTTTTTGAAGAAAGGTTGTGTTTTCCCAAACAAAGTCATAAAAAATGATGACGATAGGCACTCAAACAAACAAACAATCAATAGTGTTAAAAATTAGTTAATCATTTAACTAAAGCTATGCAACTGAAAAACAAAATATCTATGTACCAACCCTATGAATTGAGGCCTAAATAGAAATCAATCAATGTTTGGATCCAAACTTGACAAGGTTAATTGAAAATGTAATGTTGAAGACTAGGATTGGGCCAAACAAGCTAGACAAGAGTGGACAATATAATGATGCATAAACAAGGTCCAAATAATATACATGACATGGTTTGAAATAAATGGTTTTTGATAGAATGGTAAACAAGTTTTTGAAACAAATTGAGCAGCCTAATGGTGTAAGCATGTTCAAATGATTCGGTTAATTGTTATGTTTAAAAGACTCAAAGGCAAAAAATATTTGACATGATTTGGGTAGCATAACACTACCCTTCTTAACCAAAATACATGATTTAGACATGGATTATGGAAAAATAAACAATTTTTAACCTCAAATCATACCAAGCAAATAATGACCAAAATACACTAAGTATAATCATCCAAATCCTAGCAAGGGTATGGAAAAATGGGCTTGACTAAAACTAATTGGTTTTTGATCATTTTAGGGGAATCAATTGCACAATGGATTTCATGTCAAACGATGCAAAAGACAAGCATAAAAATTAGGTGACCATGGCATTGGCTAGTTGTAAAAAGGTTTAGTCCTTTTTGCAATCACTACATCTTATTGTTCACTTAGTGTAGTGCGATGTCCAAATGTAGATACATCCTGTGTGTAACTCTAATTAGGATCCAAATGAATTTAATGCTGGGAGATGAAACCCCAGGTCAAATCTTCCCTAAAGAACTCATGGGAGGTAATTACATCCCCCTTGCAATCCAAATTTGCATAAAAATAAAGAAATGATAAAATAGAAAGACTTTAGGTTCATTTTCAAGATCACCTAAACTTTAACAAGTTTTTAGGGAGTGCTTTAGATGACATTATTTCTAAGCCTTGGACTAGGCTACTTGCAATAAGAATGGTGCTTTTGATTCCAAGGGTTCCCTAAAAAGGACAAATGGAAGAGCATACATGTGGCACCCCTCTTTTTGCCAATCAAATATTTGACTTAAAATAACTAACTATAAAAACTTGATAAGGTGAGTTAATTTTTAAGCCCAAATAGAAAATGAGGTGTTGTTCATTTGACACCTTAGTATTAGTTGTAACTTTGAAAACATTTACCATAAACATCTAATTTTTTTTTAAACACCAAAAAATGGTTTCTAATTGATTTTTAAACATGCAAAAGGTGATCTGAAACATGTTTTTAGCAAATGTCAAGCTTGGTCCTACAACAAAAATGTTAGCATGTCCTTTAGCCTTGAAGCTATTTTGGGTTTGAAACAATGAACTTTAGAAAAAGAGCTCTCGAGTTTGTGTTTTAAGAAAAACACAATGACCGACATCAATTATATAACTGATGATGGTTATATTTTATAACCAATGATGGTTATCTAACCAACATCAGTTATACCAATGTGATCGATGATAGGTATCTAACCGATGTTGGTTAATATATATAATAGATGTTGGTTTTACTATCTGATGTTGATTAATATATCCAATTGATGTTAGTTTTACTAATTGATGTCAGTTACTGTGTAAATCCATGGCAAACAAAAATGGCAAAATAAAGTTAAAAAATCAATTTGCAAGAGTTTTAATGGTCCAAATGAATATTTTAAAGCTAAAAAATGATCTTCTTCATGTGTGGGATGCATCTTGTCCCACTGGGCATGCTAAGATGTAGAGAGGATTACAAAGCAATTTAGTCAAACATTAGTCCATAAATCATAAAAAATTCATAAAGAACTAATTAACTAAGCCTATCTATTCCTATGGGAATTACAAAGGATAGCAAGAAACAAATGAAAGAAAGCAAACATCATATTACCTTCCCAAATGGATTTGCGATACCCATGTGGCTCAAAATCATGTTCTCCCTTGATCAAGCATCCTTGTTTTTGTCAACAAAGGTGTAAAACTCCTCCAATGTCTCAAGAACACTCTATAAAACCTAGGATCATGATATGGAATTAGGATTCTAGGTAACATGTATTTCATGCTTCTTTTTCTATGCTTAGATGTGCATCTCTTTGCATACATTATAAATCTAATCAATTCTTGGTCATTTTTCATCATTCTTCATTCCATTTTCTCCCAAACTTGGGTGAACTACATTGGCCTAAAGTTCATGTTGGAATATGAGTCCATGGAACTATGTAGGCAATGCTCAATTTTTATTAAGGTTAGCTCAGCTATCTCCATTATACTTTTCATATATCTCATCACTTTGTGCATTCTCATATGTTTGGTTTTATATGGATTTCTAAGCCATTACACCATCACATATACGTTTTCACCTGCTCACTTTAACCTATCTTTTAAGTTATATCCTTGAGCTATTTTGCTTGCCAATTTCCCATGCTAGGGCACAACATTTGAAGCACATCCGAATCAAATTATATCTAAAAGGGAAAATCATTATTTATTATTTATCAATGATCAAGATTCACCCTACTAGGGAAAAACTATTTTCTCATGATCAAATCTACTCTACTAGAATACTTATTATATTCTCTTTGGAGACCCCGTTATAGTAGTGCTTCCCTTCCTGAAGTAGAATGTTCTCTCTTTTCCTCTAATTCCAAGCTCTCCACATTAAATCTCATGATGGTAATATTTTAGTGTGAAACTTGTCTTGGGATTGATCAATGCCGTAAACATGTAGCTTGTACTCTCAAATTGGGTACATTTAAAGTGTGTCCCTTGAATTTATGGATTGTATCTTAACCACCCCGCTGAATCTAGGGCTTATTATACCTCTAAGTATATTTTGATCATTGATGATAATCATGTGTATAATCATTAGCTCATCTGGATGTGATCTATTCCATGGGTTAATCTCTCACTTTCTCTCTCTTTTTAAGAGTCCATCCTTTTCTTCCATCCTAGTATGTCCTCTCAAGGGGAAATCATGGGTCTATTCCAATTTATTCTTGACAACTCGTTTCTTTGAAAATATGTTTCTTCACCTGAATTTCTCACTATGCCTTCTCAAATAGTGGCAAAATGTAGACATCTAATTCCTAACACCATTTGTGTTGAAATTGTCAATCTTACTTGAATTGCACTCAAATGCACATTTTAGGTCTAAATACATAAAACACCATAAATGGTTCAAAATTTTCACTTAAAAGTGCCATTTTAGGTCAAAGTATCCCTAAATAGGGCAATGCATTTTATGGGCCAGCTAACTTTGATCAAATCATTTTGAGTCAAAATGATAATTTTGCCATTTAGTGCTTGGGATCACTCTTTTATTCTAATTAATTAGTACACATCATGTACCTTTGTTATGTAGTGTTGGTAACATCCTAAATGGGAATATAGCTCGAATGCATCTAACATCACCTTCTGATTCCTCCAGTCAAATTATGACCCAATAATATGACTTTATGACCATTTTGACTAATTGAGGGCCAATTTTCAAATAATTTCACAAATGTTGCCTTTGTTATGTGGTGTTGGTAACATCCTAAATGGGAATACAACTCCAACACATATAACACCACCTTCTAGTTCCTCTCTAGTCAAATTATGACCTAGTAATATGACTTTCTGACCATTTTGATTAATTGAGGGCCAATTTTCAAATAATTGCACAAATATTGATTAACCTTTTTAAGGCTAATTAATCCAAATCAAGAACTTAAGTGGATTTTCCATGAGAGTTGTTGAATATTTATTTTTGAAAATTGATTCCTATTAACTACATCGTTAGGCGACATCATTTCTTGGGAAGACATTCTTAGGCCATAAATGCCATAAATATCAGGATTATGGGTCACCCATGCCTAGTTAATGCCTCCCATGCCTCTTTAATGCTTATTTAACTTAATTATATTTATGAGTTTAATTATAACTATTAGGATTATCCATGGACACACATCTCAATCTTGAGATGGATAGTCATGGTTGATCCTAACCAATCTCAAAAATCTATAAATAGAGAGGCCATGTACATGAATTTTAAGCTTGAATATTGCAAAGTTATAATGTTGAATTGTTTCCACAATCCTTTGAATTTGATCATTGATTTTGTTTTTAAGCTTCATTGATAGGCTAGTTTAGTGATTTATAATCATGAGCCTAAGTTTTATGGAGTGTTCTTGAGACATTGGAGGAGTTTACCACCTTTGTTTACAAAGACAAGGATGCATGATCAAGGGAGAACATGCTTTTGAGCCACATGGGTATGGTGAATCCATTTGGGAAGGTAATATGATATTTTATTTCTTTCATTTGTTTCTTGATATCCTCTGTAATTCCCATAGGAATATAAATTCTTAGTTTTTTATGCATTTTTCATGATTTATAGACTAATGTTTGACTAACTTGCTTTTTAATCCTCTCTACAATAATCAGGGGTCATATTACAATAAGGTCTCCATGATGGAGTGGTTTTAGGATCTTGACGAAGATTAGATAAATCTTGCATAAGCATGGGCATCTATTGATGGCCTATTGCAAATTGGGTTGGATTTTGAGTAAAAGAAGGTCTATGTGGAGTAAGAGGAGGCATATATAGTTGAATGTATTATATTTACTACCTCTCTTCAAATTTTAATCTATTCTCCATATAATGGATCAAGATTCTCTTTTCCATCACATTATCTATTGGTATATGTTGATTTTCTCTCTCAATGTATGCCCACCTAGACTTAGTCAAAGGCATTAAATTCGTCATCACTTGAATGCTTTCATTATGAATAGAAGGTTTATAAGAAACCGTACCAAGATACTTTTCTTTATCAAGCCCGCTTAGTTGAAATTTAATGTATACAAGAGTTTGCTTGAAGTCTAATAAGGCTAAAGTAGGAGAAACATAATTTTGACAAGGTTAGCTAGAGGGATAAGTAGGCTACCAAGGAGGCTAAGTTAGAGTGGCATGGGGCATATACATTAACATTGATAAGGTTGGCATGCTTCTATTTGAGATCAAATTGGGGTGAATCCATGAAGGTTATCAATCTAATATGAAGAATGTGAAGGCAAAGAGTATGCATCTTAACCAAAGGAATGATGATAATACACACCAATTTTTGATTTTTAGACACTTGGGATGCTTATAATAGTTATGATTTTCTTGGAGTAAACATTTATGTTTATTTTCATGCCTTTAAATGCTAATGTATTAAAGAAAAACATTAATAACTCTTCAATGGATGAAATATTTTATCCCACTGGGTGTGCTAGAACTATTATAAACAAAAATTGCACCTTTGAGGAGGGTTTTGAAGCCTCCTTAATTAAGTTATAGCATGGGTACTATTCAAAGGTTGTGGGTAACCTTATAGCTGATGAGAAATTATATATAGGGATATCTCCCTTGATGCTCTCTGTTAGAAATACAAACTAAGCCTATTGCTTGCAAGGGAAAAGAGATAAAGAGAACAAAAATAAAACTAAACTAGGGAGGTGATGCACCAAATTTGTCTCTTCCACCTACCTATAATGCATTAAAAACATGAAATATGATTGAATCTATTTTCACAACTCAAATGGGTTCTCCAAACATGAATGTTTTGCATAGAAGCTATAACATGATGCATAGACTAAGGTGCTAACCAAGAGATCTCAAAAGACACTAATGAATGCTTCCACTTGAAATCCATGTAAATTTATTTTAAATGACTTTATATGACTTGCAAAGATGGCCAATCCCTTACAAAGAGGTAAACATGATAGGAAAAATGAGAGGAAGTAACATACTATCACTAACATTCATCAACTATTATGAAGTGTACATTAGATACAAGTGTTGAGAAGGATCAATTCAAATTTATTTAATTTAGAATTAAAAAAAAAACATTAATTTGTATAGGGCTACACCATATCCAACAAAAGTATCCTTTATAAGCCCTACAAGGTAGCATATATAAAATGAGGTGAGAAAAGAGAGAGAGAAACATAGAAGGAGTCCATGATGACTATCATATCATGATGGAAATAGTTACAAACAAGGTGTGTAAGTAGGAAATTTATGAATCTTATCCAACATGTGTCATCTTATTCTAATCCTCTTCTTCACCAAGGTGGAATAGGAGATCATCATTGTCCTATATGATTCATCTTCTCTTCCTTGAAACTACCCATTAGGAGTGATTATGAAGTGAAAAATCATCCTTTTGGGGTATAAATATTTATTTTTCCTTGGAAAACTATTGAAAATTATAAATAATCATTTATCCACCTCTATTCTACACTTTCCTTCATAATTTTCACATTTGTTCTCTTTGAGCCATATTCCTTATAGCCCTATTTTGACACAAATATCCAAGGTTTGAAATATATATAAGGATTATATGAAAAATAAATATACATATTTGATTAACCTTTATATTTATTCATCTTCACCTAAAATTTCATGGTCCAACTCCCAAGGAAGACTACTAACCGAACACGCATCTTTCCCAATTAGGTCTAGTTAGGCCTAAAATAAGCCTATAGTACTAGAGACCATAAAATACCATAAATTATTGACAAAAAACCACAAAAAATATTTTAGGGAAATTAAATAAGGTTATATAGAAAATATTTAAGTAATTTCATGTGTTAGAACTCATGTTATGCAATTTGTAAGTTTTCTAGCCTTAGGTTGGTCATGTACAGGCTTGAGTAGGCTGAGAGAAAATAAAAATGCATGGAGAGAGTTTTAGAAAACTTAAAGGGAAAAAATACATTTTTTAGGTCTTTCCCAACTCCCCTCAACCCCTCGAAGAGTCATTTGTCCTTGATCAATCTCAATGAGCTCTCACCAAGCAATAAGGCAGAATTATGTGTGCATTTGTGACTGTGTCACACCTATAGGTGTTATTTGTTATTTTAAATAATTAATTTATAATAACATTTTAATACATAAAATTGATCCATAATACCTTTAAATATTCATGAAAACTCTAATTTAAATGCAAAAATTGTATACTTTTTCTAATTCTTGAAAATAGGCTTACCAAAGGAGCTCTTTAGCAGGATTATAGGTCTTAATTGGGTTTGATGTTTGTTAGAGATAAATAATTTTTTTAAAAATAAATTATACTCATTTTTACCATCCTAAATATACCTTACTATCATCACATTAATTATTTCATCCCTTATTTGTTCTTCAAACCATCATATGCTATGTAGGGTTTATTTATCTTGATTGAAAATGTGGACCTATAAGCCTACAAACCTGTAGGTCTATATTTAATATATTTTAAGAAATTAATGAAATATTTATTGATATAAAAAAAATTTATTCATATGATTTATAATTTATATTAGTTTTAAATATAAAAACTTTTTTGAAACATCTCACAAATGCTTCTAAACAGCTACTTTTGTTTGCAAACACTAGGTTGATGCTCTTAGGTCTGTACCCCTTCAAGTGCACCTCAAGGATGATATTATTAATTTGGTTGATTTATATGTGTCATATGAGAGTTTATTAATTCTAAACTTAAGTATACCAAAGTTTATCTCACTTGTACTTCCAATCAAAACCTTAAAAGTGTTTGTTCATGTAACTATCTCTTTTGCCTTGGAAGGTTGTAGGTTCACATTTAGATTTTATATGAAATAAGTATATTAATGGGAGTAATTTAATAGTTTTATGAATTAATTTTTAATTTTTTTAGTTAATCAATACCACTCCTTCATTTGTTATATGTCTATTCTTTGCTTATTTACCTTTGAGACATTGTGAAAAAGTTCAAATCCATCTTGCTAGTGAGCTGCAACCTGTAATCTTATTCTAGAGATATTTATGGAGCGAGTTACTAAAAATTAAATATTATTTTTCAATCCATATTTATAATTAATATAAACAATAAAACAATGTTCTTATTAGTTTATTGAGGAATAAAATCTAGAAGTAACATTACTCCCTTTAGATTCAACAAGCTTAAAACCTCCTACAACAAGGTTTTGACCAAAACACCATTTGGATGGATTAGATAATTTTTTTGGTGGATTAAACACTCATAAAAAAATAAAAATGGCTAATAATATATTCAAGTCTCAAATATTCAATCCAATCACCATGAATCTTCCTTTTCTAGGTACTTTTGATAGCCACCTGTACTGCATAATCAACATGCTTTGCTAATTCTCTTCACATTTGACCCTATTTATGATTTTAAGAGACATAAATATGATATATTATGATTTTTTAGATATTTTTATAGTGTATTAATTCCAAACAAAACTTATTCCATGCTCCAGGATGTCATAACTTGAAAAACCTTACCTGCCACCTTCAAGAATAATAAAACACAACACTTTTTGTAACTTTGGATGATCGCACATGCCAAATTATGATTGAAGAGGATGATAGAGGTAAAATAATACTATTGAGGTTATAAAACTCAAATAATCATTAATTTTCATCCATTAACTTGAAAACTCATTAAAATAAGAAAATCCCTACTTGTGGGGTTTTAGGTTACTTATTTTGTTAATGATTGTTAAGAAATAATTACACATAAAACTAAAAAATAATGCCTATAATTTTAAGGGAATAATATCCCCTATCCACCTTGAAGATAATTGGATCCCACTCTCTTTGCTCTTCATGAAATAAACACTTGAAAATGGCCTTCACTAGCTTACAAAGAGCTTGATAGAGGATATGGAATGTTTTTCAGCTTCTTTGGACCTAAAAACACTAAAAAAAGCATGATTTGAATCTAAGATCCTATGAGATACCTTAAATAATTAATTTATGACATTAAATGACCATTACCATGTTAAAAAGTTACTTTCTAAACCCTTGGCAAGTGTATTTCTATGTTATATTTTACTTTCTTGATCTTTTGAGGCTCCCACCACTTATTTCATGTTGAAAATAATATTTAAAAACAGGTTTAAGGAGTAAATAACCTTGGAGTATCTTGAAAATACATTATATACCTAAAAATATACTTGATTCTTCTAATTTGTAAAGGCGAACATTACCTTGATTTCCCCAGAACTACCTTAACCTTTGTTAATCATGAAATAAAAATATTTACATCTTACCACATCTTGTCTCTAGAACCTCACCTTAACCATAGGACATCATGTCACCTTGGAAGTCAATACATTAATAATTCATCATGGATCAACATATCTTAACCTTTTCTACGTAGCCTTAAACTTTGATAAGATACCTTAATTTCTCCAAACACCTAAAAAATGACCTTCATGGAGGGGACTGATGACAAGACTAGGATCTTGAATCACTTTACATAAATTTTAAGAGAATTTAATATGATAAAAAAATTTACAAGACACCCTTTATGATAATTTCTAACCAATAGACCAAGACCAAAACTCATCAAAAGATCATTAATAAGGTTGGGTAAGATTAGAAGCAAAGTTTTTAATTTTCCTCACCTATGGTAGACAATTTTGGATAAAAATATTACTACATATCTTTAATCATAAAATGAATTAATACCTTAATACTTTAGATAATCATTTATAAATCAACAAAAAACTTAGATATACCTATGCTATTAGAGTATTTTACTTCACCATCAAAGAAGATGTCATTTGGTTTATCTACAAGTGATGATCAAATGCAGATATGTTTGCACAAAAATAAGAAAGATATGAAAGCTTCAAAATCAAAGAGCTATTTTACATGTATGTTTTTTCTCATTTACTTATAAATACATACTTTAAAAATTAGTTAAGCTTTCAAGTTATAGCTACCATTTAGTTAACTTTAAAACATAAATTTAACTAAAGGACATAAAGTAATTAACTAAAAAATAGTTTTGTACTTTATAATAAATTGTTATATTTTATAAATTTCATATTTTAAACTTTATAAAGTTTAAGAGACTTGATAATAAATTAAAATATAGACCATCATAAACAACTCTAATGGGTGGGGGTCCTTTACAACTTTTTTTAAAAAACAACTAACAAATCATTTACATGTTTATATAACTAAAGGATCAATAATACCATATTAAACTAATTAAAAAAATAAAACCCAATCATAATCCATAAAGTAAAACATAACATAATCTGAAAATTAAAATAATCATATGATCAAAAGGCCAAACAACTGAACTAGTCATAATATCAAAACTACAATTAAGCAAAACCATTGAATATATCCACTATCAAAATTATACAAAAATTGAAAGTATAGATAAGTATAAAATTTCAAGTATATCAATAAATTAAATATCTAGTAACATAAACCATCTGAACTAAAATAGAATAAGATTACCAAATTACAATTACATTCTATCAGAATCATCCTAAGAAACTAGATCAATTAGTAGAGCTCCTTTATCTATTTGATATTCATTATATTCAAGTGATAAAGTAGAAAAATCAACAACATTATTAATTCCATAGTCATAATCCATCTCAAGCTTAACTTTATTAATCATTTGATTTATTATAGTTTTAGAGATAGGGCTATAAATGTGTTTCCTACATGAAGATGTAAAATTATTAGGGGAAACTATAACAAGGTTAGGAGTAATAGTAAGAGTAGGATTAGGATTAGAGATATTATTATTAAGTTCTAATAATAATTCATCATGAAATAGGGTTAGTAATAGGTAAATAATCATGGGTTATATGCATATCTTGAAAATATTTTCTTGGCCTACCCCATCTAAATGAACAAGATTGCTACCAGTCTCATCTTTGACCCCTATGAAAAATATTACCTCACATATTCAATGAAGAAGATGGAATATTATCTAAAATGATCCAAAAATTTGGGTCATTTACATCCAATTATATAAAATCTTATGTTCCATGATGGAAATGATGATAAAATGCATTAACATCCCTATGGCCCCTAAAAGGTCTATTATGTTGACTACTTCATGAAGGAGTCCCACTATTCTACCACATGTTTTTATCTAACCCATATATCCCCATTAAAATATCATGAGTCTTGAGTCCAACCTAACATTGCTCTATATTTGGAAAAAAAATAAGAAAGACTTAGAATACTTCCAAATATTCAATTCAACATGAAGTTTGAGTGAAAATAACCTTAAACTGTTCATAAATTTGAATATATCATGCAACTTAACCTAATATACTTATTCTTCACTCCAAAATCCTAGTTTATGAAATAATCATGAAGGTAGGTATTCCCTAAAAATTAATATGGGGACAACTATGAAATTTCATCCTCCATTTGAGGATTGATCTAGGATTAGCCTAGGGCATGGCTATAGGTATTTGACTTAACAAATGGAGTCTATGTGAATAGTCTCCAAGAGATGTAATATCACCACTGAAAGTGAAATATAAATTTCTTGCACATAGATCTAATTGGCAAAGGTTGTTATGGGAGTTTTTGTATTATTCTTCTCTATTTATAAATACAAGGGGGGAGGGCAGTTCAATCTTAGAAAGCAAACATAAAAATTAAAGGAAGAGTAAAGCAAAAAAGAAAACCTCTAGGTCTAAAATGATCTCAATGCATTTACCATCAAACCGAATACCCTATACTATAGTTATACCAATATAGAATGAGTTTCATGAAAGTTGTATCTATAAGAACACATAGTGGGAAGAGTCTAAGGAAATGTTAAAGTATGCCTCTAATGTGAGCCTTCACTAAATATGAGTACTAGGAGTTTATAATAAAATATACAAAAACACCCAATGGTAATTTGTAGATCAACACACAAATTAACATTACTATATAAGAGAAATGAGAAATCTCACATAGTGATTATAATATCCACGCACATCAGAACCATAACACACATGAAGTAAATAATTATTAATCCAATTAATCTAGCATTAACAAGCATTCAATAAATGGACATGAAAGATAATTGAGATGAAAAACAAACCCTTTATAGAAAACAAGAATTATATTCATTAAAGGTAAATTATGTTAAAATAATAAATCTTGGCTAATTATATAGTCTAAAGAGACGAAGAAAAAATAGGTGAAATCTTAGCTATAATATGCTAGTACTTTCGAGCAAGTTTTCAGTTGACCCCTATATTACAATATGACTTTGCCTTCTAGAGATGAGGCATGGATTCACCTCCAAATAGTGTGAGATCTCCATCCTAGGCCATGATGGCCACTCATGATATTTATAACCATAATTCAAAATTCAAAACAAATAAAATCCCCTTGAACTCAAAAAAATATACGGGGGACCAATTAGTTGATATTTGGAGGCAGTTATGAAGGTCTAGCTCCTAAACACTTTGATCTCACATCTCTAGCTTCCAACACAACTACCATGAGGTTGAATTCCTTATCCAAATTAGAAATATTCATTAGGGGAAATATGAATATCACCTCATCTTGGATCACCATCCTTTGGTAGACTTGGAGTGGTTCTTCCATTGACACTTGGACCCTAGAGACCTAATTTATTCTCATCATGGATTGCCTTCATAGCTCCAAAATCACTTAGGCCCCTTATTTATTTTCTTTGGTGACTTTTTCCCTCATGACCTTATCAAATTGATCTAAGTGGAATCCGAATTCTCCCTTATCCAGTAGAGTGCCATCTAGGTGGAATAACACATAGATATTAACTTCTTTCAAGTAGGTTAATATCTTCTTCCTACCCTCTTCCAAGGGTCTAGTTACAATATGAGCCATAGTTATCCATTCCTTTATAGGCACCCTCATGTTCCTAATGTACATATGATACAAACCCAAGGATAAGGTTAAAATTAGTTTTAATTCTAAGGACATGCCTTTTTTAATCACCACCAACAACTTCTTATACTTTTCATCTATCTTTGCAATCCTATCCAAATAAGCTTGAGTCTATTGGATAAGCACATTGGTCTCATCCAGAGTCTCCACTACCTTCCTAAAAAATGATAAGAGTAGTAAGAGGACATCCTTTACCTATATAATCAACTTGACTTAGAAGGAAATTTTTACCTAGGCCTTTAAGGTCTTAACCTAGCTTTGCATGTACTCGAGGAGCTTCTCTGACATATCATGAGTTACCCGAAGAATGGAGAGTGGATCCTTAGCCATCCTTTTTTCCTAAGTAGAAGTACTCAAATTAGTGAGGAAGAATAGATCCTAATGGATTTACCAAACCATCAAGTTCCCCATTTAGATTAACCTCTATGTTAAATTTCCTTTTCATGATCCTCAAAGCTTGGTCAAAACTCCATTGTACATCTGGGTTATCCTAGATGGTCATCTCTTACATCTATGAACTTGGAACTATTTTATGAGTTGCAAGAGGTGTAGGAGGGGTGGATGAGATGGTGGTGAAGGGTAGAGGATGAGGTGGAGGGGGAATGGAGGAATTAAAAGGGGTGAATGAGGAAATTAATAGAGGAGGAGGGGGCATGTGATTTAAAGGAGGGAGTATAAAAGGAGATGCCCATGGGAACATATGTTTCCACCACTACTTTTGGATCATGCACACTTGAAGGGAAATAACTCCCATGAGGGGGAATTCAATAAAAGGGAATATATGGCTAGTTGAATCCAAATCCTGGGGTACCTAAGGTAATTAAAAGAAGGGGCCAAGGAACAATGCATTTAAGTGTTGTGGTTGGGCCAAGAGAACAATTGAGGATGATGGAGGAGGTTGGATTGGAGTAGAATTTATTTGAACTAAATCCATAGTTTTATCTTCCTTATACTTTTTCTTGGGCCTCTTACTTAGGTGAGCTTTAGATGTTGTGGTGGAAGGACTGGATGGAATAGTAGGAGCCATGGGGGTTGATGGTAGAGGAATCAAAACTATTGAGCAAGGCACCAAGATAATTGAAGGGGGTACTAAGATAGTTCCTACCATTTTAGGTATGCTCTTGATGGTTTTAGCCATGCTTGTCAATGAATATGCACTTAATGGTACCTGGATTGAAGGCAATCCTAATGAAGGCATTAGGAAGGTTTCAAGTTATGAAATAGATGGGGTAGATGGGAATGTAGAGGTAAGGATGCTTGGGATGAATGAATCCAAAGGTACCTAGGTAAATTATGGAAGGAGGGCAATGGGGAAAATATGAGGTACCAATTGGGGAGCTTGTGGGAGTGTAAAAAAACTTTTGGTTATTATGACTAGGATTTGGAAAGCAATGGGAGTGAGGGGTAGATTGGAGATGGATGAAATGAGAGGTGTAAGGGGTGGAACCTATAATAGTGCCTATTGGGAGCCTCATTCTAGGATCACCTTTAGACTATTGGTCATATTAAACCTCAAGTTCTATATGGCCCAGGGTCAAAGTGTCGATGGTTTGGTATCTTATGGTTAGGATACCTATCATTGAGTAATGCATGTATAGCTTAGTTGCAACTATACTATTAGATATATAATCGGAGGTAGAGTTGAAAATGGGTTGCAAAGGGTAACTAGAGGAGGTAGAGTTGGGGATTGAGGAGTAGGATTTGATTGAGGAGGTAGAGCTAGAGCTAGAGCATGAGGATGAAAAGGTGGAAAAATGCCCTATAAAATCCTTTAGAGATAGTAGGAGTTAGAGTTGGATCTCATGTAGAGAAAGCAGGGCTAGAGGGGGAACATATGGGCCTACCTAGACCTTTTTTACTTTGTTCTTATTATTCATCATGATCTAAGATAATACCTCCTAGTCATTAGTAACATCCAAGTATAACTCATTGTCATCATCTATTTGATACTTGTAGTTTATATTAAGGTAGGCCATATACCTCACCAGGTGAACTCTGATCATCCCCTTGGGGTCTGAATACTATATCTATGCTCTCCCTATGGTGAAGGAGTCCCACCCAATTCCTATTTTATATAGGTGAGGGAAGGCCTTGTACACATAATTCCTAATGGAAATTGAGAGTAATGGGTACACCATATACTGGTGGCCTATATAAATACCAAATATACCCTTTACTAGATGATAAGTGATCTCTTACTCTACCAGATGATCTAGGATGAAATATGGTAAGTGGAAGGGATACTTGAGGACACCCATAATTTGGATCATGTTGTATTCTATGTAGTACCATTATTTATTGATGGTGGTGATGGAGCCCTAGAATGTTTGTGATAGATGGGGCATTAGGGCCTAATTGATCATGTTATAGACCACCAAATAGAAGTGCTCAATGATGTCCTAGATGTGGTTCTAGTATTAGTGGCCATATAATTTTTAAAATATTACATAGACTACCAAGCTCCTAAGAATGCATATAGAAAAAGCTAAAGGATTTAAGGAGAGCATCCTACAAACCATGTCCATAAGGTAGCTCATCATATATAAATTACCTCTAAATTAGGTATCTACGATGGCATTAACCAACTTGAATTTGATAAGTCCTCCCATGTCTATAACTTTATAGATTATGAGGATAATATAGAGGAGGGGCACCTATAATTCATTAACATGTAATTGGTCCTAGGCCCTAAATAATTGGTTTAGTATAATCATGCCTACCTGGACTTCCTCTTAAAAGGTGTAGACCATATATGCATTTATGTCTTCCTTATTAACCTATTTAGCATTTGGGTTCTTAGCCTAGTCTTAGAAGATGTATATTTATAAGGTCTCCATCTTGGTATTTATTACAAAATAATCATAAGTAAAGGTGAAATTAGGGAGGGAGTAATATTCCTTATAGCCATTCCCAAAGATATTAGTGACCTGGTGCTAAGAGTTAGGTGAACAAACCTAGTCATGGACCCCATCTTGCATAAATATGGTGGTGATAATGAGGTTTCCAAATAATCTAGTGTAGGGAAACATCTCTAAATTGGCCATGGCCCTATGAATTCTAAATTTATTATAGGCCCAAAGGGCATCTTCAACTTATAATCATTTTTTGTTATCAGAGCCTAAGTCTCTGGGCACTTACTCAAATAATTTGAACATGTCATTATATTATTTGAACTTGGTCAAGCCAGCTAGGAATGGGGTATCTTGGTACTCAGACTCAGCCTTTGGTTTTGAAGAGGATGTGAGTATTGTAGTAATATGGAGTTGTGATAGGAAGGCTTTGATCATAGGAGGCAAGAAACACATGGGTACTATGTAAGAATTGGAAATATAAGAGTTGGAGTGATATTAAAGGTATGTAGTGGTAACCATTAGTGGGATTTACTTAGGAATTTATAAAAATATGCAATCAACCTCCTATATTAATGGCATTTGGTGACTTAATTTTTGAAAATTCAAATTTGAGTTAGTGGCTAGATATACTCTCTTTATTTCTAAATCTAGAATAAAATTTAGAGCCCATTATCCTCTGTCACCAACCCAATTTAGAAATGGTAATGGGATGTTTTAAAAATATCCAATCAGGTCTAGTTTTTTTATTTTATTAATACCTAATGTATGGTAGGCATGAAATCATATCTCTTAGAGGCTTCTTGGTTAACTCCCACTTTATGCCATATGACATATGCTCATTGACCCTCATGATAACCATTGGCACCTAAGAATAGATTCATAATCCATTTCATACCCTTATAAAGGGTGAGGTGTGACTAAAAGACATATGTCATACTATGATTGGTTATTTGGCTCAATCTGTACCCAATTCTAACTCTTTTGGGCCCTTAGGTGGCCATCCATTCATCTTCCTTACTGAATTATGTGTCACCTGCTGAGTGGGCTAGGCTCTCTTAAGCTCTAACATATCTAACAGGTCTAAGGACTAGTTTCTCTAATAACTTGGCAATGTGGCACCTTCTGAGTAGGTTGGGCTCTCCCAAGATCTGACATCTTTGATAGGTCCAAGGACTAGCCACTTTGACAACTTGGCAATGTGGTGCCTTTTTATTATGTTGGACTCTCTTAGGCTATGACATATTTGATAGGTCCATGGATTGGATGATTTGATAACTTGGTAATGTAATGCCTTTTGATTAGGCCAACATCTCTCGAGCTCTAAGATCTTTAACATGTCTAAATACTAGCCATTTTGATAACTTGGTGACCTAACACCTTCAAATGAGGTCAAGCTCTCATATGTTTTGACATATTTGATAGGTCTAGGGATTGACCATGCTAATAAATTGGTAATGTGGTGACTTATGATTATTTCAAGATCTCTTAGGCTCTGACATCTTTGATAGTTCTAGAGACTATCCACTCTAACAAGTTGGCAACATGGTACCTTCTAATTATACTAGGTTCTCCTAGGCTCTAACATCTTTGATAGGTTCTAGACTTGATGCTCTAAAACCTAGTGAGTGGTTCCTTCTGATTAGTATTGATTCTCCTTAGCTTTAACTTCTCTGACAAGTCTGAGAACTAGCTACTCTAATAACTTGGTGACATGGTGCCTTCTGATTTGTCTATTTGCCCTTGTGAAACCCATAAAAAGACTAAGTAAGAAATGAAAATACATGTGATACATTTAATATTTACTCATTTGTCATCAATATTTTGATTTTCTAAGAAGTGTACTAGGTATATTGCTCTAGGAATGGAACAAGACTTTGGGGACTTCCTTTAAAAGTGGACCTACAATGTTATCACCCTAAATCCATAAAAGGAGTCTACCTTAGTCATCAAAATAAAAAAGGCTTATTACTGCTTGGGAAAATTGGGGAAACATAATTTTCCAAGGATTTTAGTTTAGGTGAAGATAATGATAAATAAAAGAAAGGAATGAGGAGCTCTAGTTCATGGATTTTTTTTAGAGGGGTCCCCCATTTCGAGGAAAAAGGGGGTGTGTTGGCCATAACAAATGGTGAATTTTATGGGGAAAGTGATGACAAGCACTTAAAACCCAACTAGTTTAATTGTATATCCTTACATAAAACATAGATTATAAGAGGGATATTCTTATATATAAAAAAATATAAGGCACTAAAGTCTCATAATAGTAAGTGGCATACCAGGTTTCCACTCTATAGATGGCCACCAGTGTGTGTAAGAAGTGATTTTTCATTTTCCATTCAATTATGGATTTTATACATGCAATCAAGGTTGGAATACATATCAAGCTACATATAGGGCATTAATGGCTTGATGGATTAGAGGGGAGATGATTAGAACATTGTTTTTTTGCTAGATGGGCATCCATATCCTCGATATAGATACCTATAGTCCCATTCATGGCCTTGTCCACTACCATCTAGTCCAGAAAGCCTACAATGGAGAGTTTGTATGTTTTTCTTATGCTTTTACAAGCTTCCTTATAAAAATATTATCATTTATTAGTATTGTCCATTGAGGGTTTAATACCAAGCTAAGGGTGAAAGATGATGAGGAATATTTGAATACCTAGCTAGTCTTTGATTTTTTCAGATAATATGGTATTTTATTGATATGCTATATTAAGTATAACTTGGTAGATCTATCAAGATATGGGTTATTTTAAATTCCACTTATTTCTCTTAGATTCATTAGCCTCTCAGATCTAAAAATGTATACAGTTTCAATTATCATCCCTGACTTGATTGGATCAAAGGATTTAACTTGGGCCTTCCTGCCTCTCAATATCCTTCCCAAGCTTTAATAGAGTAGCCACTAACAAGTTAGGTATCCAAGTAACACCACAAAACAAAGATCAAAATAGAGGGATAAAACACAAAACAAAATAAAACAACCAATGAAAGAAAAACATATAACGAAAGCAAACATAT
The DNA here is from genome assembly GCA_037957365.1 of Torreya grandis. Classification (NCBI taxonomy): domain Eukaryota; kingdom Viridiplantae; phylum Streptophyta; class Pinopsida; order Cupressales; family Taxaceae; genus Torreya; species Torreya grandis. Next base: position 918,374 of record JARHVA010004331.1, on the reverse strand, counting down.
CTAATATATAAATTACCATCCTTGCTAAGATTACACAAAAATTATGTTGGAGGGGATAGTTGACAAATAGTGCCTCAAGAACTACCTATTTAATAGAAGTGGTAGATCATTTACCTATATATCCTTGAGATATAAGGTGTTTTAACCCATAATTGTAGCTATTTGGTATGGGCCAATTTAGAGGGGATCAAATTTTTAATGTTGGCAATTATTCTTGTGAGCCTTGTCCCACATTAGGATGAGGTTAGGTATTTTGGATGTCTTGATCTTTGATATTTTATGGAATCACATTTTGAAAGTATATTGGTGTTTACTAAAGCTTAATAGAGCTTTAACTTAGGCTTATTATAATTGAATTAGGTCTAAGAGTCTAAAATCCACCTTACTATCTAGTTCCATGAACTTATAAGTTGATAGCTTGATCATGACTAGCATGATTGGATCTAGTCTATAAACTAGAAGGAAAAGAGAGATTTTGAGGGCTTGTTTATACCTAGTGTGGTATATCAATAGGATGAACTCTAGTAATGAGTTCCATTCTTATGGATTCTCTCCAATTTATTTCTTGATAGCATATATTAAATTATTATTAGTGGACTCTACTAATCCATTTTATTATGGGTAGTGATTGGATCAGAACCTTAACATGATTCCATTATCATAGGCTTATTATATAAATTCTATGGATTAAAAGGTAGGAACATTTGTTAACTCACAAAATTACACTCTATTAGGAGGTTGTTTAGGCCTACCTCCAAGATAGGGGTAACATGGGATAAGCCCAAGGCTGTGGGTGACCTATGGATGAACTAAACCTCTAGTTTATGGGGCTGGCTCCTCTAGTGCATCCATTTAAGATCATCACCTATGTTACTAACTTGTTGGGATGAAAATGGAGAGAGAAACATGAAATAAACCTAACATAATGAGGTGATCCACCAAAATAACTAGGTCCTCTACTTGCTTATCATGGACTTATAGAATGAATCAAGACTGATCAGACCATTCAATTTTAATTAAAGTTCTCTTCACGTAAGTGTTTCAACATAGAGGTCTTTGAAGATGCATGAAATAGGATAGATAGTCAAAAGGTGAATTTAATCAACACTAATGTTATATATTCATCTCTTATTCATTAAATAACTACCCATGACACTTCATGTGACCTAAGAAAAGTTATTATGCCTATAATGAGATAAGAGTGAGAGGACAAAATGAAAGGGAGTCATAATGCTACCACTATCACTCATAAACTATCATAAGTATACACTAATAATAGGCATAAATAAAGATGAATAAGCTTATCATTCTTTCAAAAGTTAGAAAATGAGTGTTTATTAGGGTAGGGCTTTGCCATACTCCACCAAGGATTTTATTTCAAGCCAAAGGAGGCTACCTTTTTAGATTAAGAGAGAAAAGAAGAGAAGAGATACATTGGACATGGTTAAGGACACATGTCACTAATTATGAGGCATTTATAATAAGGAAACAATAGTGGAAATAGTCTTATTAACTCTCCAACATGTATCACTCCATCCATCATGGTCCCCAAAAGAGTGGCATAAAAGATAATTCACTCCACTTAAATGCCTTAGTGGATCATTAAATAATTTTTAAAATGTCTTTTTTATTAATTAAGGATGACAAGTGGAAATTATTAGTTAACATTATCTCCTTGATGGTTGATATTTTTCACAAGTTGGTGAAGAGGACCTTAAGGTTCATCATGATGTGAAACTACCATTTGAGGCCTATCCATCTACTTGGAACCTTCACATGATCATGGTAGGTGTGGATGATGTTTACTGAGGTTGCCATGATATCCTTATATTTATCATCATGTTTTGATACCTACTTTTCACTCTTTGCCTCCATATCAAGAGATTTCCTTTGTCAATCAAGTGGACCAACTAGCAAATTAGGCCTAATTGCTTACATCTACCACTTGGATGGCCATGATACATACATATGACCTTAGGGATGGATTAATGGGTGTGTCTCAAGTTTTAATAATCATTTTACATCATGATATGTGCCTTCCAAATATTGTACACCTATAACTCTACCTCATTTAGGTGATTAGGTCACCTCTCACTAGCCTTTCTAGATAGGCCCTTTTGCTTAGACTTGTATAAGAATTTAAAAGGTGTTATAAGAGAATTTTTTGATCTAAAAAGATGGAAAATACTTCATACTACCCTCATTAATGACCTAAAACTATTTGACATGCTCAAAACTCTATTTTGGCCCTAAAACCCTATAAAAGTATAGTTTATGATGAATTCATACAGGTTTCCATAAAACCACTATCATGGATGGGACCTAATCAGAGTGAAATATGAGTTTTAGGTGTCTTAAAAACCAATTTAGGGCATTTAAGTGTAAATTATTCAAGGTTACCTCCATTAAGTCCTTAAGACTAGTTTAAGTAGGTTTAGAGTGATCTGACCTCTTAAAGATTATTCATAGCCCTAAGAGATTAAACTAAAAAACAAATGCTAATAATTTTTTAGTAAATAACCCCATTCAACCTTCCATATCTATTTATAACACCATGAAATTTCTCCATATATTTCCAACATGAAAAAAGTTGCTCATGGGTTGTAAAACTTGCATGCTAGGAGGTCGATGAAGTTAAATAGGGCACAAAGGAGAAAAATGCATTTAGTTTGAGTTATGAAACTTCATATGGGTCTATTAAAACCCACTAAACATGTTCCAATGTTTTTTTAATCCATATATCTCCCTATGTCCTCTATAATCCCATTAGATCTTGCCTAGGGTTCATAGTCTTCTAGGCAAGTTTGACCCTAGAGGCCTACAACTTGAGTTTTTTCTACTAGAGTGACTCTTAAACTTTCATACTTATGACATTTTTATCTCTCCCCTATGATGATTCCAACCCTCAAACACCCCTCAATCATGCATAATTTCTTCACTTTTAGTCACATACCTGTGACTGCCTAATTAGGCCTATTAGGTCTAACTAACACATTAAGCTCTTCTCAATCCCAAAGGGATAAAAAATTTAATGTAGACTAAGGGATTTAAGAAACAAGTTAAAATATTTTTTATTCACTTTTACATTTCAATTACATATAAGGTTCAACACACTTTAACTCTCTTACTAATGACCTTGCTTGGAACTACTTGTTTAGGCGTAACTATGCCTAATTAGGCCATTTATGACTTTTGTTATCCCAAAGGATCAAATCATCAGATGAAGGCATTAAGAGTCTTTAGAAACATGCCATAGACTATATTTTCACTCCTAAAACTAGCGTTTATGCAGGGTTCAAACTTTATTTAAATCTTTTTGGGCACTCTACTTGTTGGTGGTAACTAGGACATAATGCACCCCACATAGTTATAATGTAAAGAAAGTTTCTCTCAAGTTGAAAAAATTAAATTCTAGGAGGTTGATGAAGAGAAATAGGGTAAAAATAAAAAAAATTCATTTGGTTTGAATTTTGACACTTCCTAGGGGTCTATGACAACCCACTAAACATGTTCCCATGGCTATCTTAGTCATCTCTCCTCCTGGGTCCTCTACAACCCCATTGATTCTTGTCTAGGATTTGTTGGATTTTAGGCCAGTTTGACCCTAGAGGCCTACAAAATGAGTTTTATCCTACTATCTTGAGTCATAAAATTCCATATTTTCCTTATGAAATTTTATCCCTCCCCTCTAATGATTCCAACCCTCAAACACACCTAAAACATGCATAATTTCTTCACTTTTAGTCACAAACTTGTGACTACCTAATTAGGCCTACAAGGTCTAACTAGGACATTATGATCTTCTCAATAACAAAGGGATAAACCATTTAATTTATACTAAGGGATTTAGGAAACAAGTATAAATAGTTTGTCTTTGCCTTTACACTTCACTTCCCTATAGGGTTTAACACACTTTAACTCTCTTACTAATGACCTTGCCTGTAACTACTTATTTAGGGTTAACTAAGATTAATTAGGTCATTATAGACTTCTCTTGTCTTGAAGGATCAAATCATTATATGTAGGAATTTATAGGCTTTATGAAATAGGTTAGAGACTCTATTTTACCTCTTACACCTCACCTTTATGTAGGTTTTAAACTTGTTGTAACTCTTCTTGGGCACTTTGCATGTAGGTGGCAACTAGGTCTGTTTGAGCTATGAGAATAAACTCCATAATTTTTATAATTTTGATATTGTTATGAATATCCTAACATGATTAATATGACCTTCATCTATGTTCAAACCTTTTAAAACTTTTCCAACCTCATACTACCCTCTTAAACATGCAAAAGTCTTCAACTTCTATGCCTAAGCCTGTTTAATAGGTGTAGTTAGGATATTAATCTCTTGCTATCTCAAAGGACTAATCTATTTTAATAAAATATAATAAAATTTATAAAACAAGGTAGAGATCCTATTTTATATCTCTCAATAGCCACTCTATGCAAGGTTCAACACAATCCCTTACCCTGCCTATAGGAGTCTAACATGTGTGTCTACAAGAAGTAGGGATAATATCTTTTATTGAACTTTGAAAATTAATAAATGAATATAATATGACATATATTTATCTAATACCTTTTATATATCTTTTATACCCTCATTCATCCCACATACAAGTGCATATTTCATAGTTAGGTATTTTATTGCTAGCTTAAGGTCTGCTTGGATTGTAAGTGCATATTTTCTCCTTTGTTGGCACCTTGAATTCATTGATTCATGGAGACATAATGTAGGGGATCCTATCACTATAATATTCATATTAAAAATCTTATTTGACTTATCCATTTTATATTAATTTACTTTAGTATTCTATGTTGTAAGTGGAAGTTGAGTTCTTTGACTACATTCTAAGAGCCTCTTATAGTTTGGATGCCTTTTAGAACTTTGCCCCTTCTCATAGATTTAAAAATGGCCTCATATATCTATTTTGAATTTAATTATCCATTGACATGTGTTTTTAGTTATGGGGTATCTCTTGACTAACTTGGTTAGTCATTCTAGTGCAGGACACCTCTAGACAAGATCCACACTTGACATAGGTTTGTAAGGACTCCTTAAGTTCAACATTTGAGTTGGGTACCTTGTAAGATAAATGTTCATGTAATTATGACATATTGGATTAAATCTCCCTAAAAAATTATTACTCTTTGTGATCCCCTCCTTGAAAATTTGGATATTGACCTAGCATCTTAATCAATGCTATAACCATTATAACATTGACTAAAACATTTTAAACCCTACACAATTTAACTCAGTTCACACATTCTTATTATTGAATTAGAGATGAGGCACTATGGATAATTGATTGGTTTGTGTTCAAAACATATTTTAAATATTCCTCATAGCTTATTTTAATGTGCTACACTCACTTCAACCTTCCTTAAGCAATGTCAACACCTTTTATGAAGCCTAAACAAGGTTATTTTGTCAATGGTTTCTTCAAACTAATTGACTACATGTGAAAACTATAGGTGATCACTACTTTGTAGGTTTTTATCCCATGTAATAATTTAAAATAAATTATTTTAGATCCTCAAGGGGTTTTTATGAGATTGTAGATATCACTAATACTTTACAACTATTAGAACCCTTGAAGTTTTAAGAACCCTATTGTTATCAACCTATAAATTACCTAAACTAAAAATTCATTACCTCCTAGTGGATCATAAGTATGAAGTGGATATTGAGAATGGTGTATAATGGTTTTAAAAACCCATGAGAAGTCACCCAACCTTTCATTTCTCTTTCATTATACTCAATAATGTAGAAAATGAAGCAAATTAGAACCTTTCCTAGATGGATGAGCCATTGTGAGTCCTTCACATTCTTAGTGATTGTTCATAAAGGAGGGGAAGAAAATATAATAAATAATTCCATAAAATGGAATCTAACTATGGTATCCTCCTCTATCCAAAATATTAGACCCTCATCTTCTCTCTCCTATCCATATTGTTCACAAACTTGATTGGCTCTACAAGGCTACCAAAGAGCTTGATGGAGGAAGGGGGTTAGTTTTTGACTTGTTTTGAATTGAAAATACCTCCAAACATGGATATGGGCATAGGAGACATAAATTAATCCATAAAAATTCTTGAATAGGATCTCCATCTGACACACCTATATGAACTAGCTAAAAAGCTCCACTTTCTATCATGAAAATTGATGGAGATGGTATGTCAAGTGTCTCTTAATCTTGGAAAAGTTTGTACAAGCATGTAATGATATTTTGATCTCTCATCTATATCATACATTTTTAATTTTATAATAAAACCTTGTTTTGGATGTTACAAGTGACCAACAAATAAATCAAAGTAAGATGCAACATTTGAAATGATTATAGCCACCTCTTTTATTGTGTTTGTATGGACTATGGGGTCATAACATGATCTTGACATACATTAGGTGACCCAATTTTACCACCTAAACTTATTTACACTCTTGATCAACTTAGAATATTGGTAAAAAGGTGACTAAATAAGATAAAGTCAAAACTATATTTACCTTAATATTGTCAAAACAACCTTAAACCCTACTAATAAGGGTTACATGACCACTTTGAAGAACTTCCAAAATCCAAGATGATCATCAACAAGGATAAGGTACTCATGATAAGCCATGTTTTAAATATAGGGGTTTGATATTTTAACCTAGAGGGTTAAGATTAGTCAACATAATTGGTGACTCCCAAGGGTTGATTAGGCTTCTAGTCAAGAGAACCAACTATCTCTCTCCTTTGGGCACAAGACACACACATGATAGTATGATTGAGATGACTACTTTGATTGAACTGATAATTAGACTAGTACCTTATGAAACCTTAAAGGATTATAATAGTAATCACACACAAGGACACCAAAATAAAACAACACCTATACACCTAATAAAGCAAAAAGATAAGACATTTGTGTTGACAACACTTATTAGAAACAAAGAAAATAATAAGGCAACTAGATATGTATAACTACCTTGAATAAGCCTTCCTCCTCTTGGATCAAAGGGTAAACTTCTTGGATCATCATGTTCCCATGAAATTGTATAGCCATATGTTGAATGGAGTGTAATCATGTACTACTTATGAAATGAGAACCTTTGCTCATGTGTTAAGATGTTGATGTAATATTGGACTCCTTGGGTAGTAAATAAACCTTCTTGATTCATTACCTTGTGTATGGTTTGGCTATCTAAACCAAGGATAAAGTCATATTAATCCCAAATCTAATTACTTGGTACAAACAACACCATTTTCCTCCCATAAATAGAATTCTCTTGGTTAGACATGTCCACTTGAAGCAAACCACTATGTTTTAGAACTTCATCATATTGACCAGCTACTATCTCAAAAAGATCAAGTACAATCAAGCCTTCTCTTTGAATCCTATTATTAGGTTCATATTCAAATACTCCATCCTTTATTTCAACTTTAATTTGTGTTTCCATTGGCTTTTCAAGGATGATATTTTTCTCATCTTGGAAGGTACCATATTCATCATACTTTTTTGGAATTTGAAATTGAACCTTTTGGAGATGATCCTAAAGACGTATTTGACTACTAAGAACCTTGTATTCTTATTGAATTACTTACCTAATAAAATCTTCAAGATCTTGATTATGTCCAAGTACAACTAAATCATGTGATTAGGAATTTGAATATTCTCTTGAGACTCAACAAGGCCAACTATCATAGTGTTCTCCTTAGGATCCTTCTTGAACTCTTCACCATGCTCATTGGCCAAGTTGACAATGTTAACATTTTCTTGATGAGCTAGGGATGCATTATATAGACTTGAAAAAAAGGTCTATAGTCTTTCCCAAAAGTTGATTTCTTCATGATCAATGAAATAAATATGAACCTTACTATCACTCTCACCATTTTATTATGGAGTAACATGCTGATCAAGTGCCCCTAGCCTTCCAATAGGATCATGGTAGGGTTGATGTTCTTCTACAACTTGATCATACAAATCACTTGAAGTACTCTTAGATTTAATGAGGGGTTCATGAGGTCTATTTTCATGACTTTCTCCTGGAGTAAGGGTTTCTTATGTTTATTCCACTTCAAAATCATGCCATTATGATTTATCCTCATCACCAAACTTTGATTTGATGGAGTGAGTAGGAGTACCAATAGTGATCTCCTCATCATAGGTGCTTAAAGCATCCTCTTCAGGATATTCTAGGAATCAACTTACAACTTCAACATAATCAAGCTCTTAAAGGATTATTACCTCATCCATGTTATTTATCAAGTTCCTTCTCATGTCTAGATGTTCCAATTCTACCTTCAATGCAACTAACCTCTCTTCATAAAAGAGGAGGGTTTTAGAGAAAGAATATTCATGGGCTTATTTGATAATTGATAGAGTGTCCTTTTAATTTGGATCCTTAATAGAATCAAGTTGACTGTGGTGTTGTTGAAGATATGGAGAAGGGAAATCATTTTAAGACATTATACTCTCCCTTTCCCACTCCTCAATTGCTTTGTCACACCTAGGTATATTTTGATTCACATGAATGACTAAAACATGAAGGAAAGATGGAGAACTTGAAAAGATTTAAAGGTTTTTTGGACTAGTATCCATACACTCCTATTCATTTATATTCTTCTTATCTACTCTTCAAACCATAGGTCCTCCCTCAAACAAAGAGATGATGGGAGGGAAAGAAAGGCTAACTAGTGGAGTAGGAACATAAGGTTCTATGGTCTATTCTTGAGTGAGTTTGGGGAGTGAGGAGGAAGTATAAAATCTTGGGATTATATTAGGATTGGAAAACATAACTTTCTTCTCTCCTTGAATTTATAGACATTCAGAGACAACTTGAGATTGAGGAAGAGATGAGGGGCCTTGAAAACTTGGGAATCTCTTTGTCATGACTTCTATAAACATCTTATCTTCTTAATTTGGGTTTGGCATGGGAATAATAGTCTAAGGATATTGACATGGGGTATTAGGAGGTGTAAACTCATAAGATTGATTTCATTGAGACTAATTCCCCTTCAAGGCCAATATCTCATTAGCAATGATTTGATTCATGCTCTTTCATTCCTCCAACTCCTTAGAGAAATTATGTGCAACTTGAAAGGGTGGATGGGGAGAGAAAGAGGGATAATACTCTTGTTATGAACTAAATCAACACTAATGGCATGTATTCATCTCTGATTCATTACATAACCATCCATGACACTTCATATGACCTATAAAGAGTTATTATGACTACAATGAGGTAAGAGTGAGAGGTCAAAATGAAAGGGAGCCATAATGATACCACTATCACTCATACACTATCACAAGTATACAGTAATAAACATCATAAATAAGGATTAATCAGCTTATCATCATTCAAAAGGTAGAAAACAAGTGTTTAGTAAGTTAGGGATTCACCATACTCCATCAAAGATTGCATTTATAGAGTAAGAGAGAGGAGAAGAGAAGAGATACATTTGAGATGGTTAAAGAAATGTGCCACTCATTATGAGATAGTTAAAATAAGGAAAAAAGAGTGTAAATAGTCAAAGTAACTATCTAACATGCATCACTCCATCCATCATGGTCTCTAAGAAAGTAGCATAAAAGACACGTCATTGCACTTGAATTTCTTAATGGCTCATTAAATTATTTTAAAATTTTATTATTTATTGATTATTTATGAAAAGTGGCCATTATTTTTCAACATCATCTCCTTGATGGTTGATATTTTGAATGAGTTGGTGAAAAGGACCTAAAGGTTCATTATGATGTGAAACTACCATTTGATGCCTATCCATTCTTATTGGTAACTTAAAATGATCATGGTAGGTGTGGATGATGTTTATTGAGTTAACCATGATCTCCTTATATTTTTATTTAATTTTTTAACACCTACTTCTCACTCTTTTGCCTCCATATCATGAGATTTCCTTTGTTGATCAAGTAGACCAACTAGAAAATTAGTCCTAATTGCTTACATCTACCACTTGGATGGCCATGAGACCAACATAAGACCTTGGGGATGGGTGAGTGGGTGTGTATTAGCTCTTAATAAATAGTTTACATCATGATATGTGCCTTTTAAGCATTGCACAACTATAACTCTACCTCATTTTGGTGACTAGGTCACCTCTCACTAGCCTTTCTAGATAGGCCCTTTTGCTCAGACTTGTAGAAGTATTTCTAAGGTGTTTTGAGAGAATTTTATGATCTAAAAATATGGAAAACACTTCACACTACCCTCATAAATGACCTAAAACTATTAAACATGCTCAAAACTCTATTTTGGCCATAAAACCCTACAAAAAACATAGTTTCTAATGAATTCGTATAGGTGTCCATATAAAAAATGTTATGGATAGGGCCTTATCAGAGTGAAATATGAGTTTTATGTGTCTTAAAAGCCAAGTCATGGCATTTTAATGCAAATTCTTTAAGGTTTCCTCCATCAGGTCTTTAAGACTGATTTAGGTAGGTTCAGAGTGATCTGATCTCTTAACAATTATTCATATCCCTAAGGGATTGAAATACAAATAAAATTATAATAACTTTTATTAAAAAACTTCTTTCAACCTTATATAGCTGTAGACACCAAAATTGTGTCTACTCCTTGGTCGACTCCCCCTTGGTCCGCTTGGTCCACTTCTAACACATTCCTAACCCACACACTTATTAATTTAAAATAATTATTTATTTTGAATTAATAACACCCCCCTTGACACCTCATCCATGATACCTCACCCTTGGACACACCCTGCCTTGGATACCTCCCCTTGGATGCCTCCCATCACCCTATGACCAATTTATGACCTATTTCAACCCTCCCACTAACCTCTCACACCTATTAAACCCACCTTCGACCATTTTACCATGACCATTAAACCTGGCAGACGGAGGAATGGGCAAAAGGCTAAAAATAGCCTTTTTACCCGTCCTCCATCTGTCGACGTCGATCAACCATCGGTCGACGCCGATGGAATCGCCAACATCAGTTGCTTAAAACCAACTCGCAGGCTAAACATAAAACTAATCACAAACCTGAATGCTAATTCTCTTACTCCAGGTTCTAAGTTCTCTTGCTCCTTGACTCCTTGCAGGCATCAGCATCCCAACAACACTCTCCAGGCTAAAAAAATCTACATCAGTCACTCTACACCAGATTGAAGGTTGCACGAAGTCTCTCAAATCTACCATAACAAAAACATACCTCCTACACTTCTGGTTCTCTACAAGAGCTAAGTATTTCTATTGGTTTTTATTTTAGTACTCTTAAGATACATTAGTAATCAGTCCATTGTCCATTTCTAAGCACTGTTGACACAACCCAACCTATTCTTCCCAGAAAGGATGAAAAGCCTTCCCTCATCTTTATCTTCCTTTCACCCATGTCCTCTATTTGATCCCCTTTTCAAGCCATACTCTCTGCCCTACAAACCCTGCACAAACCATTAGACTCCCACAGACATCCCAGACCATTATGTTGATCACAGATAGAGCTAAAACTTGCCCAGAACCCATCCAAGGCCATTGCCTTGACCAAAATCAACCATTTCCCCTACTGATGTCAGCAAACTAACCGACGTCAGCAACCTTAACCAACCAATGATGACAAACTAACCAGTATCAATGACTATGAGAGGTAGACAGCAGAATACAGGTACACATTATCTTTATTTCTTTTGTTCAGCCTTTCATTATTTCTCTTTCTAGCAGCATTCTTTTATAACCTAGTGGACTGTCATCCCACAAGGAAGTCTTTGTACTTCTGGGACCGAGCTTTGCTTGGCAGTCCACCATATACCTATCTAACACCTTCTTTGTTTTAGTTTTCTTCTTATCTAACAGGTGTCGTCCTCCACAGCCAAAGAGGAGTCCCTTCAATCGTCTAGATAATGGTGTGCAAACTTCATCTGGGTACGTACAAACCCCTGACTATTAACCCTTAGTTTCTTACTTCCTCTGAATGTACAAAAGCAAAAATAGTTAAAAACATTTTGGCATGCCTGGTGGGACCCTAGGAGTTTTCCTTAGGTTCATACTTTTTTTTTCTAAAAGCAAACTTTTCATATAGGTGTATTAGATCTCTTCTTGCATCCTTTTCTTCTATCTCTTCCGAAAAGACACCATAAGCAAGTTAAAAAGAATCTCTTTCTTTTTCTTCTTGTCACCTTTTCTCTTGCATCTTAGAGTAGTGAAGTTCATGCTCTTAACCTTTTCTCAACTTGTTTGCATCTGAACACACATTTCAATTTGGGCTTAAAATATATTGCATTTGATTTCTACTTGAATGCATACTTAGCTCTCACATCTAGTAATTAAAAATGCATTATGAATAAATCTTAATGCACTTATGTTACATGACCAGACCACTATCACAAATCAAACATTTAAACATACCTGAGATAAGGTTCGACTAGGATTTCATCACCTAGCAGATACCTTACCCTTCTTGGTAATCCCACTTGGACTTCACTACCAAGGGGAGAACCCACTCTATTCTCTGACAGAGTATAAACTCTAGGGGAAGTATATACTGGCTAAGCAACCCAGCTTATCTCTGGGCTCATGAAGTGAGGGGAGCTTGCTTCTTAGCACCAGGCCACGTACAGAACCTAATACAGATCTTAAACACCAAAACTAACCTGAAACCAACCTTAGACTGCTTCTTCTAGGACCCGTTCTAAAAGCTGACTTCCCAAACACACTCTTTTAAGACATAAGCCAACAAGACTCCTAAAATTTATTCTTAGGAATTAACATTTTGTGGCTGCTTGTCTTCATCTATTTTTTTGTCTCTATCTAGTTTTTTGAGCTGATGAGGTCACATTCTGAGATCTAAGGACAACTCAGACTTTCTTCTTTCTTCTAAAAACTTTCAATTTTTGGAAACACATAGATACCGACATCAGTTTTTCCACCAGCATCAGCAACTATTCTTCACTGACATCGGTTATCTGATCGACATCAGCAACTTTATTCACCAGCATCAGTTCTTATACTGACGTCGATCATTGTCAACAAAACTTCTTCCAAAATAGTAGTCTTAAAACCTGACTTTCTTACTGTTAGACACACATTTTGAGTTTTTGAAACTGAAAAAACACAATTTCTAGAACCTAACCCTTTTTGCCTTGAATGGTTTTGACACGTAGTCAAACCAAAACTCTTGTTGACCACGCAAGGCAACAACCACTTCCACCTTCACCTTTCATATCAAGTCCCCTAATGGAGTGTACTTTAGATACTGAATATTCTCCTATGCAGTCAACCCCTAATCAATCTCTAATTGTTCTTGAAGGGGATCAAAATTTTGAGAGATTCCTTAACCATAACGTCAAGGCTCTCCAACACTATCTCGCTAAGGGCCAAATGTGAGACTCTTCAATTTCACCAAGTTTTACACCTTATCAGAACTTGATTGTCTCAACTCCACACACTCTTGCACCTATAAACATGGGAGTGACTACCTATCCTTTTACCAGTGCCACCATTCAACCACCTATGGTGACATCAAGCTAGGTTGTGCCTTCTAACTTTATGACACAACCACCCTTGACCTCAACATCAGTCCCTATGACGAACTACCAATATGTTGTGCCTATACAAATGCAACCAAATACATCATACGCCCCTCCCAATAGCTTTTAGGTACCTTAAAACCTAGGGGGTGCCCCACCTTTAAATCTGTCAGCCAATTTAATCAAGATGTTGATGGACAAGATGTCTAACCTTGAGACATCCATTTCCGATTCAAGTAATGTTCTTTCATATGAACAAATTTGTAATGAACCCATTCATCCTTTAGTCTAAATTTGATCATATCCCAATCAGTGGGAACTTCTCAAGTTTACTCATTTCTAGAGTAAGGAAGACCCACAACAAATCTACAAGCATTTAGACACGCTTGTTACCTTATAGCACATGATGATGCGTTATTGCTATGCACATTTCCCATGTAGCTTTTTGGTGCTGTCCTTGATTGGTATAGTTCCCTTACCAGTCACTCTATCTTTTCTTTCACTCAACTCACCCAAATTTTTCTTGACCACTTTTTGATCAACATCACCAAAAAGGTCTCCATCACAGACCTATATTCTATTAGATAGTTTGATGATGAATCAATAGCCAATTTTGTTTCCCATTAGAGAGGCTTAATCAACTAGCTCTCCTTTTCTTTACCTCAACCCAAGCTCATTGAGCTCTTTTCTCGAGTGTGTGCCAAACATATTTCATCTACTCTATGGGTCCAAACATTTCACACATTTGACGAAGCTTTCACCATGGCTAGGAAGCTTGAACTCCGCGCGGTCAAAGAAAACAAGGTCACATTGTGTAGTAAAAATACTAATGTAAAATCTAATGACCCTTCTTTGTCCAAAATTTCTTCTTCATATTCCAAGTCCAAAGGATCAACAAATACTGTGGCCTTTAGATCACCATCCTCAATAACAAACAACCAATCTCAGCCTTCCACATCTTAAAGCATCACAAAACAATTCCAACAATGATATATACAGCATGAGTACACTCCAATAGGAGAATCATACGCATCCATGTTGGATAAACTTGTCAAGCAGGGGGTCCTCAATCTCCCCCAAATCTGACCACCTCAATTTGACCCCTCAAAAGCCATCCCTACATGGTATAGGGAAAATAACTTTTGTCATTATCACTGTGTTCAAGGCCATGACATAAACAACTGCAAAACTTTTAAAAACATTGTCCAAGACATGATAGATAAGGGGGATCTTGTTTTGGATAACTTGAATGCACCACCCAATCAAAACATAGGCATCTTTAGACAACCTTTTCCTAACCATCCCCCTAGCCAAAACAATGTGCAAACCATGGTCGATGACTCCCAAGAGCGTAATATACACATAGTCAACACGGTCTCTCCTCTTATGCCTGACCAACCTCTCTCACAGTCTCAAGAGGTTAGTCAACTTATTGGTCCTCCATAAGTAGAAGATCCTTCTTCTCCTATTTCTCCATCACAAGTGGAAGAACCTTCTTCTCCTATTAGTTTTCCATCGACCTCTCTTATATTGGAGGACGCTTTGATCATACCAGTGTCGGTAGCCTTGCTTTCATCCTTCTTATCATCAATGGGGGATCATACTTTCCCCATTCCTCAACCACACACTGAAGCCATCACCATCCCTATGCTCTACCCTCCTAAAGAGCCATAATCTCCAATCCCTTCTCCACTAAGAGAAGAACTTATCACCTCATTTAAACCCTCAAAAGCGTCCACCATACCAACACCAATTAAATCCTTCGATGTTCACCCCATATCTAACCTCACTCACCCACAAGTGAAGGTAGACTTGAACCTTGCCTCACCCAATAGTGGTCCTCAAACCAAACTAAATAAGGCTACTAAACCATGTCGGAGAACTCTTCTCCCACCATCACCATTGCCCTCTATTTTGGGCCCACACCCATCCACCTTAATAAGAGTGCTTCCTACTCCGACACCCAACAAAAAAAAATCACCTCCATTACTACCAACACCTAACAAAAACATACCTCCCTCAAAACATCCAACGCCTCTTACCATGAAAGTGTCATCTATGTGTCTGGCCACACTGCCAAACAAAGGGATGGTATGAAACACTCCCTCAACAGCTTCTAAACAAAAGTTGTCAACTTTTACTACAACACAACACACAAACCCATTAACAGGTTTTTATGCCTTACTATTACGCCAATTGTTACAATCCTCTAACATAACTCTTCCACCTATCAAACCATTTCAATCTCTTAGACCAAAACTGTCTTGGTTCGATGACACTAAAATTTGCCAATATCATCGCACACCTGGACATGACACTGAAAATTATTGTGCCCTTAAGGTTGCCATTCACCATTATATGGACAAAGACACCCTTCTTGTTGGGGATACTGTCAACAAATCTCTGACACCATCCCATGTCTCCCAACCCTTTTCACCGTCACACTCATCAAATCTTAGATCAAAACCATCTTGGTTTGATGACACTAAATTTTGTGCGTATCATCGTACACCTAGACATGACACTGAGCATTGCTGTGCTCTTAAAGCTATCATTCATCAACACTTCAAAAAGGACACCTCTTTCATTAAGGATCCTTTTGACCACCCTTTCAACAAACCATCGACACCATCCCATGCCTCTCAAACCTCATCACCTTAGTTGGGATCCTATCATCAGACTATGATCTCTCTACCAACTTCAACCCCATTATTTAAAATCAACACCATCAATGTGGCCACTAGGTCACAAACCATGAAGGATAAAGGGAAAGAGAAGGTTTCTCTCCCTCAAACATATTCATTCGTCAAGCCCTCACCACAACCACAACCCAAGATTTCAATCTTGGGCACATCTCAACCAACTTTTTTGAAACCAATTCGTGACCCCATGGTGAAACAACTTCACCAAACCTCTTTGAAGACATCTTTGTATGACCTCATATAAAACTCTCCACAACATTAACAAACTTTGATCAAAGCCTTACAAGTAGTGAAGGTCCAACTTAGAGATCCCTAACCACTAGCTACTTTGGTCACATCATTACCAACCATTACCTCCAACACCATCCATAATTTTGAGATTCCAAACTCCAACCTAGAAGATCAGGATCTCACCCTCTCAAACTAAATTTGTCAAACATTCTCCCTATCAAAAGAAGCTATTAGGGGAATTTTACTTTATCCTGACTATCATGACCTCAACCAAACATCAACCAACCAAGCATCGACCAAACATTAACCAACCAAACATCGACCAAATATCGACCTCAACCAAGCCTCAACCAAGTCTCGACCAAGCATCAACCAAGCCTCAACCAAGCCTCCACCAATCCTCAACCAAGCCTTGACCAAGCCTCAACCAAGCCTCGACCAAGCATTAACCCCAACCAAGCATTGACCAAACATCAACCAACCAAACATGCCAACAACATATCAACCATCTTCATGTCTATCAAAATCGCATCAAACGTGCCTATGACAAGAATCTACGAGAACGGGATTTAAAAATCGAAGACCTCATCCTCAAAGAAAACCAACACATGACCAACATGGAAAGAAGTAAATGAGGTAAGTTTGCTCCTAATTGGCTCAGACCTTACATCATAATGTACAAGTATGGGTCAGGGACTTATCGTCTATCTTCTCTTGAAGGCTGACTAGAACCTGAGCCCCTTAATGCCTTACATCTATGACCATTTTACTATTAGTCGAGTACTCATTCACTTGGTATTTAACTTGAGCTCACCCCTTGAGCAATCCATATCATCTTAATCCTTATTTATTTCAACCCTATTTCCCTAAAGCAAACCCTCTGGAACCCTTTTATAAAGTATGAATGCTTTGTCCTAATAAAAGGGAGCCCTCAAACTTCTATAGTCTTGTCCATGACTAAAATTTTTGTCAAAAATAAATTGGGATGTCAAAATATCAAAAGGTCATAAATTCTAAATGTAGATTTTTCCCTCAAAGGACAGCTATATCATCATTGCTGTAGCTAATAGACTGCTCCCTCAAAGGACAACTATTCAACGCCCTAAAAAATGTATAAATAAAAAATATAGACCACTCCCTCGAAGGATGGCTATGCCTAAAATCTTGCTACACACAGCACTCTCTCAGAAGCTTCCCACATCGATCAGCTTCACATATGACCACAAAACAAAATGACATCCCCATGTAGACTTCCCGCATTGATCAGTCTCCCAAAAAAAAGTGTCATGGACTTGACTTATAGTTGTTCTCAGGGTCTCCTATAAAAAGGGGCAAAGTTATCTCTAATAAAAGGGGTTACCCTATCCTAACATATCACATCACCTACTCAAGGGATTTTGAGCTCATTTTAATGTCAAAGTGATTCAATTACTTTTCTAACACAACCAATGGTCGACGATGTAATGCATGAATGGGGCTTTTGTTTTTTAAAACCCCCTACCTATGCTATCATTATGGTCCTTGTCAATGAAAGAGCAACGCACCTTTCACTACCTCCATACCTTTGTCACATTCAACCAAATCATTTTCTCAACCAAACGAAACCAACCCAAACATTTTCCAAGACCACTCACACTATCATAGCCAATTCACACTAGTTTCTATGGACAACAATACACATGGAAACTATCAACCACACAATTTATGTCAAGCATAAACCATTACTTGCTGAAGCATAAATAATCTCATTTCATTTTTAGCATACATCCATCACTGATATGGACACTTACTAGGGATGAAAGACCACTTAATGAATGTTACAAAATACACCATTACATAATATGGAAAAGGCTGTAACATCATCATACCCTGATCCATTATAACCTGACCAAACCAACCTATCAACCAGTCTGAACTACATTGGTCTGAGGCCCTTCAAATAGGGGCTATGTAGGTAGCACTCAGATGACATGATGTCTTCTAGGGTTACCTCAACCACATCCATTTGTTCATCTACTCGATGGACAAACCATTCAACCTTTAACCATGACTTAACCTCATCTGACCCCATCCACAACTGACCCTCTTCCTCCCTTTTAGGGAAAACTACATTGGCCTGAGGTCCTTCAAATAGGGGCTATGTAGGTAGCACTTAGTTGACATGGGGTCCTCTAAGGATAGCTCAGCCATTCCTTCATCCGTCCATCTAATGGACCAACTATCTCAACTCGACTCGACCGATGACTATGGAGATCACGACTATCTCCTTAGACCATGACCATTTTTGAGACAACTTTGCCTTAGTTGTTTTGATTGCATATATGCTACCTCATGAATGGTTAGCAAAATTGTCTGCAACCCATATTATGACCCTCACAAGTATTGGATCGTGAGCAATTTGATCCCCACTACTTGTGACATTTTTCGTGTTTTCCAGGAGCACTTCCTGAGCCCGAGATACTTGGAACACAAAGACCATTGGAGCTATAGCTTGGATCAAATAACCCAATTAGCTATGACTAAATGCTAGGGACCAGTTATTTTGATTTTAGCACTCTTCGACCTTTGACTGCAACAATTTGACCTGACCATCACGTGAAGTGGTATGTGCGCAATCTCAACTATTACATTGTTCACACTCAAACTTCACCATATCCATCCACTATCTATCAAATTGGCCCCCAATTTTAGGTTCCCTTCCCTCGACTTCCACTTTGAGGGGGGATACCTCATCCCATACCTGGGGCAATCAACTCTTATTTTTGTCTTACAGTTCATTAAAACAACCAATAGGATAAAAATGACCTTATCCCATACTTGAGACAATCAACTCTTATTTTTGTCTTGTAATTCATTAGAACAACCAACAAGACAAAAAAGACCTCATCCCATACCTAGGGCAACTTACTCCTATTTTTGTCTTACAGTTCATCAGAACAACCAACAAGACAAAAAGGGGCAAATGTAGACACCAAAATTGTGTCTACTCCTTGGTCGACTCCCCCTTGGTCCCCTTGGTCCACTTCTAATACAATCCCTAACCCACACACTTATTAATTTAAAATAATTATTTATTTTGAATTAATAACACCCCCCTTGACACCTCATCCATGACACCTCACCCTTGGACACACCCCACCTTGGATACCTCCCCTTGGATGCCTCTCATCACCCTATGACCAATTTATTACCTATTTCAACCCTCCCACTAACCTCTCATGCCTATTAAACCTGCCTTCAACCATTTTACCATGACCACTGAACTTGGTAGATGGAGGAACAGACAAAAGGCTAAAAATAGCCTTTTTACCCATCCTCCATCCGCCGATGTTGGTCAACCATCGGCTGACACTGGCAAAATCACCGACGGTGGTTGCTTAAAACCAACTCGTAGGCCAAACCAAAAACTAATCACAAACCTAAATGCTAATTCTCTTGCTCTAGGTTCCAAGTTCTCTTGCTCCTCGACTCCTTATAGGCATCATCATCTAAATAACACTCTCCAGGCTCAGAAACTCTGCATCAGTCACTCCGCACTGGATTGAAGGTTGCACGAAGTCTCTCACATCTACCATAACAAAAATAGACCTCCTACACTTCTGGTTCTCTACAAGAGCTAAGTATTTCTATTGGTTTTTATTTCAATACTCTTAGGATACATTAGTAATCAGTCCATTGTCCATTTCTAAGCACTGTTGACACAACCCAACCTATTCTTCCCAGAAAGGCTAAAAAGCTTTTTCTCATCTTTATCTCCCTTTCACCTGTGTCCTCTATCTGATCCCCTTTTCAAGCCATACTCTCTACCCTACAAATCGTGCATAAACCATTAGACTCCCACAGACATCTTAGACCATTTTTTTGATCACAGACAGAGCTAAAACTCACCCAGAACCCGTCTAAGGTCATTGCCCTGACCGACATTGACAATTTCCCCTACCGACATTGGTAGACTAACCAACATTAGCAACCTTAACCAACTAATGATGGCAGACTAACCAGCATCGATGACTGTGAGAGGTAGACAAAATAATACAAGTATGCATTATCTTTATTTCTTTTGTTTAGCCTTTCATTATTTCTCTTTCTAGCAGCATTCTTTTATCAACTAGTGGACTGTCATCCCATAAGGAAGTCTTTGTACTTCTGGGACCGAGCTTTGCTCGGCAGTCCACCATATACCTATCTAACACCTTCTTTGTTTTAGTTTTCTTCTTATCTAACATGTGTCATCCTCCACAGCCAAAGAGGAGTCCCTTCAATCGTCTGGATAACGGTGCACAAACTTCATCTAGGTACGTACAAACCCCTAACCATTAACCCTTAGTTTCTTACTTCCTTTGAATGTAGAAAAGTGAAAATAGTTAGAAACAATAGCTTCTAAGGACATAATGCACACTGTATAGTTCCAATGTGAAGAAAGTTACACTTGAGTTGAAAAACTTGCATTCTAGGAGGTTGATGAAGAGAAATAAGGTGTAGAGAGAAAAATGCATTTGGTTTGACTTTTGACACTTCTTAGGGGTCTATGACTACCCACTTAACATGTTACCATAGTTTTTTTATTCATCTCTCCTCCTGGGTCCTCTGCAACCCTATTAGCTCTTGTTTAAAGTTTGTAGGCTTCTAGGCCAGTTTGACCTTAGAGGCCTGCAACTTGATTTTTATCCTATTTGCCTAAGTCAAAAACTTACATATTTTAATTATGGTATTTTTATCCCTCATATATAATGATTCAAACTCTCAAAAACCCATCAATCATGCAAAATTTCTTCACTTTCAGTCACAGACCTATGACTACCTAATTAGGTTTACAAGGTCTAACTAAGCCATTAGGCTCTTCTCAATCCCGAAGGGATAAACCATATAATTCAGATTGAGGGATTTATGAAACAAGTCAAAATAATTTTTATTCACATTTACACTTCACTTCCCTATAGGTTTTAACACAATTTAACTCTCTTACTAATGACCTTGCTTGGAATTGATTGTTTAGGCCTAATAAGGATTAATTAGGCCATTCAAGCCTTCTCTTGTCCTAAAAGATAAAATAATTTGATGTAGTCATTAATATTATTTAGGAAATAGGTCAGAGACTCTATTTTAAATCTTACACCTCACCTTTATGTAGGTTTTAAACTTTCTTTAACTCTTCTTGGGCACTCTGCCTGTAGGTGGCAACTAGGTCTCTTTGAGTTGTGAGCATGAAATCTATCCTTGTTATCACTTTGAGATTGTTATGAATATCATAACATGAGACATATGACCTCCATCTATGAATATACATTTTAAAACTTTTCCAACCTCATACTATCCTCCTAAACATGCAAAAGTCTTCAACATTTATGCCTAATCTTGTTTATGTTAGTTTAGGCCTAATAGGTCTAATTAGACCATTAAGCTATTCATATCTAAAAAGACTAATAAATTTCAATGAAAAAACTAATAAAATTTATAAACTAAGATATATAGCATATTTTAAATCTCTGAATAGCCACTTCTATGTAGGGTTCAACACACTCCCTTACCTTACCTGTAGAAGTCTAACAGGTGTGTCTACAAGAAGTAGGGATATTATCTTTTATTGTACTTTGACACTTAAATAAATTATTTTAACATGAAATAAAGATATTTTATACCTTTTATAGAAATTTTATACTCTCATTCATCTTAAATACAAGTGCATATTTGATAGCTAGGTATTTTATTGCTAGTTTAGGGTCTACTTGGATTGTAATCACATATTTTCTCCTTTGTTGGCACCTTGAATTCATTGATTCATGGAGACATAATGCAGGGGGTCCTATCACTATAATATTCCTATTGAAACTATTATTTGACTCATCCACTACATAGTAATTTAATTTCTTATTCTATGTTGTAGGTGGCAGTTGAGTTCTTTGAATACATTCTAAGAGCCTCTTGCAGTTTGGATGCCTTTTAGAACTCTACCCCTTCCCATAAATCTAAAAATAGAATAATATATCTCTTTTTACGTGAATTATCCATTTAAATGTGATTTGAGTTATGGGGGATATCTTAACTAACTTGGTCATTCATTCTAGTGCAAGGCACCTCCAAACAAGATCCACACTTGACACAAGGCTGTTAGGACTCCTTAAGTTCAACATTTGAGTTGGGTCCATACAAGATAAATGTTCATGGACTTGTGACCTCTTGGATTGAAGTTACCTCAAAATTTATTACTATTTTTTATCCCATACTTGAAATTTTGGATACTGACCTATCATCTTAATCAATTTTATAACCATTATAACATTGACTGAAACATTTTGAACCCTACACAATTCAACTCAGTTCACATAGTTTTCTTGTTGACCTGGAGATGAGGCACTATGGCTCATTGATTGGTTGGTGTTAAAAAAATATTTGAGATCTTCCTCATTTATATTTTAATGTGATACACTCCCTTCAACATTCCTTGAGCAATGTTAATGGATTTCATGAGGCCTAAACATGGTTATTTTACTAATGGTTTCTTCCAAAAAATTGACTACATGTGAAAAATATAGGTAATAAATACTTTTTAGGTTTGTGGCCCATGTAATCATTGAAAATGCATTTTTTTAGAGCCTCAAGGAGGTTTGGAAGAGTTTTTAGATCTCACTAACACTTTATAACTATTGAAAACCTTGAAGTTTTAAGAACCCTACTATTGTCAACCTACAAATTACCTACAAACTAAAGATTTCATGACTCCTGGTAGATCACACATGTGAAGTGGATTTTTATAATGGTGTATAATGGTTTTGTAGACCCCTAATAAGTCACCCAACCTTTCATTTATATTTTATCATTCTCAAAAATGTATAAAATGAAGCAAACTAGAACCCTACCTAGATGGATGAGCCACTATGAGTCCTTCCCCTTCTTAGTGATTTTTCATAAAGGAGGGGAAGGAAGTATAAGAAATAATTCCAGAAAATGGAATCCATATAAGGTTACCTCTACTTCCCAAAATCTTAAACCCTCATCTTCTCTCTCTTATCTATACCATTTATAAACTTGACTAGCTCTACAAGGTTGCTAAAGACCTCGATGGAGGAAGGGGGTTGGTTTTTTGACCTATTTTGACTTAAAAATCCATAAAATTCAAGGATATGGGAATGGGAGATATAAAATAATACATACACATGCTTGAATAGGATCTTTCTCTGACACACCTATATAAACCAACTAAAAGCCTCTACTTTCTTTCTTGAGAATTGATAGAGATGGTATGTTAGGTGTCTCTGAAGCTTGGAAATATTAGTATAGGAGTTAAATTATGTTTTCATCTCTCCATTTTTCATACATTTGTCATTTTCTTAGAAAACATTTTTTTAGACATTTCAAGTGACCAAAAAATAAGTCAAAGTAAGATGTAACATTTGTAACAGATCATGGGGTCATAAAATGATCTTGACATAAATTAGGTGATCTAATTTGACCACTTAAACCTCTTGACACTCTTGATCAACTTGGAACACTGGTAAAAGTGTGACTAGATAAGACAAGGCCAAGATTATATTTACCTTAATATTATCAAAACAACCTTAAACTATGTTAATAAGGGTTATATAACCAATTTGAAAAACATCCAAAAGCCAAGATGACCATAAACAAGGATAAGGTACTCATGATAAGCCAAGTTTCAACTATAGGGGGTTGACATTTTGACCTTGAGGGTCAAAATTAGTCAACTCCGTTATCACATACCAAAAAGATGGGGACCCTAAAAAGGTTCTTTAGGGTGTTTTTTAGGAACTTGATGACTTAAAAAATGGTGATTATTTTAGTTATAACTATATTAAACCACCTATTATAATATTATGTTACCATGAGAACAAAATTATGTCCAATTGATGAATTGGGATTGATGACCCCCATGAAATCTAGCTCCCATTGTGTAAATAGTTTAGACTCCATGATGGGCTGTAATGACATTATTATGTGGGTTTTTGTTTTAGTAAAGGTCTAGAATTGATGGAAAAAATATACAGGTGCATAAATATATTTGAATAGTATGGGATAGTAGTATCCTACCTAAATGACTTTATGGGCCATGACATTTGTTATAGGGTAGCTGGCTCTCAATATTTTATGGAAACTTGCCATTATTTCTTTAGCCTCTTCTTGTGACATGCACTGGAGGTATATTACCTCATGTTTTATTCTAAATATAACTCCCTTATTCATTATATATTATTCCACCTTCAATTATAGGGCCATTTTTTATGTGTGGTTGAGTCCTAGAGGTACATTTTTATAAAGCAAGAAGTCCATGATTGGGGCATACCAGTGAGATTGTAGTGCCCTCTTTTGATCAATTTAGTGTATGATAATCCTTAGATCTATCCATATTATTATATGAGTAAGGCCTTATCCTCTAACAAATTTGGTTATATTTATTTCCAAGTCATACTCTTATAATGTTTTCATCCACCAACCTATTCATTTACCCAATTCATTATACCCCATCATTAGCTTTATAGTCAAGTCTAGGATAATTGCATGTACTTTATTTTAGAGGATGTAATGTCTAAATTTATTCACCATATTGACTAGGGTGTAGTTGTGCTTATCTAGGGTAGAATATTTGATCTTTACATCTTTAATATTAGTGATCATAAAAGCAATGGGGTGCTTTTCTCCCTCTAATATTTGGGTGAGGTGAGCAACAATGTTGAGCTCTGAAGTAAAGGTATAGATATATAAATCCTACATATAGTCCATGATGATGAGAATCAAATCTTGTATAATAACATATTTAATATCTTGAAAATCCTTCTTTGACTCTATATGCCATTCCAATTTTTCATCCAGTTTCAACATTACATTCAAGGGTTTTACTATTTCAACAAATATGAAATAAATTTACGCACAAAGTTGATTTTCCCAAAGAAAGATTTCAATTTCTTCTTACTGTTAGGTAAAGGTAGTTTGGAAATTATATCCAACCTTTAAAATAAATATTAAAAAATTATATTATGATAATGTGATTGAGAATATTAACTTCAGTGACACTGAACATGTTCTTATCTAGGTTTAGGAAAATGCCATACCTTTTGCATTTTTCAAATACCCTTTCTAAGTGGTACACGTGATCTGACTTGTATTTCAAAAACATAGTTAGGTCATCCATATATATTAAATTTACCTATTATTCCTTCAAAATATAAGTCCATTACTCTTTGGAAAGTGTCATTAGTGTTGATCAACCCAAAGGGCATTTGTTTATAAGCAAATACTGCCCACTTGGTGGTAAAAGTAGTCTTAGTCCTATCTTCAATGTTGACCAATACCTAGTTGTATCTAGAGAAGTTGTCCAAAAAGGACATCATTTTAGATCCACTCACACCTCATCAAGGGAGGTTAATGGGTAATTATATTTATTAAAGGCTCAGTTCAAGTCTTAAAAGTCCACACATAAGCAGATTTATCCATTATTCTTTCACACATGCACTAGGTTGGCCACCTAGGTGGAGTGGCAGACTAGGAAAATTATCCCTATAAAAAGTAGATTATGGACTTACTTGTGTATTAAGGGATCCATGATTGGGTTTATGGGCCCTTATCTTTGCCTAAAGGGTTTTTGACTGGGTTTTAAGGGGGATAGTATGAGTGATCACTATTGGGTCAAAGACCTTAAGGTCCCCATAAGCCCAGGTAATCATGTCTTTATATCTCAATAGTAACCTTCACAAATTTTATAATTCCTAGTTAGGTTAGTCAGATACCACATTAACCATCTTGGGATTTTATACTGGGTGAGGTTGATGATTCAAAACTTTTGGTCCTCAAATTTGGGATTTTTAACTTGGAAGGCAGGGTCTAAAGTATCAAATGCACTATCTAAAGAGCTCATCCTTTTAGAGATATATTTATCATGAATATTTAGGATCCCATATTTATTTATCTCTTCCCTGAGGTTATCTCTATCTTTCCCATCTATAACTTGGGTTTAGAATATTCCCTTTATTATTGATAAATTAGATGATCTATTAGTCATCATCAAAGTCCTAAAAGTTTGTCATGTTGTTTGGTATAAAGGGATATGGGATGAGTTCCATATATAACTCTTAAAATTTAGTGTCATATAAGGGAGTTAGGTTTACTACTATAGATGCTAGTGAGTCAACTACTTGGTTTTCCTCCTAGGGGATAGGGATGATATTAAATGCATTAAACATCTTGATTAGGTCCCAATACCTATGCTTATACCTCTTGAGGTATAATAAATTGAATTTAAATTTAGTTTTAATCAAGTTGAACACTAGTTCAGAGTCACTAAATACTCTTAATTCATTTGCCTTACATTTTAATGCAAATTACAATCCTAGGATTAGATCTTCATACTCCACCAGGTTATTCATGCAAGTAAATTATAACCTATTTGATGATAAATTTTTTATCCCTATTGTATATATAATAATAAAACTATCCCCCATACCTTATTTGGAATGAGATTCATCTATATATAGATACCATAGGCTAAGCAGGTTTAGTTTATGACTAGTTTGATCTTTGGGTGGCTTTGTGCTTTGCGTGTAGATGCCTAGATTTAAGAATCTAGGTATACCTTATAAATAATGGAATTATACCTAGTTACCATGTGTTTCATATAAGGTTCTCTATCTACTCATATTTGGTTAGCTACTCCTCTCCATGACAACCACATATGTGATAAATTTGTGGCCATATACCCATTTAGGGCTTTAAACCAATCTCTACTTAGGAGCATATCATAAGCTTTGGGGATAGCTACTAATTAAATGTATATGAGGTGTTAACTAATATTATTATACTCCAAATGTATGTGGACATTGAGTAGTTCACCTATCCACCACCTTGTCTGACTTTACGGGGACCAACCCAAACTTTTCACATATGTCTACTAGCATCACATTGGCTAAGGCTCCTACATATACTAAGAAATTATGTGTATTATTTACATAAAACTCAATGGTTAAGAGGAAAGGGGGAAATTCCATCTTATTTTAGTGAATAAGCACATTAGTGTGTGTTATTTTTAGTTTTGGCTGGGTCTGTGGGATCAACTTTTGAGTTAAGGATTTCAGTAGGAGATCCTGTTTCTCTATGATTTGAATAAGATAATGAAGGTTAATGTTGGAATTGATCATTTTCATAAATTTTAATATGTTATAACCCCCTTTAATTTGTATCAATGGGGTTTTTATGGGTGTCTTAGGTTCTTGAGGTATTAGAGGTGGGGGATCATTCCTAACCTTTTGGTCTGGTGAGGTTACAACATTATAAGATAAAGTCAAGGTATTAAGGGTTTTTTATTATTGTCTATCCATTAGGGAATAGTTTCTCTTCTAGAATTACTAAATTTTTTTCACCTCACTAATACCCTCCTCTAGCTCATTTTCTTCCTAGATAGGGAGATTCATGGTTTCTAACACCATAGCAATACTAGGGGCTTTACCTAAGTTAGAGGATTTAGGATGATTGGGGACCACCTCATATTCTTCCATTTCCTTTTGGAAGATGTCAAAAGTATAAAAAAACTCCATGTAATCTAGTTCCCCATGGGCTATTATGCTATGCACTCAACACTAGTTAGGTAAGGCTATCTTGAAGCTATTGATTTTGGGTAGCCTATTGGTGAAGGTTATGGGGGTATTATGAGGATGATTATAGTTCCTACTTGGTTTTTGATATGTGAAATTTTTGTTGGAACTTTTTGAATTAGAATTACTCACCTGTCTATGTATCCGAAGGAAATCATTATCAAGTTTTGGTACCATCTACTGAATGCAATCTAACTCATTCTTGGTAGACTCCTAAGGTGTGGTTTGGGTATTATTAGTTGCTACCAATGTTACCTAGTATTGTGTTCGAGGGATAAATTCATTCCCCCATGGGTTAAGGAAACCTAATTACTAGTTTTAATTAGGATGACCCAATAGGATTTGATGCATCATAGGGAGTGGCTAAAACATTGGCGCATTTTGATTGATGTTGGGAAAGAAGCTCAATGTGGGAATATGTGGTAGCACATTGGGAGTGGGGCTTATTATGTCCTTGAGGGTTTAGTTTCCTATTTACCTTGATGGCCCCTACATAAACTAAGGATAGGTATACTATGGTTTTGTCTCTCATTAAGAATATGGTTATCCAAGGGTCTAAAGCATTCTTATGCATTTCAAGTGCTACTTGAGGGTTAAGTTGATAAAACTATTTGTATAGGACACTGGGGTCTATCACTTGCCTAAATTAGGCATGGAAAGTAGTACTAAAATGGTCCCAACTTGAGATGGAGTCTTTAATAAGGTTAAAGAACCAATCATATGATGAGTCCATTAGTGTGAAGGGTAAAATTTTGCATGCAACATCCTCATTTTCTACATTTATAAGTTTTAAGGTAGTTTTATAAAATTTATGTGCACTTTCATAGTTCATCCCATAACTTAGATGAAATGAGGAAGATACCTCTCAAGGTTCCTAGGTAAATCATGAACCACTCTGAGGACATTAATGGCAAATATAGCTAACCATGCCATACTAGGCTACAAATTTGGAAGAGGTTACGAGGATAAATAGATTGGAATCATGATAGGTCTAGGTTGGTTGAGCCTAAGTTTTATATGGAAAAGTAGGGGAATTAACAATCAACCATGGTGGGACCTAGCCCTGGTAACAAGAGAACTAGTTTACATGATGTTTCATAATAAGATAGTGGTTAATACATTATTATTAATAAACATAATCTTGACACACTTATAAAATCAATGATGGGCTTGAAATATTCCTATTAGACCCTCCTAACACTAGATGTTATTTGCTCCAAACTCTTAGTTCATGAAATACCCATGAAGTTAGGTATTCCCTAAAAATGAATATGGGTACAACTACAAACTTTCATCCTCAATTTTAGGAATGTTCTAGTATCAACCCATGACATGGATATGGGTATTTGACTTCACAAATGGAGTCTACATGAATAATCTTCAAGAGATGTAATATTATTACAAAAAGTTCAATATGAAGTTATTAGAAATAGATCTAATTATCAAAGGTTTTTATGGGAGTTCATGTATTATGTTTATATATTTATAAATACAAAAGGAGATGGTAGTTCAATCTAAGAAAACAAACATAAAATGATAAGGGAGAATAAGGCAGAAAAGAAAGCCTCTAGGTCTAAAATGAAATAAATGCATATACCATTGAACCAAATGACCTTTGATACAATTATACCACTATAGACTGAGTTTCATAAAATTTATACCTCTAAGAACACATAGTGGGAATACTATTAGGAAATAGGGGAGTATACCTCTAATATGAGCCTTCACTAAATATGAGTATTATGAGTTTATTGTAAACTACACATAAACACCCAATGGTAATTTGTAGATTAACACACAAATTAATAGTACTATAAAAGAGAAATAAGAGATCTCACATAGTGATTACAATATTCAAACACATCATAACCATAAAAAATATGAAGTAGAAAAGTATTAGTCTAATTATCTATCATTGACAAGTATTCAAAATTAGAGATCAAAGATAATTGAGATATAAACAAACTCTATGTAGAAAATATGAATTATATTCATTAAAAGTGAATTTTGTTATAATAATTGAGCTTAGCCAAATTTATAGTATAAATATATGAAGGGAAAATTAGGTGAAATCCTATCTATAATATGATAGCACTTTTCATTAAATTTTTAGTCGACCCCTATATTACAATAGGGCTTTGCCTTATATAGATGAGGATGGGATTCACCTCCAAATAGAAGGACATTCATATCCTAGACTATGATGACCAATCATAACTATTAAAATCATAATTAAAAATTCAAAACAAATAAAATCCTATTTAACCCTTAAAAATATTTGTGGGGGACCACTTAGTTAATACACAAAGGCAATTACAAATGTTTGATTATGAACTAATTTGATCTCACATCTCTAGATTATAACGTGGATACCATGAGGTAAAATTACTTGTTTATATTAGTAAGGTTTATTAAGGGATCCCTAAAGATCAACTCAGCTTGAGTCACTAGCCTTTAGTACACCTATAAGGGTGCTTCCATTAACACCTTGACCTTGAAGACCTAGTTGATGCTCATCATGGATTATGTTGATAGATCTAGAATAACCTGGGAATTTTCCTTGTTTATTTTGGTGGCATTATCCCTCATTAGCTATTTGAATTAACCAAAGTGGAATAACACAAAAATATAACCTCTTTAAAGTAGGTCAATATCTTCTTCCTACCCTCTTTTAAGGGCCCAATTATAGTATGAGACACATCTAGCCATTATTTTATAGTCACCTTCATGTTATTGGTGTATGTTTGATAAAACCCCAAGTATGAGGTTGGAATTAGTTTTAATTTTTGGAACATGCCTTTGTTAGTCACCACCAAAAACTTCTTAAACTTTTTTTCTATGTTTGAAATCCTCTCCAAGTAAGCATGAGTTTATTAGATAAGCACATTGGTCTTATCCAAATTATCCACTACCTTCCCAAGAATTGAGAAAATTATTAAGAGGGTGTCTTTTACCTACCTAATTATCTTGAATAGGAAGGATATCTTCATTTGGGCCTCTAAGGTCTAAACCTAGATTTGCATGTCCTCAAGGAGCTTCTTTGACATATCATGCGTTGCCTAGAGAATGGAGAGTAGATCCTTAACCATCCTTTATTCCCTAGTGGAATTCCTCACCTTAGTGATGGGGAATAGATCATGATGGGTCTACCAAACCATTAGGTTCCCCTATTGGATGAAACTCTATGTTAATTTCCTCTTTATGCTCCCCAAAAATTGGTTGAAGCTCCACTATACA
This sequence comes from Torreya grandis, assembly GCA_037957365.1. Taxonomy (NCBI): domain Eukaryota; kingdom Viridiplantae; phylum Streptophyta; class Pinopsida; order Cupressales; family Taxaceae; genus Torreya; species Torreya grandis. Next base: position 887,119 of record JARHVA010004331.1, on the reverse strand, counting down.
TCTGGATTGCCCTGGATGATCATCTTCGGTGCCTACAACCTTGGGATTATTTCTTGAGTTATATGAGGTATTAGAGGGGTGGATGAGATGATGGTGAAGTGTAGAGGATTAGGTGAACGGGAAATGGAGGAAGTGTAAGGGGTAATGGAGGAATGTTTTAGTGAATTTTAGCTTATTATTTTGGAAAGGAAAATGAAGAAACTAAGTATGAGTATGGTTGAAAAACCTATTTGATTGTGCATGCATTAAATCAGATGATTATGAAGAGCTCCTCTTTGGCTTGGGAGGATGGCCTATAGATTATAAAACACTAAAGAGAATTTGTTTGGTAGATAGATAGTTGAATGGATTACCTAACAATAACTATATCCCAAAAGAAAGAGCCTCCTTAGGGGTAGTCAATCCACACGTTTTAAACAATTAAGTTTATAAATAGGATAGAAAATACTTGCATCAATACTCAAAAGGTACTAAAATTGAACACAAGAATGCTTGCTAAAGAAATATATTAGAAATGATTAAAATAGAAATAAGCTAATTATTACTAGTGCTATGTGATTAGGGTCTTCTTCAAAAAATTAGGTAGGGCCCTATGAATAGGTAGGGACATAGAAAATCAAATTTGGCTAAGGGTAAGTAGGTGAAAATAATTTTTTAGAATTTACTACCATAGTGACCATCAGTGGTTGGGCTGATCATCGATAGTTAAGCTAACCATCAGTGGTCAGGGTGACCATCAGTGGTTGAATAGACCATCGATAGTTGAGATAACCATCAATAGTTACTATGTGTATATCTGGGCTAGTGAATGGCTGATTAGAAAGATCACAAGGTTAGATTACAAGAGAAGGGTTAGTGTTGGGCTGAATGAGAAGGGCAAACAAAGTAAATGAATGGCATAAAATAGATACTTATCTTATACAAAGCTAATCAAGTGATTGATTAAGGTAGTTGACTCATTGGTGGAATCTAGCATGATCTAATAGAGTAACAGTACTTGGAACTTTAGTAGAGCTATAATGGCAAGTTGGATCTTTGATGTAGTAACTAGTTCACTAGATTGTTGATCATGATTGACCTACAAAAAGAGAATTTTGGATGCATAATCTCTTTATAATAATTATAGATGATTTTTACCTTCCTTTTCCTCTCTTCTTATAGGCAAGGTAAGATATTTGCAACAAGACATGAACTAGGCCTTCTAATTATAACTCACACATACAACAACTCACACATGGATTGAGATGAGTTATATTTATAAAATCAAGATGGGTGGATTGAATGTTGGTGGTTAAGGAGGTGGAACCTGACCATTAATGGTTAAGGTGACCATAAAAACTCATCCTGACCATCAATGGTTGAGGGTGAAGGGTAAAAGTAGGTAAAATGTTGGGTTAAGCTAATTTAACAAACTGATTGTGGGTTAAGTTTGGTTAGGGGTTAGAGGGTTAGATTCATCCCAAGGGGGTCCTAAGGTGGTCTAGGGGATTTATGACATTCAGAATTATGGTGTGAGAATTTTTAGTGTCTACATTTTACCCCTTTTTATTATGCAACTTTGAATTAACAATCTACAAGACTAAAACTAATGTTGGTCAAAAGTCCAGCTACCTCAAGTATGGGAGAAGGTGTTCCCCCTCAAACTAGGAGTTGATGAGGTAAAATAAATTATGTGTAGGTTTGATAAGGTGGATGATGGTGGTGATGAAGGTAAACATCATCAAATTGGGTGATAGGTTGGGTACTAAATCACAAACAAGTGCACAAAGTGTGACAAAAAGATGTGATGGCCAAGATTGTGCATGGATTAGGTTATCAAGTTGATAAAAATAAAGGTGAGCTCTAGGAAGACTAGTGATAGGGTAATCAAGATAGATTATTAAGAATAGATGATCAAGTTATTCCTATCAAGTCTTATAGATTATGTCTATGTTTCAGTGGGTGTCTAAGGTAAGAAGTGTCCCTAGTGAAAACACAAATGGGTCAAGTGTCATGGGTATCTGAGGTAGGAAGTTCTCCAGAGAAGACATAAATGGGTGAGGTAAGTACAAGGTATCACAAGTGTAATAGGATTCAACATGGAAATCATATCATTGAGGCCAATGGACCATGTAAAATGTGTCATAAAACATGTGTTAGTTGGGCTGAAATAGACCAACAATGAGTTGATGAGGTGGTCAAGTTGGGTGGAGAAGGTAGTCTCCAAGGGTTGGTGAGTTGACATGATTTTATTGAAATAAGGTTTCTCAAGATAATAGCAAAAAAGTGGGGCCACCTGATCATTGATGATCAAGTTCCCCAAGGGTGACCATCAATGGTCACCTTGACCATCAATGGTTAGGGTGGATATCATAAAATTTCATGGGGTAAAAGTGAAATTTAAATCACTTTTTACTCATTTTTACTTTTATTTGTGTTGACTTGGAGGTATAGTACTTGTGTTTTGGTGAAAGTGAGTGGCGACAACTTGCTTGCTAGTAGGTGAGAGGTTGATAACTGAGGTGGAGAGTTGACCTAAAGGATTAGTGAGGATATAATGAGCGCATGGGCATGAATGAGGATGGGTGGGTCTTCGATTAACACCATGGTGGTGGTCATGAAATGAGGTAAGGAATGTTGTTAAATTTGATATCCTATCTTGAATTTTACAATTGCATTAGGATTAGGGTAGGTGTAAATAAGTGGGTTTGAATTTTTATGCCATAGGTAGGGTTTTTGGGGAATTTAGGTAAATATGTAGTTAAAATTGGAAATTGATCCAATGGGTAGGTTAATAGGGGTGGGTCAGAAATAATGGTAATAAAAGTAGGAAGGTTTAGCTATGTTTTAGTTATTTTTTGGTAGGGTAAGGTTTGGGTCTTCCACTCATGGAACACCCATAATGACTGTCGATGGTTAGGCTCAACCATAAATAATTGATGTCCTTAGAAAAATGGATGCCTAACCATTGATGGTCACCATGACCATCAATAGTGACCTATGGAAAAAAGGTTTTGACAAGTGTTTAAATTTTTTATATATATTAGGTGATAACTACTAAGTATAGGCTGGTGTTTATAGGTTTAGAGGGCAAATTTGGGGGAAATTAGGTAGATAGGTAAGAGGGTTTAGAAAAATAGGTTAGTTACTTAAAGGTTAGGGTATATGATAAAGGTGTAGGTGACTAAGCCATGTTTCTAAATTGGTGTAGGCCAAGGAGTAGATATGAATGTGTGGCCGAGTGCCATGTATCATCATAAAGATCTAGTAGGGGGTGACCCCACTTAATTAGGTCAATATGGAGGAGGTTGGGTTGGGGGTAATGAGGCCATATCAATATATGACTTAAGATGCATCCATGGTTGTAGAGCTCATCGAGAGATGGGATCTTGATATGAACACCTTCCTATTACTGATTGGTGAGATGTGATCTTGCCCAAGGATGTGCATAGGATCACACAACTTCCACTATGGGGTGATCCAATCTATCATATAGAGTGAGAGGAGTGGGAAGAGCTCATGGAGATTTTGTATGGAAATGATAGTGATCAGGTCTAATGGTATGCTAGTGGGTTAAACTATAGCATGTTGTATAAGAGGGCTCTAAGTGAGAGGAGACTCATGATGATGATTATGATAATCATCTCCTACTTTGCACTTCCCAAATTGAGCAATATATACTTCATATATTTACTATTGTGGGTGTTGGTAGAGTTGTTACCAAGGTATATGATATTTAGCTAGGTACTTATTTTATTGGTCTAGATATATAGATACATATGGGGCTTCAGGGCCCATAGGAGTTATGGTATCAGTGTTGACCTAGTTCTATATTGCTAGGCCTATGAACACATTCAAGTGCTGAGGCAAGTGGGGTTGCCATGGGTAGGTTTTACATAGATTGAGTTCTTAGTTAGCTTTATGTAGTGGAGGGGTAACTTTAATATATTAGGTGTAGGGGAAGAGCCCATGACATCAATTGGTTCAGGGGTGCACTGGGTGCACTAGTGATTGGTGACATCTCTTGGAGACCTTATGTTTAATTTCCAGCATGGCTCAAGTATAATAAGAAGATACTCTCCCTATAGAAATATAGATGGATATTCAAACAAAGGGATGGAAAGGTGGAGCTCATCCCATTTGATAGGGTGAGGATGTAGTTTGGCCTTATACAAGGTATTTTGGGTGTATTCCATAGGTACAGGCAAGAGGACTCAAAGATTTTTTCACTAGAGCCATATCTTATTTTGACTACACTAGATTATGAGGAGCTACCAACTAGGGCATAGGTAGATGACATTGAGTTTACATATGGGTTCATGACATAGTACCAACCATTTTATATAGTAGTAGATATCTATGGGGATGATGGAAGTGCAAGACTAATGGTTGTGGACCCAGTTCTGAGAGGGGGATAGAGGGCACATGCATAAGGGGTTGGTCCTGATGGATAGGCAAGAATGGCATTAGCCATTACATAAGTATAGGTCACATCACTATAAGTGCAAGTGGCCACCTTATAGGGTTAGGTTGTTACCTTATAGGATCAGGTTGCTACTCTCATAGGTGACAGGGACTAAGCACAAACTTTACTCACCTTGGTTACATAAGAGAGGGACTCTCTAAGGTAGAGAGGATGAGGAATAGCTGTAGCATAGACAAGGCCACCAGGCATGATCCCCACAACATGATACCTACCTACATTTGAGGAGATATGATATTATAAGGCCATAATTTTGACATAGTGTCCTTAGGAGCCCTAATGGGGTGAGTATAGAGCTAGCTTGGTAGGCGATGCCAATGTAACAACACCAAGTTAGTGGTTAACATCTATATCTAGATAAATAGGTACATCTAGGGGATTGGTAGTCATAATAGGTGGGTAGGCACTAGGATCTAGTGGTGCTCTAGGAGACAGTGGTACCCTTGGGGTATAAACAAGATATGATTAGATTATGACATGTGTATATCATTTTGATTTTAGCATGTGAGCTGATGCATTGAGATGTACATTTTGAGAGAGACATGTTGATCTGCTTGTACACATTATGATACTTAACTCATGAGTTATATATATGATCATTATTTATGTTTATGTTCATGGTTTTATGGTTTATGGTTTATGGTTTGTGTTGATGTTTTAATGCTTATGATGTGATGTTATATTGCTTATGGATTATGCTTATGTTCATGGATGCTAGACATGGATGTAGAAGTACCTAGATAGGCATGAGATGGATTTGAATTATGGTTATATTTATGACATGTTAAATTTTAATGAGTATATGATTCATTATTTATATTTTAGACATGTGGTGGAAAATGGTTGATTATTTTAATTGCTTATGGATGTTATGATTTATTATAACTATTATGAGAATGCTTATTATTATTTTTTTAAAGATATAATCAAGAGATAAATTCTTTAATGAAAATATCAACTAGTCATGATGTGATAATAAGAGGTCATGATGATTATTATTTGATAAAGACTAAAATAGAAACCTGAAGCTGGATTGGCTTAATGAACATAAGCCCTTTGAATGCTTTACATGAGCATTTGTTACTCAGTTAAAAAGGTATCTTGGCCATATAATGTTAAGTAAGCTCAAAAATCCATTACTTATATGGGATATGGATGAAAATGGAACCTATTTATGAAGTTAGCATGTCTCTTTTATAAGTGTCCCAAGAGTCAATATAAACAAGTCTATATCATGTGAAGTGTAGACTGATAAATGTGGGAAGTCTACTTGTGAAATCTGATTATGGTTTCCAAAATTTTTGATGTTTGAGAGCCAATTGTGGCTTTCAAAATGAGTTTGATTTTGTTTGATTTTGATAATGGGTCTTTACTTTGTTGTGATATATGGGAAGCTGATCGATGCATTAAGATTTCAAGAAATTGTTATGATTTTGACAAATGCTTTACTCATCCATCCTTCAAGGGAGTGGTCTAAGCTTAGGTGATTTGTTCAAGGATTTTTGATAGTTTTCCTTCAAGGGAGCAATCTACCTTATATTTATCCAGTTTTTAGTATGCTCACCTAGTTGTCCTTTAAGGGAGTAGTTTACAAATGCTAAGAATGACCCATGATTGCTATTGGTTTGAACTTTGTTATTTATTTTATTGATTTTTATTGTCATAGACATGCTTATATAGACTTAAGGGACCACCTTTATGAAGGAAAAACTAAAAACACAAGAGGTTGATTAGTTATGAATAGGTTTAGGTGATAATGACCATGGGGATCCATCTTATGAAAAGGGTGAAAAGTACCATGAGAATCATGCGATGAGTAGAGGCATAGTACCCATCATTCAAGATTTAGGCCATGATTGTGATGGAATATCGCATGATTCAGTATTAATTGGTTTCCCCTAAAAGAGATAGGGGGAATGTGGGTGGATAACAAAGGATGAGATTAAGTTAAACAAAAGGTGAACTTGACCTTTATTAACAAAAGAATGGAAGTAGATGCAAAACATTGAGAGTCTTAGGTTTTGGGTGGCCTTTGAGAGAAGACAATCAATAAAATCTTAATCTGTACTTGTGGGTTATGATATAGGGTCCAAGATAATTGAAATCAAACATTCCTTACTTGCTTTTCTCCATATTGGTGACATGTTGATTTTACTTTAGGATGAGGTCATCAATGTTGAATTCTCATACTCCAAGGTGTTTATTATAGGAACACTTGACATGCTCTTGATATAAATGGATACGGGTAAGGGATAATAAATAATACTCATCAAGTAGCTCAAGCTAAGCTAAATGGTTATGGTGATAATCATCCTTGAAATAAGTTCTTGTAAATATATGTGGAGAGATGTGATTTGGACTTCAAGAGGTAAGATGAACTCTAATCCAAACATAAGATAAAAATGTGTAGCACCCATAGGGGTTCTAATGCTAGTGAAATATGCCCATAAGGTAAAAGGGATGCACAAATTCTAATCATGACCAAATGCATTAACCATTTTAGTTAGCATGTTGTTAAGGTTTTGTTAGAGGCCTTGACCTGTCCATTTGCTTGATGGTGATAGGGTGAGGATAAGCTTAATTTAATGTTGAATATGTAATATAGACCCTAGAATTGCTTGTTCTTAAAAGATTTACCATTATCAGAGATAATCTTATGAGGAACACCAAAGTGGTAGATGATATGATGGTTGATAAAGTTGATAATCTTTTTCACTTTGGTTAAGACAAGAATAATAGCCTCTACCCACTTAGTAAAATATTCAGTCATAGTGAGTGATGATAGAGTGGTTTCACTATGAGGAATAGGGATTAATTTCACCAATGAGGTCTAGACTCCATTGTGAAAAGGGCCAAAAATTGGTGGAAACTCGAAGACTATGGCTAGGCACGTAATGTAGATTGACATGTTATTGACACTTGACACACTTTTTCACATACTCAAAACAACTTGGTTAAGGGTAGGCTAGTAATAGCTGAGGTGAAGGATAAGTTTAGCCACAATGAGGCCATTAAAGTGTCCTCCATAGATGCCATCATGCATTTATTTGATAGTGTGAGAGGCTTCATGACTATATAATTAATGGAAGAGTAGGCCATGAAAGCCACATTTATAAAGGATATATCCTAGTATGGTATAGTGTGAGGTACTATAGATAAATGCTCTTTGAGCATTCCTATAAATCCCAGAAGGAACAATGGTAAGGTTAAGATAGTTGAAGGTTTGATAATACCAAAGGTTAGTTTGGGTCTCCTCCACATTAAAGATGGTGGGAGAATCTAGTTTGACATAGGAAGGCTAAGTGATTCTATAGATAATGAAAGATAACTTAGAGTTTGAGGGTGTATATGGTATTTGAGAGGCAAATGAAGCTATGGTGTTAAAAATCTTGTTAGTAGATTTTAGGGTTGATTGGATGTGGTAGTGGTCAAATGATGCCAATAACTCATCAACTAGTTGCTTGTACTATTGTAGGACATCATTATTACACTAATAAGAGTCATTACTTTGATTAACCATAAGTTAGGAGTTACAAAATATGTTGATTATTTTGACTCCTAAGCCTAATATAGTTTGAAGGCCTATTACTAGAGATTCATACTTAGCCATATTATTGGTACATTCAAAATCAAGCTTGAAGGAAAAAAGAAGAGGCTCACCTTCAAAGGGGATAAGGATGATACTAGCTCCACCACCACGCTAACACTTTGAACCATCAAAGAACATGATGACTTGATAGGTGAAGTTTGCTTAAGAAAGGGTCATGATGGACTCATTAGGGAACTCAAGAGGAGGAGGTTGGTTGTCTGCTAAAGGCACCTCAACTAATTGGTCAGCAATGACATATCCCTTAATTAAGTTTTACTGAAGGAACTCAAGGTCAAACTCTACTAAGAACATGATCCACTTAGCCATATACTAGTTTAGGTATGGCTTAGAGTGTATGTACTTGAGTGGTTTAGTGTTGGTTATGACATAGGTTTTGTGGTTAAGTAGGTAGTGGCAAAGTTTGGTGGCCATGAGGACTAAAACAAAGTAAAAAATTTTAGTATGGGTATATTGAGTCTCATATTCTACAAGTATGTGGCTAATGTAATATACGTCTTTCTCTTTATGTTGTTCATCTTGATGAGCCAACATTGCCCTTAGGGAATGGTTGGTAGTAGAGATATAGAGGTAGAAATTTTGGTTATCCTTGGGAGGGGTGAGTATAGGTGGAGATAAAAGGTACTTTTTGAGTGAATCAAAGGCCTTTTGACAATTACTATTCCACTTAAAATAGACATCTTTTTTTAGAAGGTGGTGGAAGGGTTGACATCAATCTAAAAGATGGGAGATAAAGCGATGAATGGATTGAAGTTTCTTTAGAAAACTACATAGTTTATTAAGGTTGAATGGGGGAAGCATGTTGAGGATTACTTTGATCTTGGTGAGATCAACTTCAATTCTATGAAGGGAGATAATAGATCTAAGAAGCTTTCCTAACAAGACCCCAAAAGTACACTTCTTGGGATTTAGGTAGACATGGTAATGGATAAGTTACTTAAAGATGATATTAAGAATGACTAAATGGTATTTTTAGAGTTTGGATTTTTTGAGAAGGTCATCCACATAGCCCTCTACAATCTTATGGATAAGGTCGTGGAAGATATAAGTCATAGCATATTGGTAGGTTTCACCATCATTATTTAACCTGAAGGGCATGAATCTATAATAGAAGGTTTCTAAAGGGGTGGTAAAGGTGGTTTTGTGTTGATATTTGGGGGAAATGAGGATTTGATTGTAAACCAAGAATACATCCATGAGAGAACATCTCATGGCCAACTGTAAGATCAACTAGCTAGTGAATGCTTGATAGGGGAAAGTCATCTTTGAGACAAGCAAGGTTGAGGTCATGAAAGTCCACAAAAATTCATAGTCCCCCTATGGATTTAGTGACATGCATGACATTCAAGACCCATTTGGGGTAGTCAATAGGTTGAATGAAGTTGATAAATAGAAGATAATGAAGCTCTTATTTGATGAGAAGGGCTATACGAGGATGCTTACATCAAAGTTGTTTCTTGATGGGTTTGGAATCACGATGAATGACTATGTTATGGGTAGTAATGGTGAGATTAACTCCAAGAATATCACTATAAGACCAAGTGAATGATATGCTATGGTATTGGAAGAAAAAGGGGAAGTCTTGAAGTTCTTTGAAATTCAATGATTGGCCAAGTTTGATAATGTGGGGGTTTTCTAGAGTGCCTAAGTTAATATCTATTGTGGATTTGTTCAACATGGTCTAGGTCTCAAAAGGAAGGGATTTATGGATTGAATAATCTAGGGTACCAAGATAGGTGAGAAATGAGAGGATCTAATTGTAACCCAAGAATCCATCCATGAGAGAACATCTCATGGCCAACTATAAGATCAACTAGCTAGTCAATGCTCGATAGGGGAAAGTTATCTTTAGGACAAGCGAGGTTGAGGTCATGAAAGTCCACACAAATTCATAGTCCCCCTATGGATTTGGTGACATGCATGACATTCGAGACCCATTGGGGGTAGTCAATAGGTTGAATTAAGTTGATAGATAGAAGATAATGAAGCTCTTCTTTGATGAGAAGGGCTATGTGAGGATTCATACATCAAAGTTTCTGCTTGATGGGTTTGGCATCACGATGAGTGACTATGTTATGGGTAGTAATGGTGGGGTTAATTCTATGCATATCTCTATAATACCAAGTGAATGATATCCTATGGTATTGGAAGAAAAAGGGGAAGTCATAAAGTTCTTTAAAATTCAATGATTGGCCAAGTTTAATAATGTGGGGGTTTTATAGAGTGCCTAAGTTAATATCCATTATGGATTTTTTCAACATGGTCTAGGTCTCAAAAGGAAGGGATTTGTGGATTGAATAATCTAGGGTACCAAGATAGGTGAGAATAGAATCATCGTCTTGACACTGAATAGTGTTAACAGTAGGAGAGTGTTCTCCTATCATCTCAAGAAGGGTCAAAGGGATGGTTATGGTGGTCCCTTCCTTTTTATAATGGTCTAAGGTTGATTATGTTGATGAATTTTTTTTAGGTGGGATGATATCATCATCCTCACACATAAGTGGGGGAGAGGTTGGTGAGGAAGGGGTGTCTTCTTCATTAATGCTAATGGTAAGTGGTTTGGTTTGCTTCTTGTTGGGTAGGATGAAATTGAGGCTGTGTTTCTCATGAGGCTTGTAAGTTTCAATGGTGACCAATTCATGTGGGCCATGCTCATACCACCCAATACCAAATCCTTTCCAAGCACACTAATGGAGGTATGTCTTGGTGAAACTCAGTTTATCTAGGTAGGAGAAATTGGTAGTAAATAGTTGAGGTGAAAGAGAGGTGGTAGAAGCACCAAAGGGTTTATTGAGTCCCCTATAGATGAAACATGTATGAAAATAGAGAGGTCTAAAGGGAATAATAGTTATAATGTTAGGGTCATATCCTGGTTGGTTAGTAAGTTACTCATGTTCATGAGGAGTAGGGAAAGCATCAATGGATAAAAGGAGATATTCCCATAGTGAAAGGTGATTGAACATTGATTCCAAAGGGTCCATGGTGGGGATTTGGTCTAAATGGATAGAGGAACTAGTGGATGTCTCATCAGTGGAAAGGGATATGACATCCACTTTTGTGGTTAAAGGTTAGTCTTTGGTTGTTGAGAGTGTGCTGGATGAGGGTATGAGGACATCATTGGGGTGATAGGTTATGTTTCAAGTCAAGAAAGGACTTGGGTTAGCTTGGACGGTGATGACCTGGCCTTCATGCTCAAAATTGACACAATGGTGAAGGGTGGAGGGGATGTAACCCATGAAGTAGATCTAGAGTCATCCCAACACATTTTTTTATTGGAATTCACCTTCCACTACATAGAAGAGTTTAAGGAGCATGCAGGGTCCTAAATGGATATAAAGGAAAATAGTTCCCAAGGTAGTGGCCATGTTATTATTAAATGATCGAAGGACAACTAAGGTTTTAGACCTGATATTATCCAGTAGGTTGAGTTGGTTATAGGCATGGGAGGAGATGATGTTAATACTATCCCCCCTCAATAATCATGACCCATTTAATGTAGGTTTTGTTGATGTATGTGGTAATAAAGAGAGGGGAATCTGGGTAATAGAATGGATTGAGGGTATTTTTGAATCCTTGAAGGTAAAATTGTTAAAAATTTAGAGGGTACTAATAAAGGCTAATAGAGGTTATGGATATTTAGGATAGACATCTATGCATTGTAAATCCTCTATTAGTGCTTGGCGATGATGGGAAGAGGTAGAGATTAACTCATACAAGCTCATCTTTACTGAGGTCAGGTGAAGTTACTTGAGGATAACTCTCTTGATGGATTTTGAGGGGTTAGATTGGGAGGCAATTAAAATTGATACCTTTGGTTTGTTTTAAGATGGAGATGGATGGGTTTGAGTTGGTTAGGAGGTAGAATATGGGTATGTATATGGAATGAACACCTTAGTCTTCCCCTTATCTTTATACTATAATCTCATGACTACATTAATAGTATGGATAGGATGGGGAATTGGGGTAGGAGATTGGTTAGACTCATCTTCACTCTGAGGTGAGAGTGGAGGAGTGGGTAAGCATTAGGTAGGTATAGTTGTTGGTGGGATCAGTATAGGGCTTATAAGAGGTTCATCTATTAGTAGATCATCCTCATCGTAAATCTGGTGTATATAAATTTGGAGAGATTTTTAGTTCTCTATGTCATGTCTAGGTGTCCTATGATAAGAACACACTTGGTAGTCATTGTACCATATGGGTTTTGAAGCAAGAGGGTCAAAGGGCCTAATGGGAGGTAAGGATAAATAATAAATTTGCAATAGCCTATGGAAAATGGTTGAGTAAGATTCAACTAAGGGTGGTAAATATTTAGTGACCTTGGTTTTGGTTGTTGAGGTGGAAGGTTGTTTGGAAGTAGGTTTGGTGATAGGTGTCTTAGGTAAGGTAGTGCACTTGGTTGATAGTTTTGGTTTAGACAAGGAGGTTGATGAGCTAGAGGTGGAAGATTTCAAGGTAGGTATCCTGGGTATTACTCGTATGGTAAAGAGAGGTACATCAAAAAGAAAATGTGAAGGTGTAACCAAAAGAGGTGGTGGGTTTTTAGTAGATATAATGGGTTTTCTATGCAAGGTAGAGGGATGAGGTCCTAAAATGGAGGGAAAAATTGAGGGAATTAAAATTTGGGCCTTTAGGCCTTTGGGTGGTTTTACCTCTTTGGTTTCTTTGGTTTGGAATTTGGTTGTTGGATTTGGTAAGGCAAGATCCACCTTCACATATGGGTGGTTAAGACTTTGTGTACGGAAGGTGCCAAGGTTCTTGATCAGTTTGGTCAATTTTATTTTATAAAGTGGTTTGGTCACTTGGGTTTTAGGTAACTTAGATACCTAAGGTATTGTTGGATTGGTAAAAGTTGCTATTGGTTTGGTTGATAGGGAAGGAGTTCAGATAGTGGAAATGGTGGGTTGGTCTGCTAAAGGTATGGTTGGAGTTTCTTGCTTAGTGATATAAGGTAACCCTAATTGATGCTAGAAGGTGGCTTGATCCATGTTAGGGTTGGAGATAAATTCCAATTTTTACACTAACCTAAGGAATGGTTTGTAGGCTAGTTTTATTCCTTGAATAGTGGACCTAAAAGATAAGTCCATAGGTTGAGATACATGGATAGTAACCTCATCCTCTTCCTCAACCAAAGGATTTGAGGTTTAAATGGGTGAATTATCTATGGGAGATGTAGACATTTAGGCTTCCTCTTTGAAATTATTTTCAAAGGGGTATTAGGTTACTTGATGGCTGAAGAGAAAGGTAAAATGGGTGCTTGGCCTAATATGTCAATCAAGGGAAGGGTTGATGTCTTCACTAACTTGATAAGTGGAGGAGGAAAAAGTGGGGTTTATTTGGTTTGGGTTTCTAAAATAGGATAAGGTAACTTCACTACCTCAATAAGTGGAGAGGGTGAGGGATATATAGGTCGGTCAATAAGTTCTTTAGTAGTGATTGTGTTAAGAACCATGTTAACAATATGGGCATCATAATAACATTCAACTATGTTTTTTATCAATTTTAGCAGGAGGATGGTTAGGAAAAGGTTGCCTAAATATGTCAAGGGCTTAGTTTGATGGTGCATTGGGGTTTTATAACATGATATCCCCTTATCAATGAGGGATTTGACAAGGCTCTTGAAAGTATTTCACCTACTAATGTCATGTATTACTACCTAATGGAAGGCACATAGATAATTTTTATTGTACCAACTAGGTGTAGGATGAGAGGAGTAAAATTAATGGGGTTGTTTGATAAGAGGAAGTTGAATGAGATTAGCTTTCAATAACTTCTCTAGGATTGAAGCATAAGATTCTCCAAGTGGAGTGATTTACTTCTATTTGCTACAGTTTTGGTTCCTTATATTTTTATTTGAGGAATTAGAGGAATTTGGTTGGTTGATGGATGGTGGGGGAATGGAATTAAGGAAAATTGCATTCACAGTTCCCTTGTCCTTGGTAATGGTATTGGATTGGTTGTTTGATTTGGAAGAATAAGCCTCATTGGTTTTATAGGTGGAATTCTTATTCTTTAGTTTTAGCTTTCCTTCATTAATGGATCTATTTTATAACTTATGAAACATGGTAAAAGCTTCATTAAAGGTTTCAAATCTTTGAAAATGTAGTGTAGAGGAGATATGTTTGGCACATGCCCAAGTAAAGAGCTCTATGAGTTCAGGTTGACATAAGGAAAAAGGAAAGTTAGTTAATTAAGATCTTCTAATGAGCTACAAAATAGGCAAAAGATTCATCATCAAACTGTCAGATAGAGTAGAGGTCAGTGTAAGAAACTTTCTTGGAGATATTGATCAAAAAGTGGTCCAAGAAATTTTGAGCCAGTTGGGTGAAGGAGAAGATGGAATGCTTGGTTAAGGCACTATACTAATCTAATGTTGGTCATAACAAAGACATAGGAAAAGTGTAGAGAAGGAGGATATCATCATAAGTAATCAAATAACATGAATGCTTGAATTACTTAAGGTGCTATTAGGGGTCTTCCTTACTCTAAAACTCAGAGAAATTGGGAAGTTCCCATTGAGGAGTATATGGCTTAATAGGTATAGATGGATGGATGGGCTCATTATATATTTGGTCATATGATAAGATGTTGTGAGAAATTGATATGGATTACTCTAAAGTGGTTATATTTTCCATAAGAATATTTATTAGGTCCACTTGGGGTTGTGCACCTGAAGGGTTATAATGTGCATACTATGGTTGGGGTTGAGTGACATATTGGTAATTTTTCATAGGTTGAGAAGTTGCCATAAATGGGTAAGTGGTTGTAGGTGGTTGGGTTGAAGCCACATATTAATATGTGGTCATTGGTGGTTTGGTAGAGGGCATGTTTTCTTGAGTGGGTGTAGGTGGTTTAGTCGAAGGCAAGGAATAAGTGGTAACCCTATAATGACAAGTAGTAAGTTAGAAGGTATGGGTGTTACTACATTTTTAAGTGGAGTGGAGGTAGCTAGAGGAATAGTAGTGATAGTGAGACTAGGTACTCTAATAGTAATTAGACTATGGGGTAGGTAGAGGTTGGGTGGTGGCTATGTTGGAAGAGTTATTAGTTAGACTAGGAGGTGTTTAGGTGTTATAAGGTTGAATTGGTTGGTTTTGTATGGTTTTTATCATATGGGTTGCTAGCTAAGGTAGATGCTCAAGTATCTAAAAATTGGGTGGTGATGGCGAAAATATAAGAGATTCCTAAAAATACTAATTTCATGCCATAGGGTGAATCGATAGGTGGTATTGAAATGGGTGTACGATGGGCTACCATGTTAAGGTAATATTACAAAGATACTAAGTTATTATCCAAAAAGGTAGTAAAGCCTAGGTCACCTTGGAAACCTACCTGAGGCACACTAGAAGTGTCAAAATAATGAGGAGAAATCTCAACATCTAAGATATACTCCACAGATAAAGAGGTAGAGGAGATTGGATAATCTATAGATGGGTCTTGACTTGCTAAGTCCCTTCATTATTGGCGAGTAAGAACCATGCAAGTATGATAAGAATAAAACATAAATAATATTACAACTCAAACAAAGATAAAGCAAGAAAATGATCAAGGAAATCTAACACTCTAGAATATTTTAAAATCCTATGGTTAATTTTAATCTCACTTTTGGATTATGCCTTAAGTTGTGAGAACATGTGATAAGAGTTAGTTTGTGGATCAGGTACTATAAAATTAATCTATGGTTAGTTTTGGGTTGTTTAAGTGCTCAAAAAGGTCTATATTAGAATAAATAAAGGGCTTGGCATTGGGGTCTATCCCCTCACTTCACACACCACAATGATAAGGGTGTCGAGTGTTTAGCCAATATATATTGATATCTAGAGTTTATACTCAACTAGAGAGCTGAGTTGGTTCTCCCCTTAGCAATGACCTCTAAGTAGGATCGCTAGAAAAGGGTAAGTTTACTACTAGGTGATTAAATCCTAATCAAACCTTATCTCAATTTTATTTGATGTTTAATTGATAAAAGTGGTTTGTTTTAGTGTGTGCAATAAAAAGTGATGCTATGATAAAATTATTGTGCTTTAATTCAAAGTGAGCTAGAATTAGAAGCAATCAATGGATACACTTTATTTTAAGCCCAAAATAAATTTTAGTTTTGCTAATGAGAATAGATAGAGAGAATAGAATATAGATGCAAAAAAAAGAAACCCAAAGTAAAGAATCAAAGTCCCACTAGGTGTACTAGAATGTTTCAATGAATTTTAGCTTATTATTTCAAAAAGGAAAAAGAAGAAACTAAGTATGGGTATGGTTGAAAAAATTATTTAATTGTGTGTGAATTGAATCAAATGATTGTGAATATATCCTTTTTATCTTGGGAAGATGACCTATAGATAAGAAATCACTAAATCAAATTTGTTTATTAGACAGATAGTTGAGTGGATTTCCTAGCAATAGATAGATCCTAGAAGCAAGAGACTCCTTGGGGGCTATCAATCCACACATTTTAAATAATTAAGTTTACAAATAGAATAAAAAGTACTTTAATCAATAATCAAAAGGTAATTAAATTGAACACAAGAATACTTGCTAAATAAATAGACTAAAAATGATTAAAATAGTGATAAGCTAATTAATACTAGTACTACGTGATTAGGGTCTACTTCAAAAAATTAGGTAGGGGCTTGTGAATAGGTAGGGACACAAAAAAATAGATTTGGCTAAGGGTAGATAGGGGAAAATAGTTTGTTGGAATTTACTACCATAGTGACCATTGATATTTAAGGTGACCATTGGCAGTCAGGGTGATCGTTGGTAGTTAAATAGACTATTAGTGGTTGAGACAACTATCAATGGTTACTATGTGTAGATTTGGGTTGGTGAATGATTGATTGGTGGGATCACAAGGTGAGATTTTGGGAGAGGGTTTGGTGCTGGGCTAAATGGGAAGGGTAATCAAAGTAAATGAATGTTAAAAAATTGATACTTACAAAAAGTTAATCAAGTGATTGATTTAGGTAGTTGACTCATTGGTGGAGTCTAGCATGATTTTGATAGAGTAACAATACTTAGAACTTTGGTAGAGCTACAGTGGCAATTTGGATCTCTAATATAATAGCTAGTTTACTAGATTATTGATGATGATTGACTTGTAAAAAGAGAATTCTAGATGCATAATCTCTTGATAATAATTACATATGATCTTCACCTTCTTTCTCCTCTCTTCTTATATGTAAGGCAAGAGATTTGTAATAAAACATGAATTGATCCTTCTAATTATAACTCTTGCATGTAATAACTCACACACAAATTGAGATGAGTTATATTTAGAAAATCAAGGTGGGTGGCTTACATGTTGGTAGTTAAGGAGGTGGACTCTGACCATTGACAATCAAGGTGACCATTAATGATCATCCTAACCATTGATGGTCTAAGGTGAATGGTAAAAGTGGGTAAAATCTTAGGTTAAGCAAGTTTAACAAACTAATTATAAATTTGGTTTTGTTAGGGGTCAAAGGGTCATATTGGTCCCAAGGGGGTCCTAAGGTGGTCCAAGGGATTCACAACATTTGAAATCATGGTGTGTATATTTACAGTGTCTACAAGAAAAACAATGGAGGAAGAGGGGGCATGGGAGTGAATTGAAGGAGGACAAAAGGGGAGCCCCATGGGAAAATCTATTCCTACCATTACTCCTTGGTCATGCCCACTTGAGGGATAATTACTCCTAAGAGGGGGGAGGTTAATAGAAGGGAAGACATGGGTTGGTTAAATCCAAATCCTAAGGTGCTTGAGGTAATAAAAAGAGGGAAGTTAGGTAGCAATGCATTGAGGTGTTGGGGATGGGGATGAAGGAACCATTAAGGCCAGTAAAGGAGATTGGATTGGATCGAAAGTCATTTAAACTAAAGCTAGAGTGTGGGTTACCTTTTGATTTTTCTTAGGCCTCTTACCTAGGTCAACTCTAAATGTTATGATAGAAGGACTAGTTAGAATATCAGGAGCCATGGGTGATGATGGTGGAGGAATTAGAACTACCCAGGGTTGTGTTAGGATGACTAAAGGGTGTACTAGGATAGTTCTTACCACTAGAGGTACACTCTCAATGGTTGTAGCCATTCTTGTTGACAAATATGTGCCTAATAGTACTTGGACTAAAGGCAAGCCTAAAGAAGGCACCAAGAAGGTTTTGGGTTGTGTAATGGATGGGACAGAGGG
The DNA here is from genome assembly GCA_037957365.1 of Torreya grandis. Classification (NCBI taxonomy): domain Eukaryota; kingdom Viridiplantae; phylum Streptophyta; class Pinopsida; order Cupressales; family Taxaceae; genus Torreya; species Torreya grandis. The sequence continues at coordinate 868,892 of JARHVA010004331.1, read as the reverse complement.
GAATAAAGAGATAAGGATACTTGGGAGAATTGAGGCTAAAAGTACCTAGGTAAATGATAGAGGTGGTGTAATGGGGAAAATAGGATACACCACTTGGAGAGGTTGTGGGAATGGAGTGGAAGTTGTAGGTGCCATGACTGGGAGATGAAAAGTGGTAGGAGTGAGGGGTAGAAGGGAGATAGAGGAATAAGAGGTATAAAGGGTGGAACTTGTACTGGTGCTTACTATCATCCTTATTCTAACATCATGTATAAATTATTGGCCATGTCAAACCTCAATGCATGTGTGACCCAAGTTTGAAGTGTTGGTGGTTGGGTCACCTATGTTTGGGTTGCCTACTAATGACTAATGAGGGTCTAGTTTAGTTGTGAATAAAATATTGGAGTTACTAGAGGAGGCAGAGGTGGAACTGGGGCATATGGAGTAACTAGAGGAGGTAGAGCTAGGGAATGAGGATCAAGAGATGCTTGAGGAAGTGGAGCTAGATTTTGAGCATGAGGAGGAGAAGGTGGTAGAATGCCCTAAAAAATCCTCTTAGAGATAGTAATGGGAGTTAGATTTGGATCCTCTATAGAGTGATCAAGGGATAGAAGGGGAATAGATAATCCTTCCTAGACCTTCTCTTCTTTCTTCTTATTATTCACTATGATTTAGGACAATACCTACTAATCATCAACAACATCCAAGTAAATCTCATCATCATCCTTTATTTGATGACCATTGTTTATATTAAGGTAGGCTAAATAGCTCACCAAGTGAGCTCTAATCATCCCCTTGGGGTCCTAATACTAGAACTTAGCTATCCCTAGGGTGAAGGACTCTCGCTCAACCATAATTTTATTAAGGGGAGGGAAGGTCTTGTACATATGGCATTTAATGGAAATTGGTAGCGATAGGCATGCCTTCTATTGGTAGATTATATAAAAGACAAAGATACCCTCCACTAGCTAGTAGATGATCTCCTACTTTAGTAGATGATTTTAGATGAAATATGGTAAGTGGAGGGGTTACTTAAGGACACCTATAATTTATATAACAATATATTCTCTATAGTACCAATAGTTCTTGATGGTGGTGATTGAATATTAGATTACTTGTGATAGATGGGGCATTGGGGACTCATTGATCATGTTGTAGACCTTCAGATAGAAGTCCTTATAGATGTCCTAGATGTGGTTCTAGTACTAGTGGCCATATATTTTTTAGAACACTACATGGACCACCGATCCCATGAGAACCCACATAGGAAAATCTAAAGGTTTGAAGGAGAGCATCCCATAGAATTCATCCAGAAGGTAGCTCATCATATAGAAATTACCTCCATCTTGGGCATCCATAATGGTATTGACCATCTTGAAGTTGATTAGTCCTCCCATGTCTAGAACTTTGGATTTTTTAGGATCATATGGAGGAGATGAACCCATAATTTTTTAACATGCAATCATTCCTAGGGCTCAAACAATCAATTTAATAGAATCATAGCTACCCAAACTTCCTCCTAGAAGTGTGAACTATATATACATTTATGTCCTCCTTGCTAACCCATTTAGCATCTAATTTCTCGACCTAATTTTGAAGGATGTCATATATCTAGAAGGTCTCCATCTTGGTACTCACTATTATATCATCATAAGTGAAGGTGAAATAAGAGAGGGAGTAATACTCCTTATAGGCTTTCCCATAGATATCAATGATCTAGTCCTGAGAGTCAGGCAAGCAAACCTAGTCATGGACCCCATCCTTCACTCAAATGGTAGTGAAAAGGAGGTTATTGAACAAATTAGTATAGGGAAATACTTTTGGCTTGGTCATGACCCTATGAAGTTTGTATTTCTTATAGGCCTGAAGGGCATCTTCAAATTATGCTCATTCATCATGATAAGATCTTGAGTCTTTGGGCACCTACTCAACTACTTTGAACATGTCATTATAATACTTGAAATAGGTCAAGCTAATTAGGAATGGGATATATAGTTACTCAAACTCAACCTTTGGGTTTGAAGAGGATGAAACCATTGTAGTAGGATGGAGGGATGATAGGAAGGATTTGAACATAGGAGGTAACGAAACATAAGAGTACTCTATGAGAATCAAAAAGCTAAGAGTTGGATTGATCTCAAAGTTATGTAATGGTAACTATTAGTTGAATTTTCTTAGGACTTTATAAACATATGCACCTAACCTCTTATATTAATGGCATTTTGAAGCTTAATTACCACAAATTCAAATTTAAATTGGTAGTTGGATCTCCTCTCTTTATTTATAAATCCAAAGTTAAATTTGCAGCCCATAATCCTCTACCCCCAACTAGATTTAGCAATGGCAATAGGAAGTTTTAAAACTATCTAATTAAGCCTAGATTTCCATTTCATTAATACTTAATGCATGGTAGGCACACAATCACATTCTTAAAGGATTCTCAATTAAATTTTGCTTTATGCCATGTGTCATATGCTCATTGACCCTCATGTTGATGGTTGGCACCTAAGCATGGATTCATAATCTATATCATACCCTTAATAAGGTTGAGGTGTCACTCAAGGATACATGGAAAACTCTAATTGGTGCTCAAGCTTAATTCATACCTTGTTCTAACCCTTCTAGGGCCTTAAGTGGCCATACATTCATCTACCTTACTATGTTACATGATTCCTTCTAAGTGGGATAGGCTCTCCTAGGCTCTAACATCTCTAATAGGTCTAAGCACTAGATACTCTAAAAACTTGGTGACATGTCACCTTCTGAGTGGGTCAGGCTCTCGTAGGCTCTAACATCTCTATTAGGTTTGGGGACTAGTCTCTCTAAAAACTTGGTAATGTGTCACCTTCTGATTAGGCTAGGCTATCTTGGGATCTAAAATATCTGATAAGTCTAGGGACTAGATACTCTAAAAACTTAGTGATGTGGCACATTATGATTAGGCTAGGCTCTCACATCTTTAACAGGTCTTAAGACTGGCTACTCTAATAACTTGGTGACATGGTACCTTCTAATTAGGCTAGGCTCTCTTTAGATTTAATGTATCTGATAGGTTTATGGATTGTTTGATCTGACAACTTAGTAACATGGAACCTTTTTATTGGGTCAAGCTCTTTTAGGATCTAACATCTTTGATAGGTCTAGGGACTAGTCATTCTAACAACTTGGTGACATGGTACCTTCTAATTAGGCTTGACTCTCTCTAAATTTGACATCTCTGATAGGTCTGAGGACTAGGCACTTTGACAACTTGGTGATGTGTAAGCTTATGATTAGGTTAGGCTCTTCCATGCTCTGACATATATAATAGGTTTGGGGACTAGCTACTCTAACAACTTAGTGATGTGTCACCTTTTAATTTGTCTATTTTCCTTCTAAAACCCTTAAAAAGACTAAATAAGAAATGAACAAATTATAAGGTGACACAAGACTCTGGGGACTTCCTTTAAAAGTGGACCTATAGTATTAACACCCTAAATCCATAAAATAACAAGTTTAACTTAGCCATAAAAATAAATTAGGCTTGTCACTACTTGGGGAAATTAGGGTGACATAATATTCTAAGTATTTTAGTTTAGGTGAATCTAGCAAGAAATAAAATAAAGGTTTAGGGAGATATGGTTCATGGAAGTTTTTCAGAGGGGTCCCCCATTTCAATGAAAAAGGGGGCATGTTAGCCACAACAATACTTTTCATATGGATTTTGTAATAAATTGATATTTTCAAATTTCATTTGTACTCTGTATTTTAAATTACAACATATAAAAAAAGTGAAAATACAAATTTTAAACTCATTTAATAGGTCATAATGAAAAATAAACTAATATCTATGCAATATAAAGACATATAAATATCCCTAAATTCCTAATTGGGTTGATTCAAGCATTAGAATATAACTTTATGCATAACACACATCAAATTAAAACCTTAAGACTTTGATTTCATAATTCTATCAATTATAAGCTCATTATATATGATTGATTAAGTATCAAATATCTACCTTTGAATGAAAATTACATTATTTTAACAATCCTCTCAAATACAAATTGTATTACTTATCCAATAATTTGAGCACATGCAAAACCTAAGCTTTTAAAAACAAGCTATATAGCAAACCAATCACTTAATTTTTTTGAATAAAACCCATTATTAATCTTTTAAAGCTAGTTATATGCATAATACATTCAATCAATATTACCATTAAAATAAACTTTTGAATCCAAAAATGAACCAAACAACAAACCATGTTCCATTTCAATAAAAAATTAATGACCAAATGAGAGTCCAAAATATACACCTCCATTTTATCTTAATAAATTACCATCTCAAGTTTTATTTTTAACATAAGATCTATGCAAGTAATTGACTTAAGAAATATAAACAATACTGATAGAGCAAAGCTACTATCTATTACCCAAATCTTTGAGTTTATTCGAATAGTGTAAATAAAACCCACATGAAAGAAAATGACCCAATATATATTAAAGAGACTATATCAATGAATGAAAACCTTTGAACTAGACACTCCTTATTCACTCCATGCATGGAACAAATCTTTAAATTTATAATAAACTATAAAAAATGGAAGTATTGAGTTATACCAACCTTCACAACAAATAATATTGATTGAAACTTAGGACAACCAAATAATATTCTTAAAAAATATTGACAATATCTTTATTATGTACCCATTAAAAGTTAAATTCTTGATATGAAATACAAACACAAAATTAAAAGTAACATGGCAATGATGACCTTCATGCACTAACCTAAAAATAAATTGATTGCATATACTACCAAGATATTACATATAGAAAATATGCCAATAATTTGCACCAAGAATACTATACCATTGAGCAAACCCACAAGAAAAAAAATAAACCCAAAAATACCATATGATAAATCCATAGTAACAAATAAAGAAGGAAAAAACTAAATGACTTTTTTAATGATGGCATATTCATGCATGAAAATTTGAGTTAATTTTGCCAATAAAAAAAACAATATAATAACCATATCACAAAACCTTCCCTATATTCAAATAGTCTATTGAAACTATCCATTATCTTCCATAAAATACACTAATAATATATTCAAATTGAAGATCAAAACATGCAGAGGCAACATGACATGTGAAGAGAAAAAAACACAGATAAAAGAATCATTTTATTAGAAAATACATGCCTTAATTCAATAAAAGAACAATGGGCATATTATCCATACCTTCTAGTAAAATAAAAAAGTTGTGAGACACTAAAACTAAGAATTTCGATCCAAATAACCCATTTCTACCTTTCAATAATCAGCTCTACACAATTTAGTTTCCACATAGAGCTTGAATGATCAAATGATATATGAGAATAACCACCTATCTTATGGTGGATTCCCTCATAATTATTGCATTGAATGTAGTTATGGTTGACATATGCTCCAATTTGGTGAGTTAAGTGATTTCACTAACCAATTTACCAATAAATATGTTTAGTGACAACTTATGTACTTATCAATAATCTATTAATTCCTTTCACACTCTCTTCACTATATACTTAACCATATTTACTTACATCAAATGCCAATATGAGGACAAATGTCATTAAACTCCTCAAATATAACATATCAATCTACCAAAATAATTTGCCTCATGGCTTTAGTTCAATATCCATTAATTAATATTGACCACTATTTCATGCTAATCAATTAACACCTTATACCTTTTATATACCAACTATGACCAAATAATTCCCTTCATGATCATGTCACACGCAAAACTAGTAATGCAAACTTAGAAAACTATTGATCATGTCAACAATACTTGAGATTTGTGAAATGCGTGCTATAAATTGATATGGATAAAAAACATCACCCAAATCCAATTAGGATTGATGGGTTTTGTCATTGTAAGTTACTATTTGTGACATTTAAACATTATAGTGTAAGACAAAGTCTCAAGTTGGAAACATCAAGATTATAGATAAATAATTGCATTTATAGTTTAAAAAAAAAGAAAACATTGCATTTAAACCTTATATATATAATATTGTAATATTAAATAACTATAATATTAATCACATTTGAACCCAAATGAGATGAAACAAATGCTAGTGACTTGAAACTCTCTGTACTTACCATGTCATAAATACAAATTATGTGATTTTTATCCAAACATAAATTAAAACCTTGTTACTACATGAAGTATAATTGTTCATAACAATTTTATGAAAGATTATATGTATCATTTGATTCACTTAAACTAAAATCATGAATACTTGAAATTAATTAAACTAGTAATATGTCACATTTAATGACATGCACAGGCAGATATTTGAAATAAAGTATCGCCCCATAAATTTAATTTAAGGTTTTATTGTGAAAGCCATCATATGTTATATTTAAAATTGTAAGTTCAAAAAGAGTGTTACTAAAATTATCCATAACATTAGGTGTGAATATGAGGGATGGATTGGGGTCAAGGCGTGCCAATGATATCCTTAACCTTATATGAATCCAAATCAATCCCTTGTCATGAGACATAAAATCCTAAAATCTTGATAGAGGTAATACTAAACATACACCCTTTATTAGTAAACTTGAAATTAAAATGTATTAGGTTTTCAACAATAATATATAAGTCCTAAGGATGATCTTTCTGATGCTTGAAATTGATTAAGATATTATTAACATAATATTCAACTATATTATGGATAATATAATGAAATGTGTCAGTCATTCCATGTTGATAAGTTCCCCTAGCATTTTTAAGGCCAAAAGACATCTAGATGTAGAATATGTCCCTAAATCAATACTAAATGTGGTTTTATGTTGATATTTAGGGGAAATATGAATTTGATTCTACCCCAAAAAACCATGCATGATGGAATAATCTCATATCTCTCTTTAGAATCAATAATGGCATCTATGGAATGTAATGGAATTTTTTATTATGAATTATAATATAAGATTATGAAATTCAATGTGAATTTGAATTACCAATATGATTTTAATAATTACAGGTGCTATGTTAGAGACACATTCAAAATAATATATGGGTTTTATGAACTTATCATTGTGGGAGATTAATGATTTCTTTATGATAAAGTGGATAAAATTATTCAATAAACTTAAATTAATTTTAACGAATGGGTTTCACATTAATATAGGTGATAATGTTATGGAAAATAATGCTAGGTTCAATTTTAGGCATATCCTCAGAAGATCAACATAAAAAATCTCATACATATGGAGTATGGAATTAACTATATCTTTTTATTTTTAGTGAAATTCCTAAAAAATGAGTTTTATTGGGGAGATTCAACTATTTCTAAGTTAATTTTCTTAGTTTCCTCAATTACCATTATATTTCCATATTATAAATGAAATGGTGTAAGAGTAAGCTTGGCAAGGGAATCTACTTTAGGATATACAATAGTAATAAATTTGTGAAAGTAAGGAGGGTCATCATAAAAATGGCCAAGATTATGATGTTGGCATGGAAGTTGAGGCTTCCTTTCTTGAAGGAGTTATAATATAGGTTTATCACTAGGTAAAGTAGGTAATGGAAAATAATACTCAATATCTACCTTGAGATCAACTAGATTATTACCTATGTTTTCAAATTCTAGTGGATCTATCTCATATAAGTAGCTTTATCATCTAAGGTGAATTTTTATCTTTTAGAGGTGTATCATAGTTTTATCATAAAATATTGGTCATGTTGATATAGTTTTTTTTAATAAAACTATGTTTAATCATATCAGGGTTATCCATACATTCCAATTTTTTAAGAATGATATTGACTATATTGGTTAAGTCAGTACAATTGGATATGATAGAGATATTTTATAGATATAATTATTATTGGAGGAATATGTTAGCACTGTATCACCACTTTTTGGGTTATGTTTGAAACAACTAGAATTTTTAGGAAATATTTTTACTATCATATGTATATTGGGTATAATTTATTCTATATAGTTATAATTCACTAGAAGTAGTTGTAAGATTGTATCATCAATGTGTGGATTCTACTCGATATATTTGAGAGTTTATAAAAGAAATTGTTAAGGCTATGTTAGCACTATCCAGATTCTACTTGATATATTTGGGTTGTGCCTAAACTATATTAGTCTGAGTGATATAGTTAGATATATCTAGGTTGGATTGATGTGTCTCCTTTTCAACTTATTATATCTATCTATACATGTAAACATATATGGGTGTTTTTGAACTGTATCAAAAATGTCAACATATTCAAAAAGAGGTGAATTTGTAGAAATAATTTTTGAAATATTTATTTGCTTAGGTTTCTAGGAAAAATTATATATTTACTGAAGAACCCAGTGGGAGTTTTCCAAGGGTTATTTAGCAGGAGGGATATAGCCTTTAGGTTCTTCCTCAAACATACTCATCACTTAAATTGAATCAAGGAGAAAATTAGACTAAGTTAACATATAATTAAGAGTATTTTTATAATCTATTACATCTAAGTTACTTAATTAGGCTTGGGAAACAATATAATAAATTTCCTCAAATGAAAAAATATTACTTGAGTTGTCATTGGTAGTATCCTTAATAGACACAACAAATTGGATAAAATATCTTAGATAAAGTGATAATGGGTTTATAAAAAGTTTATCCAACCCAAGTTCATTGCATTCAAAATCATCTTATGTATAGGAAGCTTCATTAGCATTTCAAGGAGTTAATATTTCACTTTCATCTTAAAACAAATGAATGGTAATATCTCTTGGTAAAAGTGATGGAGAAATTCATTCAACTATATAAGGCAGTAATTTGGTGGTATTAAAAATGGGTTGAAGTTCATTGGGTTCATCATCATTAGGGTTAATGAGAATGACTTACATATTAAGATGCATATTTAAAAACTAGTGTAGAGGTGGACTATTGATGTGTTGAATAGTAAGAATGTGATATTATAGATATAGAGTTAGGTAGTTTTAGATCCCATGGGTTTATATCATCTTCATGTTTATAAAACTTACCCTTATGATTGAAATTTATGTATTAGATACTATAATAAGTGATAAATCAAGTGATAAATCTCATGTGATGAGTCTAAGGATGGCCTATAAGGAGATTATAAGTAAGTAAAAGATACAAGACCATAAGCTTAGTGTGTACTATTTTGATTCTAATAGTAAGAGGGAGCCAAATAAAACAAAGAGGCTTTTTGTTTGTCTTATAAAATCCATGGCATGTGAGTCTTGTTTACTTAAGATCTTATTTTGATAATCTCATTTGTTAGATTAACAATGTAAAAGTAATATTAATTCCCAAGCCTTCATCCACCAAGTCTTTCCTTTTTTAGACAACATTGATGCTAATCTGAATAATGAGAGGTGGGTTATTAGTTAAAAATAGGACTTTATCATTAATCATACCATCATCAAGAAAATCTATAAATATTATCTTATATTGTGGAGGACGAGAAATGGTTTCAATGTTATGCACTTATATAGTTAATAGACCTTTGGAAGGTTGAGTAGATGATTTAGTTTCATTTTCTAATCATGATTCCTCTATGTATTGTAATGGTTTCATGATAAATTTATGATGATAAGGTGATGTTGTCATGAATTACATTAAGGTAATATTGAAAAAAATGGTGTTAATCTCATCTAGGAAATTTCATTAGGATGATTTTTTCTAATAACGGTATCAATACTTATGTGGATTTGAAGGATTCACTTCATAATATATGGTAGTAGAAATATTTTTAGCACTAGGTTGAGACTTTGGTGATGGTGATTTAGGAGAATCCTTGGCCCAAATCCATCTTGTATAATTTTATATTTATTTTTATTCTCACTTGAAAGTAGTCAAGTGAACCTAAATAAGAGGATTATAAATAACACAAAATTACAACACCCAAATTTTGAATGTTTTAATTAAGCACACATAATTTGATGTACATGCACACATATATCAGGAAAGGGAAAGAAGTGTAGCATTTTTTTGGTGAATGACATTTAATTTAGTGAAATAAATATAAGAAAAATTAGTCATCACAATATCTTATAGGTTTTTAACAAACTCATGCATGTGAAAATCATAACACACACAAGCATATAAATAGTGCATGGAATAAAATTTAGACTCAAATGCATAGATAAACACATAATATATTGGAAGGTTAGTGATTATAAAATAAATGATACATAAAATTGACTTATAAATTTTGAATTAATCATATGCCAATATCAAAGGCAATAACTAGGAATAAATGTAATCAAATTGGTAGTTTGGATTTTCGTAACTGTTGACAAATTTTGACCCTTAAGGTCAAAATGTCGACCCCATATAGTTAAAAATTGGCTTATCATGAGTTACTTATCCTTGTTGATGGTAATATTGGATTTTTTATGTTCTCTAAATGGGTCATGTAGCCCTTATTATCATGGTTTAAGGTTGTTTTGATAATATTAAGGTAAATTTAGTTTTGACCTTGTCTTGTCTAGCCACCCTTTTATCAATATTTCAAGTTGATCAAGAGTGTCAAGAGGTATAGGTGGTAAAATTAGGTCATATAACATATTTAAATATAAATTTATGGCCACATGGTCCATAAAAACACAATAAATGAGGTGTCCATAGTCATTTCAAACATTGCATTCCACTCCTAAAGTATTTTATTGTCCATTTTATAACATTCTAAAGGAGTTTTTGCAATAAGATGACAAATGTAAAACATAAGGGATATATGGAAACATAATTACATGTACATAAGAGAATTAAAATCTATAGAAGAACTTGACATATCATCTCCATCAATTTTCAATTATATTAAATAGTTTTCATGATAGAAATTGGATGTTTTCAATTGGTCCATATAGGTCATCAGAGTAAGATCTTATCTATGCACATACATGGCTTCCATTATGACTACACTATTTTTAGGGATTTTAAAGTAAAAAAAAGTAAAAAATTGACCCCTTCCTCCATTGAGCTTCTTGGCACCTCAGTAAATCTAGTCAGGTTTGTGAACGATATAGACAGGAGAGAGAAGTTGAGGACCTAAGATTTTTGGTAGAGGAGGGGACCCTAGTTGGATTCCATTTTTATGAATTATTATTTGAATCACAATTAAATAAGGGTGGGGGTGAATAAATTACCTTAAATAACTTTTACAAATATACATTATCTTTCATTAACCATCAAAGCAATTGTCAGGGAAACCCCAGAACAATAAACATGCTCCTATCCCTCTTTAGTCAGGATCTTGCTCTACCAATTAGAACACATGTGATTACTTCTTGTATTAGCAACTAAACATGGAATTATACCAGAATCAATAAGTAACTAGAAATATGAAACAACATAGGAATTAAGAGACAATACACAATTGTATTATATACATAGAAGAATATACAATAAGGAAGATGCCACTTCTTCCTCCACCTCAAAGGTTCACCACACCTCAAGACCTTCTTACCTCTCTCTCTCGGTCCCAACAATCAACTCCAATACAGAATTGATGTTCACCTCTCCAACCAGTCAGTAACATGCTGCCAGTTCACCAAGTACACAACCGTACTCCAAGTAGATCCCCTGCTCTCTGCTACCTGCAAATCACTAGACCTTACTCACCATGTAGACATCTTTACACCCCTAAAGAGCCCTTGTCCTTGCCTCACCAAGTCCTTATGATTCTTCAACTAGTACTCCAGTGGATCAGCTCCTTGACCTTGTAGACCTTGCAACTCTCCCTGATCATACACACTCAGCACCCCTTGGAACTAGGAGGAGCTACACTAGCTCTCTCTAAAAGCTCTCTGGCTTTCTAGCACACACATACAATACAGCCCATGAGTCCATATATAGATCTCATGCTTACAATAATTAGACTAACCTAGTTACAATAACTAGACTCACAACTCAAGACTACGACTAGCCTTCAACATGCAAACTAACAGTCTCAAAATAGACTCTCCCGGATTCGTCATGCAAACTACCTATTCTCGCACAGGCTGCCGACGTCGGTACCTCCAAGACCGATGTCGGCCGACTGGTAACCGATGTCGATTGCTTCCTCTTGCTATCTGACCAATGTCAGTTGATCAGACCGATGCCATTTCTCTTGCAACTGATTCTACAACACTGCATCCTTCGTAACTTCTCCTGTTTGCATCCTGGTGAAGCTTTTAGCTCCACAACCTAACAATCTCCCACTTGGAGATAAATAGTTGCACCTGTACCTATACACCATCTAAATTATTCCCTAGCTTGTATCCCTCTTCAAGATCCATCTTGAAGACCAACCACCACACAACCATGATGCTATCCCTATCATTCAAGTAACTTGCCACATCCGAACCTACACATCCATGTAGTGAAGAACTTGACCCTGCATAACAAGAAACCCTGCTGCTAGTCCCACTGAATTGCCCTCCAGTACTCCTTCCCCAAATTGGCTCCATACTTTCTGACAACCCCCACTGCTTGGGAAAATTTAGGCCTACAATAGACCTCCTGTGATTTCAAACCCTGTTTCAAGCTAAGCTTGAACTGTCTAGCCATTGGTGTGCTTAACAATTTTGCATCCTACGTAATGAACCTCGCCAACACCGTCTTCACACTAGCTCCCACTGAAGATAAAATCTCCATGTCTCTTATGCCAAAGAATTTTGCTGCTCCAAATTCTTCATGACACACCTCTTAACTAACCTTACCCTTAGCTCAGCAAATACCTGTATGTATAAACCTACTAGTAAATCACCCACATACAGTAACAAAATGATGTTGTGACCATCATCTACCTAGTAAGATAAACACAATAGTTACGCTGACATTGACTGAAGCCATGCTTAGTCATCCACCTGTCAAAACCTGTACCACTGTCCTGCAGCTTCCTCAAGACCATATGCCTTGGCCTTCTGTCTCTTGTATCCATCCACTCTCTTCTTTAAAATGGGAATCCATCTCTTTCATTGCTTACTTCTAGCTGACAACTCTACCAACAAATCCCTATTTGGTTCTTCTCCAAGGATTCATACTCCTCATCCATGCCAAGCTCCCACTGTATCTAGACTCTACCTGCATTGCTTCTTCCATCTTCCTAGTTCTTGACCATCAATGAGCAATATAAAGAAGGTGAACAATGAATATGAGGTTCACTTACCCTTTTTGACCTCCACATGAGCGTTTGAGACTTACTGTCTGCCCAATATCCGTTCCAGTGACCGATCTCGGCCATCTCCCAGTCTACTCTCGACCGATGTCGGTTCCCTGCACTGACCCTGACTGCCGATGTTGTTTCCCTGGCCGACATTGGTATCCCTTCTGTCGACGTCGGTTCCCTCATGGCTGACGTCAGTCTTCCTGTTGCCGACGTTGGTTACTGTGTGACCGATGCTGGTACATGTGTTCGTCTGTAAGTGACAACTTTTTACCCGCGAGCTCTCCATGGATCAAAATCCTAATCAAATCAACCCTGCTCTACTCAGAATAATTCAGTTCTCTCACCTGATCTCTATCTGTCATCTCCTCCATGAACACCAAGGCTTTCTAGTTCTTTAGCTTGTCAAAAACATCTGTCTTCTGCTTCAAAACCTGCATTCTCCTTCTACATATGTGACTAAGCCTATGAAGCCACATCTCTGCAATAGAAGGTGAATCAACAATATAAGTAGATAGATAAAGGATACCTACTTTCTTACCACCATCTAATTCAAGTGTATTCACTGTGAAAGTTACAGAATATCTCCCATCACCCAAATTTCTTGAAGGAATTAGACTCATCTCCAAGACTGGTACCTGCATGACTTCCTTCAACCACTGTGTGTCATCCATCTGCAATTTCAGCTTTACTTCCCCTTTGCCAATTATTTGGCAAGGCTCACCAGCTCCTCTCCCTGGGGCTGCATGGAAAGAGGCAACATAACCTGTTATCCAAGATTCAACTTTATCCAAGAAACCTCCTAAAGCATCCTATGCAACAACACCTGCAACATTTGCATCTTCAGTTTCTTCATGCTGATCTGCAACCAACCAACAATATCTTTTTCTCTGCTCTTTCTTTCCATCAATCAGACCATTCGTGCTATTTAGTTTCTCCATTTGTAGCTTACTTCCTTCTGCCATTGCTATACTCCCACTCAATCAGAAACCCCTGTGAGCAACCTGTAATCAACAAACACTACCAGATTTGAAACCACCTGTTAGTAACCCAACCTGAAGCTCTAATACCATGTGTCAGGGAAACCCCAGAACAATAAACATGCTCCTATCCCTCCTTAGTCAGGATCTTGCTCTACCAATTAGAACACACGTGATAACTTCTTGTATTAGCAACTAAACATGGAATTATACCAGAATCAATAAGTAACTAGAAATATGAAACAACACAGGAATTAAGAGATAATACACAATTGTATTATATACATAGAAGAATATACAATAAGGAAGATGCCACTTCTTCCTCCACCTCAAAGTTTCACCACACCTCAAGACCTTCTTCCCTCTCTCTCTCGGTCCCAACAATCAACTCCAATACAGAATTGATGTTCACCTCTCCAACTAGTCAGTAACATGCTGCCAGTTCACCAAGTACACAACTGTACTCCAAGTAGATCCCCTGCTCTCTGCTACCTGCAAATCACTAGACCTTACTCACCATGTAGACATCTTTACACCCCTGAAGAACCCTTGTCCTTGCCTCACCAAGTCCTTATGATTCTTCAACCAGTACTCCAGTGGATCAGCTCCTTGACCTTGCAGACCTTGCAACTCTCCTTGATCATACACACTCAGCACCCCTTGGAACTAGGAGGAGCTACACTAGCTCTCTCTAAAAGCTCTCTGGATTTCTAGCACACACATACAATACAACCCATGAGTCCATATATAGATCTCATGCTTACAATAATTAGACTAACCTAATTACAATAACTAGACTCGCAACTCAAGACTACGACTAGCCTTCAACATGCAAACTAACAGTCTCAAAATAGACTCTCTCGAATTCGTCATGCAAACTGCCTGTTCTCACACAGGCTACCGATGTTGGCACCTCCAAGACCGATGTCGACCGACTGGTAACCGATGCCAGTTGCTTCCTCTTGCTATCTGACCGACGTCGGCTAATCAGACCGATGCCATTTCTCCTGCAACTAATTCTGCAACACTGCATCCTCCGTAACTTCTCCTGTTTGCATCCTGGTGAAGCTTTTAGCTCCACAACCTAACAGCAATGAAGTGATCAATTAATGCATCAAGAACCAATACATAAACATGAAACAGTGTGCATAACACAATATGAGTGAGAGAACCTTGAAGGGAAGAAAGATCACTATGAAATATAAAATTGGACTATATTCTTATAAATTTTTTTACAAAATATCAAATTCTATTAAACACTAACTCAACTTGAAGCACCAACCCCAAACTCTCAAGCACCCACTTGACCAAAGTTTTATCAAGCACCCACTTGCTAGGAACTAAAACTCCCTTTGTGAATAAACACAACTTAGTTAACTCTAATTTATGAAAATCATATGATTTTTTTCTCAACCAAAATATTATTATCACTTCTTTCATCTCTAATCCTTAATCTTAATACACACTCTACTTCAATTCCACACTCTTGTGAATAGGCCTAAACTTCCTTGTATATATAATAGTCTCAAGGTCACACACCACTTGGTCAACCAAACACCTTAAAAATATTAGGTAAGCCACATAATATGTCTTAATACATATTATGAACATGATTAAATCACAATTTTAACTCATTCTAGTCTACCACAAATCAATTAGGCCTTACTCCCCCTTTAGGTCTCATGGAGACCTAATTGCATTAGGTCTTCCCTCTTAATGCTAAAGCTTGATTTTCTTGGGCCTATATGGATTTATAAAAAAATAAAAAAAATAATTAAAGCAATTATCGAATGAACACTTCTAACAATTATTCTTTGTTCATATAATGAAAGCTCATTTAGGAGAAATTACCCTATTAGGCATGTGAGCCTCAAAAACTTGTATTATAATAATGAAGCTTAAAAACCATTAAAATACTAAAAAAATATAAATTATACATGAATATATATTATTAATGACCTTAGGGTCATCACCAAATTCTTGGAACACCTTCACTTAAGAAATAAGGGCTCAAGAACATCTCTGTAACTTGCTTACTCAAAATTGTCAAATCTCCTAAAAAACTAGTCATAAATAATTAGAATTCCAATGCCTATGTAGAAAATTGTCATGAATATTTATTCATAAAAATATTTATATGATATCTCCATAATATCCTAATAAATAATAGTCATATGGTCTAATGGAAAATATTGGTCTTGTAGACCAATTTCTTGACCTTATGTCTCATAGTCCTACTTGAACCAGATAGACCATTTTGTGAGCAACATTTTCACCACATACACTAACATATAAAGATTATAAAAATAATTATAATGAAATAGAATTCATAGATAACTTATTCATTCACTTTATTGCATTAATATATCATGCACATACCCTCAAAAATATCTCTTAATCTATGCTTGGGTTTTACATTACCTGCACCATTAGGTCTATCCATATATGGCTTACATGGATGACCAATTTAGAGAAATTTAAGGATATAACCTATCAAAAAAACATAATAAACATCTAAAATGAGTCTCTATCTTATTATACCATACATTTTCTTTTCTTGACCAATTCAACTTTTGAGAGCTACAATTATTTCTTGACAAATAAACTTGTATTTATACATTTTCTCTCTTGTCTGACTAATCACCACCACCTAGAGGTACCTAGGAGTGTTGAATAAATTATTAAATAAATTATCTAGGTATTTGAATATATATTGAGCTTATTTAAACATAATATTTCATACCAGGTCCTTATTAGTGTTGTAGGGAGGTTTAACACACATTTTGGTGTTAACGATTGTTCATAAAGGACTACCACTTGAATCCAAAAATAATGCCTAGAGATATTAGATAAGACCCTTCCCCATCTCTCTTAATTATATAAAAATACCACATAGAGGTTACACATGATAATAAATTTTTGAAAGTGCTTCTTGGGTTTGAGTACCTCATTCTATGAGCTCGAGAAGGCCTAAAACAATGAATCATGCAATTTTTCTTTAAATATTGACCTCAAACTTTGTGATCATATCTAAAAAAACTTATATCACTACTTTACATGCTCTCATGTGTATGTTTGCCTTGAAATATGATCTTTATACCTTACTAGGCCAAGTAAGGTCTAAGAGTGGTTTGAGTATAGAATTACACTGAAGGTCTTACCCTTAGAGGTTTGCCATAAAACTCTCATGAAATATTATATACCTTACTCACATGATAAAACAATGATATTTAGCCTTCACATGTCTATGTTTATTCATTTCACCATGCACATACCTCTTCATGTCATAACTATGCTTCCTATTCACATGACATTAGTGACCTATACCTTACATATTAATAATGATATCAATCATGCAAACATAGGACATTAGTTGTCTTAAAATTCTCCATTTATTTTTCTCTCATGACAACACTCTTCCATATACCTCATCACATCACACATTGCCAACTATCCTTAATCATCTTTGATAACAACCTTTACAAGATGTACCTTTGACATCAATGACAATATTCAATAGTCTCTCCCTTTATCATTGATGCCAACCACTCTCAAAAAATTATTTTAACATACTATTTATCCCCCATTGTGAACTTTCTCCACCTTTGGAATTAATTCCAAAGAGGTACCTGTAACTTCTTGGATCACATTTCTTGCAACCAATAAACTTAACACATAGGATTATGAGTATATGAAACATCATACACACATGATCCCCATATCTTCATTCATACCTCAATAACCTTTTCCTTAACATGACTGACATAGAGTTTTAGATCAAACCCTTAATCACTCACTAAGACACCACATATGTTCTTATATGACATAGACCTTCTTGCTAAATAATTAGGGGCTCCCCCTTTATCTTCATAGCTTGTGCTCATCATATGAATCATTAAGACTCATAAACCATTCTCAACATTTATATAAGAACCTTTTTGTTAGATCACTCATGACCTCACAAATCTTATTGACATTCATCACCTATTCGTAGAGATAATGAACCACCTTGATTATCTCCCATTACCCTTAACTTAGACAATGGCTAGTAGAGGTAATAATTAATCCCAATTCCTATCTTAGATGTTCAAATGTTGTCTTTGAAAGTGGCTTATTTAGAATATTTGTAATATAATCCTTGGTAGATACATAATCTTGAAATTTTTTTCACTTACATTTTCTCTTAGGAAATAATACTTGATGGGAATGTGATTTATCATTGAGTGCATAATTGGATTATTTGATACGTTTATGTCACTTGTATTGTCACAAAAGATACGATTAGGATTATGATAATCCACTTTGTAGTCCTTTAAGGTCTACCTCATCGATAATAATTGAGTGAAACATGAATATGTTGTAATGTACTCATACTCTCAAGTAGATAATGCCACTTATGATTGTGTTGATGATGAAAAACATTCCATCAACTAATCAACCCTTTCACCTATTATGAAGGTTAAGTTGGAATTGTACCAGTCTAATGGTATGGTTCTAAAGGTTTGAATATGATCCTAAAGATGTGAGGGATTTTTCAAATGTTCTAGGAAATAAAATATAGGCTATTGAATATAATATATTCCATTTTAATTTAAAAATTAATTTATCAAATAATGAATCAGTTCAAATATGAATGTGTAATCTATCCTATTTGACAAAGAGAGCCTACAAACAAGACAATCTCTTGAAAGAAATTCAGTAATAAAATATATTCTCAAAATAATATCTTGATTCACTATTTTAACTTATAAGTAAATACAAGACAATAAACAAGAAGTACAAAGGTAAAGTGAAGATAATAAAATAGGTCAATTTATAAGCATATCTTTAATAATCAAATAACAAAACATAACTCAACAATCAAAATAAAAAGAAGCAAGCAACAACATCAAATAATTAAGTAATATAAACAAAACAATTAAGAAAACCTAAAGAATCTAAACTAAACTGATCTAGAACATAAACAAAACTAATCTAAAATTAACTAAACCTAACACTAACACTAAACTAAAATAAACTAAAGAAAGAAATTAGGATAAAACAAAAACTATCTAGGAAAGTAAATTAATGTTAATAAAAAATTAAACTAAAATGGAAGTAGAAATTAAAACTATAGACACTAAACTAAAATAAAATTTAAACTAAATTAGAAGTCAAAGCCAAAATAAAATATAATATAAACAAAACATGCAAGTCTTAACAAAGAGATTCATCTTAGCAAAATAGATCATTTTATTAAGAAACAAACATGTTTCTTACAAAATATCTTTAAATGACAACTTTTAAAATCAATTAGATCAACAACATATCATAAAAAAAAGTTTTCATCATTATTCAGATTGAATTCTCAGATTCTGTACATAGGACTACAAGAAGCAATCATCAAAAGATGTTAAGCTTAACAATATTTAGATAATATGTTATAAATTATAATATAAAATTGGATATACCTATGTTTCCTAAGTAATATACTCAACCATCATATAAAGTAGTATTGATCTATTTGTAAAAGTCATGCTATCTCAGAGAAATTGCATAGAAGAGAGAGATAAGTGATTGACTTTATAATGTAATATTCTTTAATACCTATGTTGTTCCTCTTAAAATGAATCCTTGATCTCCTTTTATACTTAAAAAATTGGTTGAAAATAAGTTGTAACTAATCTTAGTTAGTTACTTGTTAACTTAAAGAAATAACTTTTAAAAGTCAATTAATATTGATAGTTATAAGTTAAGGTTTATTTAAAACATTAAAGTCTTAAGAGATCAATAATTTGAAAATAGACTAGGTATTTCCTAACAGGTGGGGACCCTCTAATAATTAATAGTAATATTAATAACATTATTTTAGTAATTAAAGTCTACTATAATTCTAAAGATATTATAAATAAAGTATCAAAATCTAAAATGTACTTAAGGCTTATCAACTTGAAAGTTCGGTTATAAAATGAAAATGTATCTTTTTGATAATCAAGAATCATCAGAATAGGTAGGACCTCTATCATTGGTTCTCCTTTTTCATTGAAACATTCATTATAATCTATTTCAACTACAATAAATTGAAGCTTTGTTCTCGAATCAATTTCAATATCATATACCTCTATCTTAACTCACTTCATAACTCTGATTTCTGTTGGAGTATCTAATTCATCATGATTAATTCCATGTTTCTTAAAAGTGGTTGGATGTATGACAACAAGTTGATTTTCAAAGTAGATATTCTTACAACTTGAAATAAGCATCCTCTGAGGTGGTATAGGATCACTAGAACAAGGTGGTAAGTCAATATTAAAAAAAATATTTGCATGGACTATCTCATTGTCCAGTTGTGTTGGTTCATTAACATCATTGACTCTTTCTTGATTGGGTGACTAAATAGGCAAATGATTGGGATCAGCCTACAACTAATGAGAAAAACTACTATGAGAATGAGATATGGCTCCAAATCTATGACCATAAAAACCTCTATTATCCTTATGATTTGTAGGATTAAATGATAAACTATTCAATGCATTCCAAAATTTAGGGTTAGTAACATCAAAATGGATAGACATTTGGGATCTTCTACTAGTATATCTAGGATCAAACTGTCTAACACTAAAACCTCCTCTAAGAAATTATCTATGTGGTGCCTCTTGATTCATACTGATAGAGTTATTTTCTCCTAACTTCTATAATCATTATCCCTATTTGATTCTGGTTGATCCCAACCTAATATCCTAGATATAGATTAAAATATATATTTAAAATTTAATTATCATTTTACTAAACTCAAAATAATAAACATATCATTTATAGAACTATAAATAATAATTGTATTTCAATATTCTCAACTTCTAGTCACTTGTACAAATTTTCATCTATATCAACAACATGAACAAATCAAAAATTTCAACTACCTGCAATTGAACTATTCTGATTGTGTCATGTATTCTCTTCAAAACTTGAAATAATAATAAAATTATATTCTCATAATTTTATTTCAACATATTCTACCATATTTTATAACATTCAATTCTCATTGTAGTCTCCACATATACAACATAAACTACAAACTATACATATTTTCCAAACTGACAACGAATCCAAAAATATCAAAAATAATTTTAATAGAATTTGCATTCATAGAATTATAATCCTTTAACATAGTCAAATCCTTTCCAATAATCACCTTTAAACATAGAAAAACAACTTATCACAATCTTTTTGAAACCATTTTATCATTATTTTCAATTTTTGAATTTAAAAATATAAACCCAGAAACATATTTTGATATCTTTTCTATTAAAATTCCCTTCTAAGTTTATAAAATTATATATATTGCATGCAAAAAATTATGTATATAAAAAATATTCAACACAATTTCCTCACACTATACCCAAGAAAATCATCTTTGAACTCTTTTTATAAAAACTTCATGCACTTATGAATTTATAGCTTCAAAATCCAAACTTTCCACTATAACAAACTATTGACCAACATAAAAACCAAAACTAAAATATCACACTTGTTAAATATAATCTCCATCTCAGAATATAGTTCAAAATTTCTCAATACTTCATATCTAAAATGACAATCCTTAATATTTCCTAGATTTAACTTGATAAACAAGAATGTGAGGATTTATATCAACCATGAAAGACACTTTCATCATCAAAATATTATACCATAGAAATGATATGATTACCTAGAAAAATAATTTATTTAGCTAGAAAATTGTTATTCCAAATATTTTTAGTTGACCTTATTCCAAAATTTATACATGTAATAGACTTAAAACAAACAATTTTCTCTCCCAAAAAATTATTTAAAACCATGCATAAATGAAAACCATCAATCTTTCCATGAAAACCCATTGACAAAGATAAACTAAAATGATCTCTTTATAACTATTTTCTTTCATCATTGGCATACCTATTTACACTATGTGCAACTTCTTGCCTTTAATTTCTTGTCTGCAACTTCCAAATTCTATCCTAGCAAAGTGTAGCTTTCACAGTGAGATTTAAAAAATGAATAAAAAAATGAAAAACAAATCTATTTGTATCCATAACCCATGCCTTAACTATCTTTATTTATGTGCCTTTATGTTATTGGTTTCTCAAATTGAGGTAAGCAATCAACCGACTGTTAACTTGTTTAGCAATGCTTTAAAACTTAGTTATGACCAAATATTTTGCTAAAACCTCCATTGTTTTGTATAATTAAAGGCATGTACCAATATGCATTCAATTATTTAATCTTCCTTTGATTTTTTAGGATCTCAAAGCATCCTTACATGGTTAGCATTAAACCAATCTTACTAACTAGACAACCAATTCACCAACTTACTGATCAAACATTAATGAAATGAGCTTTAAGTTTACCAAACATAACATAACCTAATCTCTAATGTCAACATAGATTTATTTCCAACCAACATTCTAAATAAAACAATCACCTTATGCTGTTTCAAAACCTTCGAGCTTCTAATTTAACAATATAGGTTTAATTTAAATTAACCTTAGAAATCACCCCATGGCCAAAAATCTTTACATTAAGTCCATCACCTTACCACAAATATTGAATATAGGATAATGTTTAGATTTAGAAAATTATAACCACTTAGGATAATTTAATAATCCCTAGATTTATTTGATAATCCTTAGGGTGATAATAGTTTAGGTTTAAAATAAACCAAATTCCACTTATTTTATAACTCATATAATGTCATTATTCATACTTGTCATCATCCTGATAAACCCATATATTCTTGAAATTAAATTTTGAATGAAACTAACTAAAAACCATAATAACAAGTCCATATAATACCTTTCAATTTTGATAAACCATAGGGAACATCTTCTTTTTCAAATTGAAAATAATATAATAACCACTTCAATTTAATGCAATTTGATCAATTCTATCCACTAAAATGTCATGATTAAAAATAAACATTATATATATATATATATATATATATATATATATATATATATATATGCAAATTTTATTCGTTCAACCATAAATGCTTTTCTAAACCACTATAATATAGATATGAATTTATGAACAAATAATTATTAAATCATTTAATTGAAAACATATGCATTCATAATACTACTAATTGACTTAGGTCCCCAATTCTAGTTTAAGATTTTATGACTAGGTCATCACTATGGTAGATAGGAGTATGAATTTCAGAAAACTATAGGGGTATGAAAATAAGGAATAACATGTTGCTTCTTGCTTATCCATGATACTAGACACTATCCTAAGAAGAAAGTTTCTCAACTAGTGCTCTTCCTATCATCTAGACTCCTTGCCTAGTCTGCATCTATATAGGATGTTAATTTAAACTCCTTGCTTCTTGGATACCATAAACCAAATTCCATAGTCCCCTTGAGATATCTAGGTATCCTCTTGACTTCTTTAAAATGGTTTTCCTTTGGATCTACTTCATATCTTCCCATAATACCTACTACTTGTATGATATCAGGTTTAGAGGTAGTAGTGTACAAAAAACATCTAATCATTGACCTGTACCATGTCTGACTGACCTTTGGAGATTCCTCCTATTTTCTTAACTTACACCCTATGATCATAGGTGTGATAACTACCTTAAAATATTCCATCTCAAATTTCTTCAACATCTCTCTTATGTACTTAGCTTGTGAAATGAATATGCCTTTTTTGATTGAATGATTTTTAACCCAAGGAGGAATGATAGTTATCCTAGCATGGACATATCAAACTCATTATTCATTACATATGCAAAGGCCTTAGTCATAGCCTCATTTATCCACCAAATATGATGTCATCCGCATAGGTAACCACTATCAATTGATAATCATTTTTCTCTTTATGTACATATTAATGTTTGAAACTCCTCTTTTGAATCCTTGGTCTAACAGGTACTTGTCCAATCTGGCATACCAAGCTCTAGGATCTTGATTTAGAACATAGAGAGCCTTTTTAAATATACATAGATAGTCCTTGTTACTTGATAATGAAAATACCTTAGGTTGCTCTATGTATACCTCCTCTTCCAAGTTCCCATTTAGAAAAGATGATTTGACATCCATTGATACACCTCAAACCCTTTGAAGCCTCCTCATAATCTACCCATTCTACTTATGCATACCCTTTACATACCAATTTATCCTTGTTCCTAGTGACTTCTACATTTTTGTCTTTAGGCCTAGGAACTAGTTCCCAAGTCTCATTATTTATATTTGATCTAACTCCTCATTCATAACACTTATCCAAAACTTGTCTTTACTTGGTTCTACAAGGTTTTTAAGTTCAACCTTAGACAATAAAACAACATTATCTTGATTTAGGTTACTTACTAGCCTTCTCCTTATTTGCATACCTACATCCCTATTACCAATGATTTGTGTTTTAAGATGGTCTCTTTGAATTTTCCTTGAAGGACCTTTTGAATATTATCTTTCCTCAATTTCTTCTTCTTCCTCATCTATCTCTATTGTTTATTCTTTCATTATTGAAGTCCAAATTCTCTGATGCATCTTTTGACCGAGAGTGTGACTTATTAGAAATGGTCTCATCAATCTTCACATTGGTTATTTCCACTATCATTTTCAACCTCTTATTATGACATCTATAGGTTGAACTTATTGATGATTATCCCAAGAATATTCTTTCATCATACCTTGAATCAGACTTACGTAAGTCTTCCTCATATATTTTTATGAAGCATTTTCTTCCAAACATTCTAAAGTGTTCCAGATTAGCATATCTATCTTTCCATAGTTCATAGGGTCTTTTTTACCATTAATCCTTCTCTATATTATATTCAAAATGTATACTATAGTGCTTACTGCCTCTCTTCAGTATCCATAATATATTCATAATTCATTTAACATAATCTTTTCTATTTCTTGAGCTATCCTATTCTTTCTTTCCACTACCCCATTCTACTGAGGTGTCCTAACTACTGAGAACTATCTCCTTATCCCTTGGACCTCATAGAATTAAAAAAATTAATTGGAACAAAACTTTCCTCCTCTATTAGATCTTAAACATTTAATATTTACATTGTTTTCATTCTTAATTAGAGCCTTGAATGCCTTGAACTTATCAAGAGCTTCTAATTTTTTTTCAAGAATCCTACCTAGGTCATTATTGTGTAGTCATCTGAGTTACATGAAATAGATATCTACTTGAATGCTTTGGATCATTGTAGGTCCATATAGATCAGTGTGTATTAACTCTAAAGGTATTGTAGTAGAATATTCCTTAGACTTGAATCTCCTTCTATTTTGCTTACCATGTTGACATACCTTAGAAAGTGTATTTATAGGTTTGATGATTTAGGCATATTCTTCATAGACTTATTAGAGTTAATATTATCTAGATTATCAAAGTTTAGGTGGTCTAACCTTCTGTACCATAGCCAAGATTCATCCATATTTCTCATCAATTATTTCTTCTTCTTAATCTCAATCAATACACATATATTGTTCTCAGTTCTCTTAGCATTGGAAATTAGCCTTCCTAATTTGGCTCTCCTTATTTCACACCCTCTATCATGAAAGGTCAATGTGTGTCCTTGGTTGCACATTTAAATTACACTAAGAAAGTTATGCTTCAATCCTTCAACATACATCACATTCTCTATCTTGGTCTTCCCATTGTCCAAACTCAAGATACACTTGCCAACAATATTAGCAATTGTGTTATATCCAAATCTCATTATCCCTAAAACATTTTTATTCAATGAAATAAACTTTATATTTTCCCCTATCATGTGGATTGAGCAAAAAATATTTATATACCACTTCATTTTTTCATATTAGATGTGAAAGGTAGTCTAATATAGCATAAATTATTCTCCTTTTATCTTTTGTTCCTTCTTCACCTTATCCATAAGGTCTAACTTCTTGATCCACTTGTTAGTGGTATGACTATGTACCTTTTTTTGTTGATTGATCTTTCTCATATGCCTCATATTACAATCCATTTCAATATGTCCTCTATGATCAAAATTGTAACATAGAATTCTACTTCTAATGTTGAAATGAGAAATCATCCTATTCCTCCATGAGGAATTGATTCTAGCATGATATCTATAATCCATAGCTCGATGTCTATATTGATTGCATGAGAAATAGTAACCATTGAAATTGTTCACATACCTTTTCTATTTGATTGGAATTGTCTTTTCATGACTATTGAATAATGCACCTCTACCTTTATTATCTCTTGAAAGATTTATATTCTTCTTGACTTGTTGAAGGTTAATTTGGATATCTGATTTGAGAGTTTTTACATAGGCCTTCATTATATTAGTACCATCACTTCTTGGTATCCCATTGTACTTTGAGGTTTGATTCTTCTTGTTTTCCTTTTGGTCTTCTTTAAACCCAAGACATATCTTATCATGTGGATTTTTTTGACTATTCAAAATATCATTGATAATTTTAGTGACCTGTCTTTGATTTGATTGTTACATGATCTAATTCTTCTTTTAAAGACTCCATTTCTATTCTAAAATTAGTGCATTCTTCATTTTTGGTATTAAGAATTACATTGATAATATTAATATGTGTTTTCAATGGTTTAATAATCTCTTCATGTTCATTGGTGTTGTTACTTAGTCTCTCTCTAAGTAGATTGATTTGTTCTTCATAACCCTTAATCAATGATTTCAGTTTCTGTTTATTCCTTCTTTGGAAATTCAACTCCTCTAGAGAACTCACCAATTCTACCTCAAGGTTCACTTTAGCCTCTTCATATGATTTTTCATCTTTCATAAGACTTTTCCCTTTTGAACAACCTTCATTGTCTATTTCTATGGCCATTAATAGAGTTTCATTTCTATCATGATAATTACTATCATCATCACTATCAGATATAATTGTGTCACTTATATTGCAAGAGATATTATTTTCTTTGGTATAAAAGCTTTTCTTGTTCTTGAATGACCCTTTCTTGCCTTCATACTTCCTAAAACTATTTTTGTTCTTATCAAGATTATAGAACTTCTTATTCTCATCATGATGTTCATCATGCTCTCCATCATGCTCATTTTTATCCTTGTTGGGCAACTTGTCCTTATACTTACTTGATCATTTCTTTAGTTTTTTGATAAACATTGCTTCTATGTTGTCATCATCAATGTCTGTATCTACATTATCCTTGACCTTTTTACCTTTTGAATTTTTCTAAAATTTGAATGTAGCTTCCTTTTTGGAAGGTCTTCCATCACTTGTTTTCATTTCATAGGTAGTCAAGATTCCATGAAGCTCATCCATCTATAGCTTGTTGACATATTTGATCTCCTCCACAATAGAGACTTTTGAATCAAAATTAGATGTCAGGGATCTTAATACCTTTTGTACTACTATTGATTCTTCAAAATTTTATCTTAGACCTTTGATGACATTTAACACTTAATCTAATTTTAACATATAAGATGCAATGTTTTTATCTTCCTTCATTCTCATACTTTCAAACTACCTTCAATGGGTCTACAATTTTTCCAACTTAACTTTAGTATCTCTTTCATAGACAACTTCAAACTTTTCTAAAATTTCTTTGGCTGAATCACAATGCATGACCTTTATAAATTCTACCTCTAAGAGATCACATAGGATGTCATTAATTGACATAGAGTTGCTTTAAATTACCTTCTTTTTTGTTGGATTAGTTGGTAGTGTAGGAGGTGAAGTGAATCCATAAAAAATTGATTGCCATATGTAATAGCCTAAGGACACTAAATAGGTCTTAATTCTAATGCTCCAAAATTCATAGTTAGTCCCATTGAAGAGAGGGGCCTTGCTAGTTGAGAAAACTCCTTAAATTTGATGACTAGACATGCTTGTGCTTCTTGGATTTCCTTTAAGCAGTTAGGCCTACTTCAAAGGACCAATCTCTCATACCAATTGTTAGAAGCATAATTTACAAAGTGGGGGTGAATGAGTGACCTTATAATTTTTTTACAACTATACATTATCTTTCATTAACCATAAAAACAATGAAGTGATTAATTAATGCATTAAAAACTAGTCACATAAACATGAAACAATGTACATATCAAAATATGAGTGATAAACACTTGAAGGGGAGAAAACTCACTATGACCTCTATAATTGGACTAAATTCCTATAAAATATTTATAAAAGATCAAATTCTATTGAGAACCAACACAACCTTAAGTACAAACCCCAAAATATCAAGCACCCACTTTATAGGAAGCTAAAACTCCCTTTGTGACTAAGCACCAAATCAGTCAACTCTACTTTATAAAAACCATCTGATTTGTTTCTCAATCAACATAATCACTTCTTTCACTTCTAATCCTTAATCTCAAGGTCGCACACCACTTGGTTAGTCACATACCTTTAACCACTTAGGCCAGCTACACAATAGGTCTTAATACATCTTATGAACATGATTCAATAAAAATTTGAACCCATTATTGTTTACCACAACTCAATTGGGCATTATTCCTTCTTTAGGTCTCATGGAGACCTAATTGCATTAGGTCTACCCTCTTAACACTAAAAGTTGATCTTATTGGGACTATATATCTTTATCCAATAATAAAAAACCATTAAAAACTTATCCAATGAACTCTTTTGACCTCCTTCATGCTTAATTAGACCTGAATTCTTCATTCATACAATGAAATCTCCTTTATGGTAAAATACCCTATTAGGATTATGTACCTCAAAAGTTTATCTTACAATAATGAATCTTAACCACCCTTAAGCTAATAAACCAAGAAAAATTAAACATGAATACATATTATCCATGAACTTAGGGTCATCAACAAATTCTTGGAACATCTTCACTCAAGAAATAAGGGCTCAAAAACATCTCTACAACTTGCTTACTCGGAACTGCCAAATCACCTCAAAAACTAGTCTTAAAGAATTAGACCTATAACACCTATGTAGACACTTTTCATAACTCCTGATGCAGACAAATGATTATATGATATATAAAAACATCCTTAGATATAATAGTCATATGGTCTAATGTAAAATATTGGTCTTGTAGACTAATTTCTTGACCTTATGTCTCATAGACCTATATGAACTAGATAGACCATTTTGTGAGAAATTATTTCACCAAATATACTAACCTCCAAAGCTTCTCAGAAGCATGATCATGACTTAAAATTAATAGATAACTTCTTCATGAACTTTATTGCATCAATCTATCATGCACAGACCCTCAAAACTATCTCTTCATCTATGTCTAGGTTTTACATTATCTACACCATTAGGTTTGTATACAATTGGCTTAATTAGATGACCAATTTAGAGAAATTTAAGGATATAAACTATCTAAAAAAATCATGGAAATGTAAAATGAGTCTCTAACTTCTTATACCATCTATTTTATTTTCTTAACCAATTCAACTTTTGAGAGCTATAGTAATTTTTTGATGAATAAGCTTGTATTTATACATTTTCTCTCTCATCTAACTAAACACCACCACTTGAAGGTACCTAAGAGAGTTGAATACATGATACAATATATTATATATGCATTTTAATCCATATTCAACTTATTTTAATGAAATATTTCATATCAAGTCCTTATTAGGGTTTTAGGGATGTTGAGTGTGGAGCCCTTTAGGGTTATCACATGACCATGGTGGTATATTTTGGGGGCTTAGAGAGCTCCAAAAATGTGGGAAGAACATTTTCCCCCTCTCCATAGTTTATTTAACCTTGATTCCATGTGAGTGGAATATTCTTAGATATCTATAATTTCTATCTTCCTTGTTTTGTGGAGTGAGTTGTTAGATATCTATTTTCCATGTTGACTTCCATGTTTTGTGGAAGTAGGATTGACTTCCACATTTTATGGAGTTTTTTTTTATCTCCTTGAAAGTTATGAGATCATTTTGTGGAGGAGATATGAGGATGGCATGTTCCTCTTTAGGTGGGATTTTAGATAAGCATGACTAGGTGGAAGATGGGTTTCTTCTTAAAGATAATGCTTATCTTGGATAAGTATTTCATAATTCTCCTTGTTTGGTGGGTTTTCTCCTAATTTTATATATATACAAGTGTGGTGTTACTTTAGAGAGTGATGTTTTTATTTTTAGGGCGTGGTATAACATATTATGGTATGTGATTATATAGGTATAGGTGCAGAAGAGTATGTGTGCAAAATTGTTGATAGATTTTAGATTTGGATCAACAATTCAAAGAATTCTTGTGTGAATTATAGAGGAGATTTTTAATCTCTATAAGAGGTTATTTGTCATTAATTTAATTTAAAAATTTCTTGGTGGATGTAGACCACATTGGGTGAGTCATGGTATATCTATGTTATAGTCTTTATTGTTATTTTTATTTTCTCCATTAAATGCTTTGAATTATTGTGATTTGAGGAATTGATTCTGTGATGCAATAGTGCATAATTAAATCTGATTTTACACATTCAAATTGTGATTTTATGTGGATTAAATATCTTTTTAATTCATTTAATTCCAAACAACTGGTATCAGAGCTTTGGTGGTGTTTTGTGATTTTTGAAGTGTTAAATCACAAGAAGGGTTGTTAGTTTGAGTGGGAGCTATGGGAGAAGAGATCAGATTCATATTTGAGAAATTTGATGAAATTTTTTTTGGATTTTGGAAAATTCAAATGGAATATTACTTGTATCAGAAGGAACTTCATATCCCCTTGGAGGGGAAAGGAGGACAACCTATAGTTATGAGTTATGTAGATTGGATATTACTTGACATAAGGCATTGGTATCCATACGGTTATGTCTTGCATCTTATTTTGCATTTATCATTTTAGATGAGAAATCTACAAAGGATCTCATGGATAAACTTTGAAATTTTTATGAGAAACCCTCTACCTCAAATAAATTTTTTCTTATGAAAAGATTGTTTAATATGAAAATGTCCGAGAATGGTTCTATTTATAATCATCTAAATGATTTTAATATGGTTGTAAGTATGATCATTTCTATTGGAATTAAGTTTGATGATGAAGTTAGAGATTTGATGATTTTGTGTTCCTTGCTTGATAGTTGGGATAACTTGGTTATGGTTATGAGTAATGCAGTCCCTACCAAGGGAAGCTTAAATTTTGAGGATGTTATATGTGTGATTATTAGGGAGGAAATACAAAAGAAGAGCACTAGTGAATCATATTTAGGTAATTATTTTTCTATTGAAACTAAAGGGAGGAAAAAAGATAAGAGCAAAGGCAATCATGGAAAGTCAAAGGGTAGATATAAATCTAGATCTAGAGCCAAGATGATATGCTGGTATTGTGGGAAGAGTGGACACTCAAAGAAGGATTGTTGGTCACTTTGAGATAAGAATGCAAACAAAGAGAAAATGAATGAGGTAAATTTGACATTAATTAAATCATGTTAGGATGCCTTAATTCTTTATTTGGATAATTTTTTTTAGTCTTGGGTATTTGATTCAGGTGCTTCTTTTCATGCTACCCCATATATGCATTATTTTACTGATTATATTCAAGAAAATTTGGGACATGTTTATCTTGGTGATGATGAACCATGTGAGATATTAGGGAAAGGTTGTGTTTAGGTGAAAATGTATAATGGGAACATGTGGATACTTAAGGATATCAGACATGTGCCTATGTTGAGACATAATTTGGTTTTAGTGGGGTAATTAGGTAGTGAGGGCTATTCAATAATGTTTACTGAAGATTATTGGAAAGTTAACAAAGGTGATCTTGTGGTTTCAAGAGGTAATAAATTTGGTATTTTATATTTAAATAGTAGTGTTTATTCTTTTGATTTAGTTATTACAGATGAAAATGTAACTATGTGGCACTACATGCTTAGTCATATGAGCCATAAGGGCATGAAGTTATTAAAAGACAAGTTGCTTAGACTAAAATATATTGATTTAGACTTATATGAGGATCGTATGTACCAAAAATACAAGTGATTAAAGTTCCTAAAAATTGGACACACAAAGAAAGAGCATAAGTTAGAGTTAGTACATTTATATGTATGGGGACCAACTCAGGTATCTTTTATTGGTGGTTCTAATTATTATGTCACTTTTATTGATGATGCAACTAGGAAAGTTTATTTTTATTGCATTAAAAATAAATATGATGTATTTGACACTTTTAAGAAGTGGAAAGCCTTGGTTGAGAATAAAATAGGTCTCAAGTTGAAATGTCTCAGATCAGATAATTGAGGTGAGTATTATAGTAATGCTTTCTTTGACTATTGTTCTAACAATGGAATCCATAGGCAAAGGATGGTTCCAAGAACTCCAAAATAGAATGGGGTATCTAAAAGGATGAATAAAAAATAATGAAATGTGCTAGGAGTATGAGGTTACATGTAGGGTTGCCTTTATAGTTTTGGGCAAAAGTAGTTAACATGATAATTTATCTGATTAACAAAGGACCTTCAATTCCTTTGGATGGAGGCATTCTTGAATAAACTTATTCTGGTATGAATATTGATTATTATTTTCTTAAAGTCTTTGGATGTGAGGCTTTTACTCTCATTAATAAAGATGATAGAACCAAGTTAGAGGTAAAATTATAAAAATGCACATTTATTGGTTATGGTGAGGATGACTTTGTTTTCCATTTATAGAGCATTAAAGATAAGAAAATATTTTGATCTAGAGATGTAATATTTAATGAAAAAGTCATATATAAGAATCAATTGTAGGAATAAGAACATGAATAGGAATAGAAAGAGTACACAATGTTAGATGACATTATAGATGAAAAAGTATCTAATGAATTAGTTTAGGAACCTTATACACAAAGACCCCAAACTCCTATGGTAAGAAGTTCTTCTAGGGTAAGAACAACACTTAAACATTTTTATTATTATTTGAATTATTTATTACTCACTGATAATGGAGAACCAGAGTGTTATGAGGAAGCAATGTAGGTAGATGCCAAGAAGAAGTGGGGACAAGCCATGGATGAGGAGCATTGATCTCTCATGGAGAACCAAATGTGGGATTTGGTAAGGCTACCCAAGGGCAAGAGTGCATTACTAAACAAGTGATTATTTAGAATGAAATAAGATGATGAAGGGAGAAAAAGGTATAAGGCTAGGATGGTGGTCAAGGGGTTTGCACAAGAATTATGTATTAATTTTGATGAGATTTTTTCTCCTATTGTAAAAATGACTTCTATTAGGACTATTCTTGGTTTGGTTGGAGTTGAGTATTTTCACTTAGAAAAGTTAGAAGTGAAAATTGATTTCATTCATGGTGATTTGGATGAAGAGTTGTATATGAATCATCCATAGGGTTATGAGGTCAAAGGGAAGTAGAACTATGTGTGCAGATAAAGAAGAGCTTGTATGGCTTGAAATAAGCTCTATGGAAATGATATAAGAAATTTGATTATTTTATGTTGGAACAAGGATATCAAAGGTGTAATTCTAACCATTACATGTACATCAAAATTTTTTATGAGGGTTCTTTTATTATATTATGCTTGTATGTGGATGACATGTTAGTTGTAAAAAAGAACATACAACATATTCATATACTTAATAAATAACTTAGTGACTCCTTTTCTATGAAGGATTTTGGTGTAATGAAGCAAATCCTTGGTATGAGGATTACTCATGATAGAAAGGAGAGGAAGATGATTTTATCCCAATCAGAGTATGTGAAGAAATTTTTAGAAAGGTTTAACATGTTGGATGCCAAATTTATTGGTACTCCTTTGGTAGGCCACTTTAGATTATCAAAGGAGTAGTTTCCCAAGATAGAGGTTGAAAATCTTAAGATGTTTAAGGTACCTTACTCATCATTAGTTGGCAACTTGATGTATGCCATGGTTTGTACTAAGATAGATATTACCCAAGTAGTGGGAGTTATGAGCATTGGCAAGCAATGAAATTGATTCTTTGGTATTTGAAAAGAACCATGGATGTTGCATTATGCCATGGTGGATCAGATACCACTTTGCATGGTTATGTGGACTTGGATAAGGTAGGGGATATTGATATCAAGATAAGTATGATAGGTTATATATTTACTTTTGGAGATACAATAGTTAGTTGAATTTTTAGGATAGAGAAGGTGGTGACTTTGCCAACCATAGAGGTAGAGTATGTTACTACCACATAGGCTATCAAGGAGATGATTTGTTTACAATAGTTGTTTTAAGAGTTGGGGCATGAGAATGAAGTTGGGATACTATACAACGATATTTAGAGTGTTATTAATTTGGCAAAGAATTTTGATTTCCATTTGAGGATGAAACACATTTAGTTACATTATCACTTCATCATGATAGTTTTGGAGGAGAACTTGGTGAAGCCAGAAAAAATTCATAATATATATCATCCTATAGATATGATGACCAAGGGGTCACATTGGATAAGTTGATAATATGTTTAGATTTGGTTGGCCTTAGTGGTCACCGAATAGTGATAGATTTTATTCAAGAAAAATAGTCTCCATGTGGGAGTTTGTTGAGTGTGGAGCCCTTTGGGGATATCACATGACCATAATGGTATATTTTAGGGGCTTAGAGTGCTCCAAGAATTTGGGGAGCACATTTCCCCCCTCTAAAACTTTTATGGAACCTTACTTCCATGTGAGTGGAATATTCTTAGATATTTTAAATTTCTATGTCTTCCTTGTTTTGTGGAGTGAGTTGTTAAATATATATTGTCCATGTTGACTTCCATGTTTTGTGGAAGTGGGATTGACTTCCATGTTTTATGGAGTTTGTTTTTATCTCCTTAAAATTTATGAGAGACTTTTGTGGATGAGAGATGAGGATGGCATGTTCCTCCTTAGGTGGGCTTTTGGATAATCATGACTAGGTGGAGGATGGGTGTCTTCTTGAGGATAATGCTTATCTTGGATAAGCATTACATAATTATCCTTTTTTGGTGTGTTTTCTCCTCATTTTTTATATATACAAGTGTGGTGCTACTTTGGAGAGTGATGTGTTTATTTTTAAAGTGTGGTATAGCAGCATGTGGTATGTGATTATGCATATATATACATGGTAGATCATGTGTGCAAAATTGTTGAAAGATTTCACATTTGGATCAGAAATTTAGAGAATTCTTTTGTGAATTATATAGGATATTTTTAATCTCTATAAGAGGTTCTTTGTAATTAATTTTATTGATGACTTTCTTGGTGGATGTAGCCCACATTGGGTGAACCATGGTATATATGTATTATGGTCTTTATTGCTATTTTTATTTTATCCATTAATGATTTTATTTATTGTGATTTAAGGAATTGATTCCATGATGCAATAGTGAAAATTAAATCTAATTTTACACATTTAAATTCTGATTTTATGTGGATTAAATCTAGTTTGAATTCATTTAATTCCTAACAAACGCTTGTCATAACTCATGATGCATACATATGATTATATGATATATAAAAAACATCATTAGATACAATAGTCATATGGTCTAATGTAAAATATTGGTCGTACAGACTAATTTATTGACTTTATGTCTCACAGACCTATTTGAACTAGATAGACCATTTTATGAGCAACATTTTCACCACATATACTAAACTCCAAAGCTTCTCAAAAGCATTATCATGGATTAAAATTAATAAATAACATCTTCATGAACTTTATTTCATTAATATATCATGAAAATACCCTCAAAACTATCTCTTCATTTATGATTGGGTTTTACATTATTTCCAAATATCAAACCTTAGATACATGATGTATGTCCTCATCCTTGTACTCCATAAAGCATAATTTGACCCATTGAATAATGGTGCTTGATTTGTAGAGAAACCCTACTTCTGTTGACTTGTCATATTGTAACTTAGATCACCTTTAAGTGGTTAAAATTGTAATGAAGGTCCTAGTCTGATGCTAATTATTGGAGGTACAATCACTGAGAGGGGGATGAATAAGTGATGCAAGATATTTGAAACTTCAATTGTAGTCCTTCTAAACTCTTAATAAATCACCATAAGCATTAATAAAATATAAAATATGTTTATAAAAATGAATAAGAAAGATGATGCAAGATCACACACATAACACAAGATCTACATGGTAAACCCTCTTGGGGAATAAGACCCACTCTCAAGCCTACAAACACATGGAATACTTGTCCTATAAGATGATCACAAACATGAGACATTTTAGTGAAACACCCACTTCACAAGGAGCACCCAACCCTAAGTATGAGCAAGCACCCACTTTTTCTAGATGTTGAGTACCCATACTTTTGATAGTCATGATACACCTTAACTAATTACCTTCTCCTTGCTAATTGTTATTCACTTTTTGTAGTCACTCATTAGTCTTATAGGCCTCAAATCACACACATGTCACTAGGGTGACATATATGTTCTCATAAAAATTCATTGTAGGGATGTTAGACAACTCATCAAGACCTATTTTTATTTTGGTCTATCAAATAGACCTCAAAATATTCAATATCACACTTCTCACAATCACACTTAGGTAGTCACCCTCTTTTTCACTATCTTGTTCAAGACTGCCTACAATGACCAACATAACAAAGAGGTTTTAATGAATAATTAATGTGATAATTGGGTATGAGGAGTTATAAAAAGTCTTTGCACACCTTCCATAATAGTCTTCACCTATCAATTCCCTTTTGTACCTATAAAACACCTCAAATCCCATAAAAACATTAACTTATTCCTATTTGTACAAGTGATAATATAGAATAATTATGGAAAGGAGTTTGAGAGAGTGAAAAAAAAGTAAAAATAATATTTGATTCCAAATTACCCCTTATAGATGCTTTTCCATTTATGTCTTCTTCATCAGGCTCATATAAGGGGTTTAAGAGGGTTTTAGGTCATTTAGGCTCTTAGTGACGATTCATAAAATTTAGATGCTAAACCCTTGAACCAATTTTATAAATTTTGAGTTCCACACCTCCCTCAACTATTAATAATGTCTTGAGATACTATGCATGTTTTTTGTAGAGATATGAGCAAAATAACTTGGTTTCTCAAGTTCTTACTTGCATTCTAGATAACCCTGAGAGAAAGTTAGGCCAAAATTCTCAATTCTGATTGTTATCTATAAAATTATGAATTTAATAAATCATCAAATCTCACGTGAAATTTATAAAATGTCTTGGAAAAGTCATATTGTCATATTAATTGATATAGGCACCTTGAGGGTTCATGCGTAGTTCTAGGCCTAATAGGCCTAGATTGTGTATATGAGTATATGACCATTTGTGAGTGATTCCAATGGTTATAGGTGATTATACATAATTTTTTTACTTAAAAAAAAACCTACACACATTAATTAATTCATTATTGGCTCTACCATTCATCCTTTAATCACCCATGAACTAGGTCTACAGGTTATGTTGACTATGAAATGCCTTTGCTCTGAGACAAAATAAAGGGAACTTACCCTATTAGTCTGATCTGAAGGTGAATATAGAGGGATAATTTAGTTCATGTTAACCCTCTATGTAAATTTTCAAAGCTTATTCACACTTCTAAGGACCTTAACATCACATACTTTCAAAACTAACTTCTTGAAATTGTGACTATGTGCAGTGTTTTGATAGTATTTAATAAACTTTAGATGTGACTATCTATATTCATCTTACTTCTTGAATACAAATGGAATTTTTATATTAACACTATGAGAGTTATTTCAAAATGTTAAATACATCTTAAACTTCTATTTATAAACTAAACTTACATCTTTCATTAGCTTAGACTGGTCTATGTACTCAGTCAGACTATAGGTGTTTATTAGGTAGAAGTTGAAAAATTCCTATAGGTGATGATATTTTTTTGTGGATTATGTTATAAACCTTTAGTTTCCTCTTAAGTCATTAGGCCATTTAATAATTTAATGTATCATTTATTCCTTGACATCATCCAGTCATTCTTATATCATCAATACACTATAGGTCACTATTGCATTGCAATGTTATAGGTTCCTTTTAGCCTAATAACATTGTATTTGTTCAAGTGTTTTAATTATAAAGTTGAATGGGTTAGAACCTAAAACACCATCATTCTCTCTCAACTAAATAATCTCCTCTTGTGTCAAGATGTGATCTCTAGGCTTAGGCTACAAGAAGGGCACCATTAGACCTACCTAGACCTCATAGTCTTTCACCATAATATGATGTTGTATAGAGAAAAGTCTCTGCTCAGATAAGTTAACGTAAACTTCCCATTCTACACATTTCTTCAATTTTGATACATTAAACTAAAATGTGGCTATAGGTAATGGCCTCATTATTTTTAATGCTTAGCCATATTTTTAATGGGAAAAATATGGCATGGTATTTGAAGGTGATAGAGATCTATTTTAAGGTTCAAAACATTCCACTTAACTCTCCCACCAATCATTGAAACCTCTAATCTGTGAGACATATTTTCAATTTGCATTCTACTTGGATGAAAGTGAGGATCTAGATCTACTATGAACTCAAACTAAATTCTTTCATGATCAATTAATATTGGAAACTCACATTGGATTGAGGAGATAAAAACTAATGTATTGCCTTTGACTTGAAGCCACTCACAAAATATCATAACACTATAACTACCAAAACATATTCTACAGACCATTGGTGCTCACTCCTAGCATAAGAGAGTTATTATACTTATCTTTTCATGTCCACACATGCCAAACATATTGAAGAAAACATGAAATTAGTGAGAAAGATTTGAAAGTCTACATACACCACTTGGTTCACATAGACAAAATCAGACAAATGAGAAACGCAAGGTGTTAGGGATGTGCAGGAAGTTTGGAGGTGTTAAAAATCTTAGTTATTTTTCATATAGTATGAACCACTAATCCTAGAAATATTTCTTTGGAATGGAAGTACACATGGACCCCTAACATTCACCAAGTGCATTCACTTTAACTCCTCTTACCTTATATGTAGCAATTGAAAACCATTTGACCTATCCAAGGGAGTGATAGGAGAGAGAAATTTATTTTAATCAAATTTGGAACTATTAAAGCCACTTAAACCTAAAACCAACATATGGGAATGCCATGACATGTTCTTAAAGCTTCCAAACATGCATTATGAGTCATACAGTCTGTACAACTACCTAAAACTACCTTATTTGTAGTTGATCTCCTTTCCTATACATTGAACCTATCACATTTCAATTTCAAAATAGCTATATGACATTACCTAATAGGAAGTAAATTAGGCTGAGCCTTGACACATTTTTCCTTTATTTGAAAATTGTACAATCTCCTTGGATTGACCAAAAGGTGGCATAAAAGGATTTCAAGACAAGTGACAAATATGACAAGGTTAAAACATGTAAAATGACCTTCAAACTATGACTTAACCTCATTAATGACCATGGTAACTAATTCAAACCTAGAGGGACCTTATAAATTTTTTTGTATGCAAGGGGGTTGACTTAATTTGACATAAGGTCAAATTTGGTCAACATTTTGGTGATTTCTAGGGGGTAGCATGCCTATTATGCTAAGGACCAATTGTCTTATCCTATCCTTGGGTAATGCAGTCACCTATACACTATAATTGACATTAAAATACCTCTAAAAAGACTCAAGACTCACACCAAACACAATAGGATAAAAATAAACAAAATAAGACACCAAAACACACACTTTTACTCGCATGAACATTTAGTGAAAACACCCAAACAACTGAAAGGAATGCACACACATATCCTAATATTTACAAGACCTCAAAAGACTTGAGGTGAAATACATACTATTTATTGATTCAACTAGGGTTAAATACAATGCTTCTAGAATCAACGTTGCTCCATGAAAATAAACTCTCATATGATGCATACTTATTAATGAACACTTTCTTATGGAGATAGTCAAATGACTTACCATTCATATAACCTTTGTTTATTTAAATTTTATTACTAGGAGATCTTATGAACACTCCGTATATCCCTCCTAGAGGCTTGTTTGAGCTTTCAACTTACTTGAGCTTTGTCATGTCCACTTGACACTCTTCAATCTGATCATTGGGAAACATCAAAGTTTTCTTAAATTCAAATGTAGTTGAAACATGACATGTCTATTACTGGGAGTCATCAAGTATATCTTATTTGTGATCAATAAACACTTCATATTCTAACATAGATATTTCTTGTTTTGTAGAGACCTCACACTCATCCTTGTGCTCATTAGAAACATGGTTGACATCTTCATTAGGTCTACATATATTTTTTAGAAGTTGTAAACTTACTTACCTCCTCAAACCCCTTCACTATGGCATTGAATTATTGTGACATATAATCTAATTCTTCTTCAGGTTCATGCTCATGATTTTCTCTTCCTTGGTAGGCATAATTGAGTGCTCACTAATAATGTCATGCTTTGCTACAACTGGTGTTGACCAAATTTGACCTTACAGGTCAAATTAGGACCCCTATATGTAAATATTATATTTTTAAATGTTTTAGGGGTCTAATATTTTTTCATGGGGTATGGTATGGCCCATTTTATGTAATTTGATGCCTTTTTAGCCTAAGTCATGGCCTAATTAGTTTATATGTCATTTTGAGTCACTCAATAGCCATTTAGGGATCACACATACAAGTGGCATGGTTTTCAAGTTGCCTAAGTGTCTTAATTTCATTTTAAACATATAAGAAGTCAGATTACCTATCATGAATGTTAGTCCCATCTAAAACTTGTAGGTTATCTAACTCAAGATCAAGAAATCAATTGAAAAAGGAGGATTTTGGAACTTTTATAGCCCATGAGAGAATGTGACATGTGGGATAATGTTTTAATATAACTCTTCAGCTTCCCCAAATTCATTTACATGCTTAACATACTATATAATTTCTAAAAAAAGTCCAAAACCATTATGTTCCTTCTTCACCCTTATAAACACATAAAAGTGGTCAGTAAGTTCATGCTTGGTATAGACATTAGAAGAGGTTTCAAACCAAACACATTTGTGGGATGATGGTACACTTAGATAGATTCATTTTCATAATAATATTTCAAGGATTTTTCAACCATGCTTTATGAATCATCTCTAACAAGTTGACTCTATTTTTTGCTCACTATTTCCTGCATCCTATAGGTTTTACTCTAGTTTAGACATGTTTGTACAATAAAATTGGTGATGTTGAATATATATGATGTTGTATATCTTATAAAATGATCTTAATCATTAGTTTCATGTTTTATGGTGTTTTTATATGTAAGTCATCTCATGTTACAGGGAGGTGTCACTGTATAAGGTCTCAATCAAAAGTTCTTTGTTTACATAATGTTTGGTTTTCTACAAAGGTCTCCTAGGAATGGGTCATGATGTTTACCATATATAAAGGCCATATTATAACCTAATTTCATGATTGGATTCATCACACCATGATTTGATAAAACATTCAATCTTACCATTTTCATAGTCAACTCTCCACTCACTCTAACTTGCAATCACATGTATGACACTTGCCTAGCTTATTCATGGAATTGTAATGAGGGTGTATAAATTTTTTTAATTAATAAAGAGATGAAGAGAGTAAATTTTAATTTTTAAATAAAATTCAAGGTTTTTTTCAAGCTCATGCACCACACCAACTAGTCACTAGCTATCCCTGCTTGCTCTATAATAAGTGTTTGCAAGAAGATATCACATTGGAACAAATGTTTTGAGACTTTTCTCAATATCACAATACTTAAAAACATAAATTTGAGGGATTTTAAATGATTTTAAGTTTGTTCATAATACCATTCATCTACACACATTTTTATAATTCTATCCACTACCTACATACAACTCAAATGCACCTACAAGAGTCTCTCTTTGATGATGCCATGTTGAGACGGGAGCTTTGATAAGTGTTTCAATATTTTAGAGTGATAGGAATGAATTTATAAACTTGGTAAGTGCCTAAAGTTTATCACAAGATCACACATCTTACATAATATCTAAATTTTCACTCACTACCTGTATATGAAATATGCACCTACAGGTGGCATTGGTAGAGATATAAAGGTACTTATACGAAGAATATTAGATGAGTTGAAGATATTTTTAAGTCCTACTATGTTATGTAGTATCATGTGGAATGAGAGGTTGTAAAATTGGAGTAAGGAACTACTTTCAAAAGGTAATGATTGAATTTAAGGAAATTATCCCTAAACTAAGAAAATAGAGGTCCAGGGCATTTAGTTGATGACATAGAACAAGGTTATAAAGACTTTTGATGCATCTTGATGAATAAACCTTGAAACCTAAATAAAATAAAAGAGATATGAAAAGGTTTAAGGGTAGATTATTAGTGGATTTTATTTTTTAAAAGGCTAAATGTTCTCCTTTTATACACTAAATTTAGTCAATAACATCTACAAGATTTTGAGTCTTTGAGCAACCTTGTTTTCTAAGTTGGTAGTCTAAAACATATGTTCATGATGGAGAAAACTTATAAAGTGAAAAATTATATAAAGGAACATAAGGATAAATTAAATAGGATGATATACTATATTTAAATCCTACTCACACCTATAAGTCTCTTTTGTATCACAAAATGTGTACCTACATGTTGGCTATAGGGTTACCATGGAGAATGTGCTATATAGCCTTGATAACAGATCTCACTCCAAGAATAAAAGGAATAGGTATGGCCATATAATGGTGTGGATATAATAAAGAGGGATATAAAACATGTAAACAAGGCCTAATTTAGACACAAACACCTACATGTAGGGGAAGTATACATATAGGGTTAGCTTACCAATCAGACCTAACTAAGGATAGGTTTCAAGGTGAAAGCATGGATTATGAGAGTTTGAATTTTTTTTTAATGTCATCATCATTGTGGAAATAACATTATTATACTCTCATGATGGATATAAATCAAAGTAAAGACCCTAATCAATTACCTACAATCCATATGAGAAAACCCTACATACTCAGTCTGTCTAATCAAGAAATGATCAAGTCACTTTGAAATACTAATGAAAACATGAGCATCAAGAATATATGATTATTAAACACAAGTGATGCGATCATATATTAATGATTATGACATGAAATCAAGGTGAAATGGTTTTTTAATGGAAATACATAGTTAGTCTATGGTTATCATATGCAGTCTATCTTAGATTTTAGATGAATTGGAAGGTCAAATGACATGAAAAAAAGCTGAATTTTTGTGTATAATGTACTCACCTCTTGTATAATCCCATCCAACATTTTTTTATCTATAAAAATAGGGAAAGTGAGCTCCATTTTATCTCAGATAGAGGGCATGCCCTTGTTCATAAAACCTATATTTTTGGAGTAGAATGTTGAAAAAGGACCAAAGGCTATAGAGACATTTTAATAATGTGTGGGAAGTTGAATCATACCTATAAAAACATGAAAAATAAATAACATTAGGAATAATCTCAACAAAGTGGTCTAGAACTTTTAAGTTATAGTTAGGATTGTTAGGTAGGGTTTAAGCCTAATATCCAAATGGAGAATCAATGTCATTTAAAACTATGGGAGATAATTATAACCTATAAGAGTATGTTTTTTGGGTAATTATATATGTGATAAAGATTTTTAAATTCAAGGAAGTCATATGGAAGGCCATTTTGGATCAAAGGCAACATTTGGCCTATGTAAATGAAAGGAAAATCTCAAGTAAGTAGTTTGAGATGCTCATATCTCCCTTGAAAATTTGCATGGATATCCAAGGAGTTTGGGGAAGTTGATAGAGGTATTGAAGATTATATTTGTGAGATTTTTTTGTAGTTCCAATGTCAAAGCTTTATGAATAAAACTTAAGAGTAGAAGTGACCTAAAACCCTTGCTAAACCTTGGATAAAGACCTAATTGAGAAAAAAAAATGGAGATCTAACCAAATGGGATGAAATTACCATGAAATTGGTTGGTGGTTATAAAAGACTCTTCAAGGCTCCTCCTCATCAATGTTTTTACTACCCTACCTATATGGATAGGGTACAAAATGACTTTATTTGACTATTTTGTAAATTTTACAAGGTCTAAGGACTTTCAAGAGGAGTAATCAACTTTAGGAGGAGGATAGAGACTTTTAATAACTCAATATGGAAATTTAATGCTTCATAAAAACTCTTAAGTGTGCCTACCAGAGCTCTCATCTCATCCAGTCTGAATTGGCATAGTGAACTTGATAATGAGAATGGTG
This sequence comes from Torreya grandis, assembly GCA_037957365.1. NCBI lineage: Eukaryota > Viridiplantae > Streptophyta > Pinopsida > Cupressales > Taxaceae > Torreya > Torreya grandis. The sequence goes on along the minus strand of JARHVA010004331.1, from coordinate 824,710 downwards.
GAAACTTCAAGTGGAAGTCTTTTAAAGGTGTTCCTAATGAATATAAGGACATATAAAGTATTTAAAAGTGTCATACACTCCATTTTACGTATTTTCATGATAAATTAAATTCATTTTGGAAGATTAGTGTGCAAAGTGTGTGAAAGAGGAGTTTCTTTGACTGTAGGTAGTGATGGCTCACTTTCAGAGGAATCCAGGTGATTAAGAATGAAACCAATGTAATAAGAAACATGTATACAACACCTCCATCATAGTAAAATAATTATATATATCCCTATTAAGTTATATTATTTTTCAATAGAGATAGATGATGAAGGTAGTTTTTTGAGCCAACACAAGGAATTTCATGCCACATTCCAAGAGTTTCTCTTGGATTGACACTTTTACTTTCTAACCTTGTATGGATAGTTTCAATTCATCTTCTCATGCACATTTAACCCCTTATATTAACATTAAAAGTTTCCAAGTTAAATTTTAACTTCCATTTCCTTGTTCCTATCTCAAATAAAATCTATACCAAGAGAAGATAACAAACATGATGATACATTGGTAGCCATTGGAGATCAATTTGACATTCTAAAGGAGATAAGAGATGAAAAGAACCAACCCAATATAAAAGTCATTATATGGCCCTCTATACCTAATAATGTCACTAATTGGAAAGTGTTTGATAGTGACCAACAAATAGCTCTTTTTCTACAAGAGGAGGCTGATTTTTCCTCAAATAACCAATCCAAACTACAACAACAATATAGAGGGAAGATTATAATATTGAAGACAAATAATCTCCCTAAGGGCTTAGTCACTCTTGATAATATTTTTACTGATGATTATCAGTTGAATAAGGAAAATTTAAGCATGTATAATAAATAAGAAAACTATGAGAGAGTAAAATTTTTCAAGGATAAGTTGCTTGCTCTTAGGAAGGTGTGTACTAGAGAAGAAAGGTATGCTTTGATTGAGTTATGCAAATAATTTTTTGATATCTTTGCATGGGAGTATAGTGATTTAAAAGAATTTGACCCAAATTTAGCTCAAAATACCATAGATATAGATGAGAATTCTAAGCTTATCAAGTAAAGGAAAAGGCCAATCAATCCTAAGATTGAGCCTCTTATGAGGAAGGAGATTACAAATTTGATTGAGTCTAAGTTAAATTTACATATTAATTCTTCATATTGGTTGGAAAAATTAGTCTTGGTAAGAAATAAGAATGGCTAGATCAGGTTATGTGTTTATTTTAGAGATTTGAATAGAGTTTCCTTGAAATACCATTATCCCCTTCCTTCCATGGAGAAAATTTAGTAGGTTGTGGTAGGTAGTGAAAGGTTCTCACTCCTTGATGGATATTTAGGATATTATCAAATTTTGGTAAAGGAAGGAGATCAATACAAGATAACCTTTACAACTAAATGGGGCATATATGATTATAATAAAATACATTTTGGTTTGTCTAATGTTGGGGTAACATTTCAACGTGTAATGGATATGGATTTTCAAGGCCTAATAAATGATATAGTTATGGTGTATCTTGATGATATCACGGTGTTCTCTAAGGATGAAAAGGATCATTTGAAACATCTTAGGAATATTTTTGAGAAATATAGAGAGTTTGGAATCTCTCTTAACCCAAAGAAGTGTGTTTTTGTTTTCCATGAGGGAAAACTTTTAGGACACATTATTTCAAAGAAAGGTCTATCCACAGATCCTAAAAGGGTGAGTGTAATCTTGAAATTGACTTTACCCAAACAAAAGAAAGGTTTAAAAAGATTATTTGGAAAAATAAATTTAATAAGGAGGTTTATTCCTAATTTTTATAACTTAGTCAATCCTCTAACCTTTATTCTAAGGAAAGATGAAGTGTTTACTTGGACAAGGAGAAGGAAGGAGAGTTTTGAAGAGATCAAACAAACTATTGCTTAAGCTCCAACTCTTTCAAGTCCTAATTTCTCTAAGGAATTCAACTTGTATAATTTTGGAAATGAATAATTAATCTCTACCATGCTCACTCAATCAAATGAAGAAAACTTGGAGTAGCCTATTGCCTTCTTTGGTCAAGGATTGGAAGTCTATGAGGTAAGGTACACTTATGTAGAGAAGCAAGTACTTTTAGTTTTTATAGCCTAAATAAGTTTAAGCACATGTTATATAAAAAAAAATTCATATATTGGTACCTCATCCTAATGTCAAAGACTTATTTTTTAGTAGAGATTTGAATGAAAAAAGGGTTGGTTGGATTACAAAAGTAATGGAGTAGTTAGAAATCAAGACAACCAAGCTAGTGAAACATAAGGGATTATGTGAACAACTTGCTTGAGATTTTAAGGAACAAAATGAAGTTTTTTTGAACATTCAATATGATCCTATGGCAACTGCATCTTCACCAATGAGGAGTTAGACACAAGAAATGATCAATTTTATTCAAACTAGTGAGTGCCCACAAGGCTTAAATAGAGCCAAAAGAAGGTACTTTAGATTACAATCCATTCCATATGTACTTGTTGATGGATTATTGTTTAAGAAAGATTTATCAGGTGTACTATTGAGATGTGTTGAATCAAATTAGGCTTAGAATATATTTCTTGAGTTTCATGATGGACCATCAAGTGGTCACCTTACTCCAAGGACCATAACTACCAAGATTATGAGAGATGGTTACTTTTGGCCTAGTTTGTTTAAGGATACTCATGCTTGGGTAAGATAATGTTATAAATGTTTCCTCTTTGATCAAAAACAAAATATTTCAGCCCTACCTCTTCATCCAATATAATTAAACCAACCTTTTATGCAATGGGGTTTAGATTTCATAGGCTTAATCAACCCACCTTCTAGTGCTGGTCACAAGTGGGTATTAACTACCACATATTACTTTAAAATATGGGTGGAGGCTGTATCTCTCAAGGAGGAAAATTAAAGTTAATTTTTAGACTTCTATGAAGGCATAGTGACAATATTTGGGGCTCCTTCAATGATCATTTTAGATAATGCATTAGATTTCCTTATAATGAAGACAAGTGAGTGGGATTTGAAACATGGTATTTATTTTAGTACTTCCTCCAACTATTATACAAAATGCAATAGACTAGCTAAGTCCATTAATAATAATCTAATAAGGATTATTAAGAGGACAATGGAGGAAAACAAAATAACTTGGAAATCTAAATTGAAGATAGCTCTTTGGGCTGATAGAATCACCCCCAAGAGAGCCATTAGAAACTCACCATAAACACTTATTTGTGGAATAAATTCTAGATTGCCTATTTAATTTGAGTTACCATATTTGTATCTCACTTACTAGTTGGAGTTTATGGAAAATGAAAGCATGGAGGTCAGGTTATGTGAGTTGATGGAGCTTGAAGAAATAAGGGATCAAGCTATGCACACTATGAGAGCTCACAAAGATAAAACAAAGAAATATTTTGATAATAAATCCATTCCAAGGACCTTTCAAGAAGGAGACATTGTTTTAAAGTGGGATGAAGATAGGGAAAATCCTAAAAAACACACAACGTTTGATGCTTTGTAGAGTGGCCCTTGTGTCATCACTCAATGTAAGTAACACAATACTTTTAAACTCTCAAAGTTGGATGGAGAGGAGATTCCTATCCTATTCAATGGGATATATCTTAAACATTTATACTAAAGTTATCCTCTCTCTTTGTACATAGTTTCTATTTTTCTTGTTTTCCCTAAGTGCTTATGCACATGTCTGAGTCTTATTGATGTCTTGTTTTGTTGTGTGTTGTTTGGTGTGGTGTGGTTGCTGTGTGTATGTTTTAGGTAGTTCTTTATTATTTTTCTTCAATAATTCATTGAATCCCTTAGCCCATGGATAGATAAGGCTACTGATGTTGAGTATAACATGCATACTACCCCTATGAATCACTAATTTATTAAACAAATTTGAACCTATAGGTCAAATTAGGAACCCTTTACATAAAAAAATGATTTTGAGATGTTTAGAGGTCTAATATTTTTTAATGGGGTATATTATGGCCCATTTTATGTAATTTTATGCCTTTTTAGCTGTAGTCATGGTCTAATTAGTTTATATGTCATTTTGAGTCATTTAATAGCCATTTAGGGGTCATAAGTGAAAGTGGCATGGTTTTCAAGGTGCATAAGTGTTATAATTTCCATTAAAATATCCAAAAATTTATATTCCATATCAAGAATGTTTGTGTCATTTGAAACTTGCAGGTTATCTAACTGAAGATCAAGAAATCAAATGAAAAAGGAGGAGTTTGGCACTTGTACGACCCATGAGAGAGTGTGACACATGGGATAAAGTTGTAAGATTAATATTAAGATTCCATATATTTATTTACATTCTTGACATACTCTATAAGTGATAAAAAAGGTCCAAAACTATTCTACTCCTTCTTAGCCCTTCTAGACACATGAAAGTGGTTATTAAGTTCATGCTTGGTATGGATAGTAGAAGAGGTTTAAAATAAAAATCCTTTTGGTTATGATATTACACTAAAATATATTAATTTTCATAATAAGAGTTCAATTATTGGCCAACCATGCTTTATGAACCATATCTAACAAGTTGACTATGTTTTTTTACTTACTATTTCTTGCACCCTATAGATTTTGCTCTAGTTTGGATAGGTCCATACAATCCAATTGGTGATGTTGACCCCAAATGATGTTGGATATATCCTAAAATTATATTCATGCTTATTTTAATGTTTATGGTGTTTATTTAGGCAATTTATCTCATGTTGCAGGGAGGTGTCACCATATGAGGTCTTAATAAAAAGTTCCTTGTTTATAGAATGTTTGATTCTCTATAGAGGTCTCATGGGAATGGGATGTGATGTTTAAAATGTATAAAGGCCATATTATCACCTAATTTAATTCTTGGTTTCATCACACTATACTTTGAGAAAACATTTAGTCTTATCATTCTCATAGTCAACTCTCCACTCACTCTCACTTGCAATCACATGTATGAGACTTGTCTAGCTTGTTCATGGAATTGTTATGAGGGTGTATCAATTTGTTAAATGAATAAATAGATTAAGAGAGTTAATTTTAATGTTTGAATAAAATTCAAGGTTAGTTTCAAGCTCATCTACCACACCAACTAGTCACTAACTATTTGTCCTTGCTATGTAACAAGTGTTTACAAGAAGATATCATGTTAGAATAGATGTTTTGAGACATGCATCAAGATACCCATAGTGAAAAATGTAAATTTGATGAATTTTTAATTAGTTTAATTTTTTTAATGATACCATTCATCTACACACATTGTTCTAATTTTTTCCACCACCTACATATAACTCAAATGCACCTATAAGAGTCTCTCCTTGATGATGTCATGCTAGGATGGGAGATTTGATAAGTGTTTCAATATTTTAGAGTGATAGGAATGAATTTTAAAACTTGGTAAGGTCATAAAATTGATCACATGATCACACATCTTTCATACTATCTAAATTTCCACTTAGTGCCTATATATAAAATATGCACCTACAAGTGGTATTGGTAAAGACATAGAGGTACTTGTATAAAGAATATTAGACAAGTTGAAAGTATTTTAATGTCATGTTATGTTATGTTTAATCATGGTAGACTCATGTGGAATGATAGGTTAGAAAATGGGATTCAAGAACTAATTTCAAAAGGAAATGACTAAGTTTAAGGACTTATCCCTAATTGAGAAAACAGAGGTGTGGTCTATTTGGTTGATAGCATACAACAAGGTTACAAAGAATTTTGATACATCTTGATGACTAGACCTTGAATTTCACATAAAATAAAAGAGATATGAAAAGTTTTAATGGTATATGAATAGTGGAGGTTAGTTTTTGAAAGTCTCAAAGTTGCCCTTTTATACAGTAAACTCAATCAATAACATATATAGGATTTTGAGTCTTTAAGCAACCTTATTTTCCAAGTTGGTAGTCTAAAACATATATTCATGATGGAGTGACCTTATGAATTAAAAATTATAAAAGTAACATAAGGATCACTTAAAGAGGATGATATATTTAATTTCAATCATACTCACACCTTTAGCTCTCTTTTGCATCATAAAATGTGTACCTATAGGCTGGTTGTAGGGTTAACATGGAGAATGGGCTATATATCCTTGATAACAGACCTCAATCTAAGAATAAAAAGAATAGGTATTGCCATATAATGGTGTGGAGAGTATCAATATCAATATAAAACATGAAAACAAGGTCTAATTTATACATAAACACCTATAGGTAGGGGAAGTATATAGACATGGTTAGCTTATAAGTCAGGCCTAATTGAGTAAGGATAGGTTTCAAGGTGCAAGAATCGATTATGATAATTTGATAAAATTTTAAACATCCTCATAATAGTGTAAAACACCTTATGATAATCTCATGATGGATATAAATTAAATGAAAGACCATAATTAAGTACCTATAGTCCATGTGAGAAAACCCTACATACTTAGTCTGCCTAATCAAGAAATGATCAAGTCACTTTGAACTAGTAATGAAAACATGAGTATCAAGCATAGATAATTCTTCCCCAAAAGTGATGTGATCATATATTAATTATTATGACATGAAATAAAGGTGAAGGGGTTTTTCAAAGGCAATACACAGTTAGTCTATGACTGTCATACACATAGTCTACCCTCCATAGTCTATCTTGGATTTTGGATGAATTGGAAGGTTAAATGACATGTCTAGAATATGAATTTATATTTATAAGGTCCTCACCTCTTGTATAAACCCCTAAAAAAATTATTTCTTTAGAAAAATAGGGGAAGTTCACTCTATTTTGTCTCAAAAAAAGGGAACTCCCTTGTGCATAAAACCTATATTTTTGGAGAAGAATGGTGAAAATGATGGACTAGAGGATATAGAGACATTTAAAAAAGGTGTGGGAAGTTGAATTATACCTATAAAAATATTATGAATCAATCACATAAGGAATAATCTCATCAAAGTGGTCTAGAACTCCAAAGTTATAGTCAGGCTTGTTAGGTAGGGTTTAAGCCTAATATAAAAATGGGAAGTGAATGTAATTTAGAAAATGGGAGAGAATTATAAAATATTTGAAAATTTTTATGGGGTCACTATAAATTTGATAAATCTTATGGAATGTAGTGAATTCATAGGGAAGGCTATTTTGGCTCAAAGGCAACATTAGGCCTATGTAAATGAAAGGAAAAACTTGAGTAAGCAGTTTGAGATGCTCATATCTTCATCGACACTTTTCATGGACATCCAAGGAGTTTGGGGAATTTTAAAAAGGTATTGAAGATCATCCTTGTGAAATTTTTTGGTATTTATAATGTCAAATCTTTATGAATAAAGCTTTAGAGCAGAAGTGACCTAAAACCCTTGCTAAACCCTGGATAAAGACCTGATTGAGAAAAAAACATGCATAAATACTCAAATGGGATGAAATGAACATGAAAGTGGTTGAATGTTGTATAGGACTCTTCAACTTTCCTCCTCATAAATTTTTATGCTACCTTACCTATACAAACATGGTATAAAATGGCTTTCTTTGACTATTTTATGCATTGTGCAGGGTCTATGGACTTTTAAGAGGAGAAATCAACTTTTGTAGGAAGATATATACTTTTAATAACTCACTATGGTCATTATATGATTCATAAAAACTCCTAAGTGTACCTATCAGAGCTCTCATCTCAACCAGTGTGAACTGGCATAGTGAACATGATAGTGAGAAGGGTGAAAACTTCAAGTGGAAGTCTTTTTAAGGTATTCCTAATTCCTCTAAGGACATGGAGAGTATTTAAAATTTACATATAATAAAATTTATGGATTTTTATGAGAAATTTAATCCATTTTGGAAGCCAAGTGTGCAAGGTGTGTGAAAGAGGAGTTTCTTTGACTACAAGTAGTGATGGCTCACTTTTAGAGGAATCCAAATGATTAAGAATGAAATCAATACATGAAGAATCATGTATGAAACCCCCATCTTATTCAAATAATTATATATATCCATATTAAATTTTGGGATGTTATAATAGAGCTAGATGATGAAGGTTATTTTTTGAGCCAACACAAGGAATTTCATGCCACATTCCAAGAGTTTCATGCCTTAGATTGACATTTTTACTTTCTAATATTGTATGGCTAGTTTCACATCCTCTTCTCATACACATTTAATCCTTTATCTTATCATGACAAGTTTCCATGTGACCTTTGGACTTCCATTTCCTCGTTCCTCGCTCAAATGCTATAAGTAGTGACTTTTTGGGCTCTTTTGAGTAGCCTCTATTGGTTAATGATGAAACCCTAGCCAATTTTATATTTGAATACCTATTTAAGAAATAAAAAATTAAATTTGAATACTTACATGTTGCATAATTAATTTTTATTACAAATCTTGTTGATCTTGTCTAGTAAAAGATAACTTTTTCTAGTATGTTGTCTTTGATTATCCACCAAGTATGTAGAAGAATAAATGTTCCAGGTCTTTATTAGTGTTAATTATTAGTGTATGAGAGTTTTAGAATTGGTATATGAAATTATTCTTCAAACCCTCCGAAAAATCAAATATACCTCTTTAACCTATCATATGAAACATTGATACAACAATCTATCTTCAGTTGTGAGTTATGTGTGAAAGAAGCTTTGATTTTCTCTAAGTAGCATAAGTTTAGTGAATAAGAGGAAAATAATTATTATTAAATCACCTTTTAACTTCTTTATTTTATATTATTAACCTTTTTCATGCAAAGTTGATAAGTAGGAAGGTATTTCAAAGAGTGCATCAATGAAATTAGCCCTTTTAGAGATTCATCTCGCCTATTAGTTACCCGCATCTTGTGAGATGTTTCCATTATGCCACTTGAATGATGAAAGATAAGACATATCCTCAAAGGGTATAAATCCAAGTGAAAAAATTTAGTAAATAATGTCATAAAGGATGTAAGTACCCAGGATTATTTCTTCAATCCATATTGTTTAACTCCCCATTAATCAAGGTAGAAATCATATATCCCATCAAGAAGAGTTAGAGGTTCTTGATCACTAGGGTGATCATCTTCATCACTAAAATTAAAAATCATGTTTGATGTATAAGGCACATATTTATCTACGTTAAAATTAGATAGAGGTTCATATTTGATTGACACCTTTGCACCATACCTAGTCCTAAATACCATATAGGACCAATCTAAAGTCAAATAACCTCCAATATTAATAGTGAATTCTCTTGACAAACAGAGTGAAAAATGAGGTTGAAAATCCACTACCATAACATCTTGAGAAATGGTTAAATTAGGACAAGATTAAAGAACAAGTTTCAAACCTTTGATTATTACAATGGTCTTGGAAGCTAACCCATCCAACTGTAGCACTCCTTTGGCATGAGACTCATACATCAAGTTTAATTTATTAGGTATTTATTTGGGCATGACATGATTACTTACTCCACTATCAATAAGATAATTATGAATCAAATCATCTATAATGATTATGGAGAGATAGAATGGAGAAGGTTTGTCTACCTTTTTAACTTTATTTTACTATCCTTCACTAGGCTTCAAATAGTTTATCAAGGCTGCCTCTCTCCCACTAGGCTACTTATTTGCTAAACTAAGTTTGGATAGCTCTTCTTAGATCAGTTATTATTGTCTATTTATTACAATTTTATCCCAGATTGACACATTCACATGAGCCTTCTTCATCTACTTTACAATGTTGGTGAAAGAGCTAATAACTTTTACTTGTTGATTAGTAGGAATAGTACTGCCTATACCTTGAGAATTTTGAGGTGTGAGAGAGTTACTAACATTATAAATTATTTGATCAACTTGTACATTTAGAATTATATTAGACATACCTACCCTTTGGGATGTTTTAACATTCATTGATAAATCATTCACATCCATTTGAACTTATTCAACTGCCTTCCTTTTTTCCCTTGTGTTTGTAGCTATAGGACTTGAATTTTTGCTTGACTTCCCTTGGTATTTCATAACACTTGAGTCATATCACTACCAATTTACTAAGGTAGACCTTATTTGATCACTCTTACCATTGTTATCTCATCCATTAGGTACCTCATCTTGAGTCATAGCTGATATTATTCCAATATTTACCATGAAAGCTTTATTGAAGGACTCATTGGTACATGAAGATGGATCATGAGGTTGATCTCTTTAAGGATAACCATCATGCTCTTGGACAAGGTTATTTTGAGTAAGCACTAATGATCTTGAGTTAGAGGGAACATTAGGATTATATCCATTATATGACTTTGTTTAAACTAGCTATCCTTGACCTTGAGGATGACCTTATAAAGGTGGTTTATTACCTTGATAGTTAGGGTAGGACTGATTAAGTTGATAGTGGCTTTGTAAATGCCTTACCTACTTCTATTATATGATCCTATTAAGACCTAAGATCTCATTATACATATCTCTCATTCTTTCTACCTCACTAAACTTACTTGGTTGATTATGGGTAATAGGCTTGTGTTTAGGTGTAGGAATGGGGAAAAAATTAGATGTAAGGGTTTGAAAATTAAGGAATAAGGGCATGAGGGGTTTTGGGGAAATATTATTTTCCTAAATAAAATGATTATCTACCCTTATGGACACTTCACATGCATTAATTAATTTAATACCCCCCATAGATTATATCATCATAGCAATACCACTATCAAAAGCTTTAAGATAGTAAAGGAAAGCATGGTGAGTAATATGTCTTACCAAGATTAGGATCCCATCTCATGTCTTTTGAAACCTTGTGTTGAATTCTTGGATGACTTCTTGAGGTGCTCTCCTTATGTTGGTTAGATACTCAGCCAATGATAAGTTATCACTCTTGTCTTCAAATATTATCCTCAAAGCATCTCCCAACTCATCCCATATGGTGATAGATTCATGGCTAATGTACCATACCAGTCAAGATATTTCCCTTTGAAAGATACAACCAACAACCTAATTTCTAAGATCTCAATGATGTGATGTATATTTTAGAAGTTAGCAATGTTTCTAATATGATTAATAAGGGTGATGTTAGTCTCACCAGTGTATGAGGGAAAAATTTTGATGGTAGATATGGGAATGCCATCATAATGTACAAGTATTATAGGACTATAGCCATTGAAGGTAACAAAAGTTAGGTTACTTTCCATGGTAGCTTTAGGACTTTGTAAGAAAGGGCCAATCAAAAACTTTATTATATATTTGTGAGCAAGTTATGACTTATTTGGGTAAGGATGGGTGTTAGCAAATATATTTACTTTATATGAGTAATGAATAAGCTCTTGTAACTCAAAAAGAATGCATTTAGTAAGAGACCTTATGTTTAACTTAGGCATGAAATAGTGTACTAGCCTAAAACCAAGATTCAAATGTTGGAGTCACCAGATACTAGAAGAAGTGGACTATTACAACCTCATTTTTGTTAAGACAAACATCCACCTTGAACAACCTTCTTGGACTTCAAGTACCACTAGGCATTCTAGAAATGTTATAGACTAAATTTTCACCCTAGAGATGTTAAGGAAACCTTCTCAAATTTGGGATAACATGAAACTATCTCTTCATATAGACAAACTAATATAAGAGATAGATCTCTAGATTTTAAATGGCTAGCTCCTTTTATCTATCTTTTAGGCTCACATACTACACTAGAATAATTAGTATTGGGTTGAAAAGGGAAGAAGGAAATATAAAATCAACCTATTCTAATGAAGGTGATACATCAAAGATAAATCCATAAACATACATGCATTTTCACTACGAAAGAAGACTACTAAAACTAACCTCAACTCAATGTTCTTCTAGCATAAGTGTTTCTAAATGGATGTATATTTCTAGGCATATCCAGATGTGGGTGAAAAGGAGGTATAATTATATAGATTTATAATCTTTCTTAAACTTTAATTACAACTTAACAAATATATACACTTCATGAGACCTATTAGAATAAATGCTATAAATCACACAATGCATATAAGAGCAAAATGGAAGTAAAACACTACTTTAAATACTTAGGAAAGAATTGTATAGACTAAACCAACTTGATAAAACTTAATTATAAGGAAAAATTATATGTCAAAACTATAAGGGCTTCATCATACTAATTATGGATGCCTTATAATTCCAAAAAAGCTTGAATATATAGAGCATATGAGAGGAGACAGGGGGAGTGAAGTTGAAAATTCACAAGGCCAAGTGTCAAGGGTTAAAATACAATTAAAATATAAGATAATGATTTTTAAAATAGGGCATGAAATTATCTTGGACATGTGTCAATGTAAAACATTGCATCTTCTTGAGGTTGGTGTAGAGATCTTCATTATCTTTCTTTAAAATTGCCTTAATCATGAGGAGTCCACTTGACTATTAAAAATTACCATAGAAGTCCTTGAAACATATAATTTAAATTTATATGGTGGAAACATGATTTTGATAGTCATGATATACCTCAACTGATGACCTTCTCCTTTCTAATTATTGTTCACTTTTTATAGTCACTCATTAGTCTTCTAGGCCTTAAATCACACACTTGTCACTAGGGTGACCTATAGATGCTCATGGAGATTCATTTTATGGATTTTATATAACCCATAAAAACCTCTTTATCCTCTGTTCTATCAAATAAACCTCAAAATATTCAATATCACACTTCTCACAATCACACTTAGGCAGTTGCCCTCTTTTTCATTGTCTTGTTCAAGACTGCCTATAATGAAAAACTTAATAGAGGTTTTTTCATGAACAACCAAGGTGATAATTTGGTATGATGAGTTATAACATGTATCCAAAAACATTCCACATTAACCTTCACCTATCAATTCCCTTTTGTACCTATAAAACACCTCAAATCCTATAAAAACATTAAAGTAAACATGTTTGTAAAAGTGATAGTATAGAATAATTGGGTGGAAAGGAGATTTAGATAGTTCCAAATAATTCCAAATCATCTTCCAAGATAAATAACCCCTTATATATGCATTTCCATTCATGTCTTCTTTATCAAGCTCATATAAGGGTTTTAGGTCATTTAGGCTCTTAATGATGATTTATAAAAGTTAGATGTTTAAACCTTGAAAAAAATTCACAAATTTTGAGTTAAATACCTACATAAACTATCCATAATTTATTGAGACACCATTCATGTTGTCCATATAGATATGAGTGAAATAAATTAGCTTCTCAAGTTCCTGCTTGCATTCTTGATAGCCCTGAGAGAAAGTTAGACCAAAATGCTAAATTATAAGTTATTATATATAAAATAATGAATCCAATAAACCATAAAATTCTCCCATAAAATTTATCACATGTCTTGGAAAGGTCATATGGTCATATGAATGAAGTTAGGCACATTGAGGGTTCATGACTAGTTCTAGGCCTAATAGGCCTAGACTGTGTATATGAATATACAAACACACATGAGTGATTATAAATTATTTTTAAACATAAATTAAAACCTAAACACTTTAATTAATTAATTATTATATCTTTCATTCATCCTTTATCACCCATGTATTAGGTCTTCAAGTTTTGTTGACTATGAAGTGCCTCTGCTCTGAGACAAAACAAAGGGAATTTACCATATTATTTTGATATAAAGGTGAATATAGAGGGATAATTTAGGTCATGGTGAAATTATATTCCAATTTTTAAATCTTATTCACAATTTTAGGGCCCTTAACATCACATATTCTCAAAACTAGTTTCTTGAAATTGTGATCATGTGCAGTGTTTTGATAGGGTTTAAAAAACTTTAAATGTGAATATATATATTCATATTAATTTATTAATACACATGTAAGTGTGATATTAACATTATAATATTATTTTAAACATGTTCATTCCATCTTACACTTCTATCTACCAATTAAGCTTACATCTTTTAATAATTTAGACTGGTATGTGTACTCAATCAGATTGTAGGTGTTCATTAGGTGGAAGTTAAAAATTTCCTATCGGTGATGAAATGTGTTGGGGAATTGTGTTATACTCCTTTATTTTCATTCAAATTTATTAGGCCATTTCACCCCTAAATGTATCATTTTTTCCTTGACATCATGTAGTCATTCCTATATCATCAATACACTATAGGTCATTATTGTATTATAGTGTTACAGGTTCTTTTTGTCCTAATAGCATTGCATTTTTATAAGTGTTTCAATAAGTAACTTTACTAATTTGAAACCTCAAAAACCATCATTCTCTCTCAACCAGACAATATCCTCTTATGTCAAGATGTGATATCTAGGCTTAGGCTATAAGAAGGGCACCATCATACTTACCTAAACCTCATAGTATTTCACCATAAGATGATGTTGTATAGAGCAAAGTCTCTTTTTAGAGAAGTTAAGGTAAAATTCCCATTATAAAAAGTTTCTTCAATTCTAAGACTTTGAGCTCAAGTGTGTCTATAGGTAATGGCCTCACTATTTTTAATGCTTATCCCTCTTTTAAATGGGTAGAATATGACATGAGCTTTAAAGGTGATAGGGATCTATTTCAAGGTTCATTATATTCCAATTAACTCTCCCATAGATCATTCACACCTCCAATATCTAAGACATACATGTTTAATGTGCATTATACTTGGATGATAATGAGGATATATGTCTACTATGACCTCAAAACATATTCCTACATGATCAACAAATATTGGAAACTCACATTTCACTAAGGAGATGAAAACTAATGTATTAAATTAAATTTTAAGCCATTCACAAAAGATCACAACACTGCAACTACCAAAACATATTTTGTAGACCATTAATGCTCACTCCTAGCACAAGAGAGTAATTATACTTATAGTTTCATGTTCACATATGTCAACCATATTAAATTTAACATGAAATGAGTGAGAAATCTCTATAAGTCTATATACACCACTTGGTTCACATAGACCAAATAAAATTGATGAGAAAATTGAGGTGTTAGGGATGTGCTAGTAATTTGGAGGTGTTAAAAATATTAGTGATTATTAATATTGTATAGACCACCATTCCTAAAACTATGTACATGGAATAGAATACATAAATACCCCTAACATCCACCAAGTGCATTCACTTCAACTCCTTTTACCCTATCCATACCAATTGAAAACTATTTAACCTTCTTGACCTATCCAAGGGAGTGATAAGAGAGAAACTAGTTTTTATCAAATTTTGAGATTTTAAAGCTACTTGAACTTGAAACCAACCTATGGGAATTCCATGACATATTCCTAAATCCTCCACATGTGCTAGATGAGTCATACAGTTTGTACAACCTAAAACTACCTTGTTTATAGTTGATGGCTTTTCTTGTACATTTAACCTATCAAATTTTAGTTTAAAAATATTTTTTTGACATTCCATAAAAATAAGTATGTTAGGTTGAGCATTGAAATATTTATCCATTAGTTGAAAATTATACAATCTCTTTAGAATTACCAAATGGTATCGTAAAAGGATTTCAAGACAAGTGACAAATACGATAAGGTTAGAACATATAAAGTTACCTTCAAACTATGACTTAACCTCATTGATGACCATGGTGACTAATTAAAACCTAGAGTGACCTTATAAAAGTTTTAATATGTATGGGGGTTGACTTAATTTAACCTAGGGTCAAATTTTGTCAACAAGACCCTCATGGTCAAATTCAAAAACATATCCAAGGTCTTGTTATCCCATACCAAAATGAACCTTATGACCATGAATTTCAATTTTTGGATGCTAATATTTATGCCCATGTCTTAGAGGGGCTCAAATGGCTAGATTGAATGACTAAATTTTGAAAAAAAAACAAGGGAATCTCTCAATATCAATTATAGTAGGATTCCACCTCTAAGTGTATGGGATATAATAGACTTCTAGAATAATAGGCCTTCTTATCCATAATTAGATAAAGGGGATCTATCCCAAATGCCACCCATTATGATGACTATCATAAATTAAGATCCTAGGGTGGAATATGTTCCTAACATTATAAGTTACCTTAGGAGAGCATAATAGCCCATTTTCATAGATTCTTTTGATTCATAAGACCATACTCTACCTACTACAAATTCAGCTCCTATGACTACAAGCATGAAAGTCCCAAATTCCCCACTCAGATGGATTCCTCCTACATTGAAAATGCAAATCTTTATTATGATAGGAAACCTAGATCCCAGGGACCTCTTGTGAGCATAACTATTGATACATCATCTATAGAAGGACCCACAAGGCATGAAAAGCCATCTACAAGAAGTGAGCCCATTGATGAAGATGGGGAGGAAGAGTTTAAAAGAGCAAAATTCTTGAGCCTCAAAGGATCCAAATGAAAATAACCACTTGAAGTAGATAAATTAGATGGTAATATGGCCCTAACTATCTTCTTAGTTCTTTTTTCTATTAGTTCATTTGATCTTATCTCTCTTACTCCTAGTGTCCTACCATCCCTGGTTGTTCCAAATGTGGAAGTTGTTTCTTCTAATATTGTTAGCTCCACAATCCTAACTATTTGTATAATTATAGTTATTTATTTAGTAGCTATTGTTCCCACTTCCATTTTTTTTACCTCTACCATTCTCTCTGTTGCCCTTAAGCCTAAAAAGTTCATAATAAGAAAACTAGGGGAGCATTGGCAATTGCACAACTACATGCATTTTCCACCCAATTGGGCTTTACAATGCCTTATTCTAGTCCTACCTATACTACTATTATAATATCATCTAAGAAGACTAAGATGAAGAATCTAGTATACACAGTCCACCCTATGCCCTAATATGATGGTATTGACTAGTCAAAAATAATTTGGTCATCACTACCAAACCCCTTACATGACGAATCCTTGAGGAAATATTTAGGGTATTTGTTGGCTAAGATTAATACCAAGGGAACTCATCTAATCAACTTTAATCAATTGGTGATCCCATAATGGGCCTTAGACTTAGAATCTCAAACCTCTCAAAGGCTAAATCTCACAATAACTAAGCTACCCACTATAAGTTCTCTTTGATAAATCTACAAGGAGTACCTAAAGATTAAATAAGAGGAAGATTAAAGATGATGATAGTAGGGGCATAATCTCTGAAGAGAGATAACATACATTCTTTCTTTCTAAGAGAAAGAAAAATAAACTGGGGAAGTATCCTTATGATGAAGATTTTAGATCTTATTTGGAAACACAGAAGGAATTTTTGCTCAAAATACATGAGGGGACTGAGCAAATGAGAAGAGAGTTTTAGAAATAATTAGAGTAGGTCCAAGAATAACAATAAAATGTTCATGTTCCCACACAAATTGAGATAGATGTATAGAGTAAAACCTCAAGGTTATAAAATATATTAGATGTTATTTCTTCAACTAAGGTTGAATTAGCCCCTTATATCATTCAAACACAATTTTTTTTAATGATTTCAAATAATATGAAAACAACTTTAAATTCCTTTTTTATACATAAAAATAAGGTTTAAAACAATTTGAAATTGATGACACCATTAGAGTAATCCAATGCCCTCAATTTGGTTGTCTGATGATTACACCTTCTAGCTCAACTCCACCTTCCAACTCAACTCTAGCAATAACTTTAGTGCCTCCCACTATGTTAATTGTATCCATGCAATCATCGAGTTTGAAAAAGCCTTAATTATCAAAATTTAATTTTTTATGTAATTTTGCATGTAATATTAGTCAATTTAATTATAAGTTATCCATACTTCATGTATGCATGTGGAATTTAACATGAGTAATTCTTAAGCATGTACATGTTACATCACATCATGTAAGTAAATCTATTTTTGGACATAGTAGTGATCAACTATCATTAACATGTAGTTTTCGCATCAAATTAGAACTAATGTTTTGATTACTAACATGTAAATTAAGTTTTTGGATGAACTTGAAGGATGAGATGACACCTTTCCAATTATATTTATACATGTAAATACCTCATTTAAAGGGTTGGAAAATTATCAATACAAGAAGAAGTCATTTTTTATTATCATTCAACTATGTAGATGCTTTTCCATTCAAATTAAATGTAATTAAACATTTATTTTTATGGTTTTATTGATTCATTAATTCAAAGTGTATAATATCTATAAATAATTCCTTTTGTTATCATTGATATCTATTGATTCTTTATGTGTAATGACTATTGAATAATTAGCAAGTATTATTCATTGAAAGTAAAAAGGTTGACTATCTCAATTTTAAGAGTGTGAAAAAGTGTTTTCATTTGATATAGTCTTCTAGGTGTGATTAATAACTACCCTAGATCTGTTTCTAATTTGAACTATAATCTCTTAAATAAGGGTGTCCAACAACTACTCTAAAAGTAACAACCTTTAGCTGAGATCTTTGAGTTTCCTATATTGTATCTTCCTAGATTGCATAATTATGTTTGTATATGAGTGTACAATAGATACTAGTAGAAAACATTAGTTTTAAAACATTTATCCACAAAGAAACCAAAAAAATAGAACTAATACCATAAGACCATAGAGCCTTCTTTTGTACTCTACTCTTCCCTTTTTTTAAAGTTTATTTAACTGATATATATATCAACTTTAGAATAAGATCCATCCATCCAACTCAAATAAGTTTTAATTTAATTATTAGGTTTAATTTCACCCATAAGCACACCTTTTTAACAATTTTCATGCTCGGCTTACTATTTCACCATTGGTTGTTTAACCTATACCTGTAAATCATTCCCTAGAGTGGAGTTTACCTCCATTAAGATATGAAAATTTTAGAGGCTATCTCATTAAATTTGGGGATGTGCACAAGACCCAAATCAATAGGAAAAAGTTCAAACTAGAAGGAGGGTCACTTAAGTTCCTTCATTAGTGAGAGGTTATCCCCTACATTTGGATTGCACTGGAGACACCCAAGAGATTTACCAAGTCTAGGGCCCAAGTGGGTCTTTTGGTTTCACCTTTATTAGTAAATCAAAGGCTTATATCTATACTAGTTATTATTATAGTTCCTCAGGATAGGACACCTTATCCAATAATAAATATCCAACCTATTAAGATTCTATGACTCAAACACCTTGGCTAGTCAGATTTACTATTACCACCTTAGTGGATGTGCACAATTTATTAAAAAATCTAGAGAATTATCTACCTCCTTCTCCCCTTCAAGAGGAATAACTATAGAGGATAATTAAAGTCTTTCAAATTTGTTTTGATGTTAATGAATTTCACTGATGAATATGTTGCATGCACACTTTTCAAGTTTATATTATAAGATGTTGCCTATGATTGGTACCTAAATATTAAAGAGAACTCAATGACTTCTTGGAATGAATTTTAAATCACTATTATTTCCCAATTTATACAAGCTACTAGTCTTGGTCTGGTGTATCAACATTTCACCAACATGAAGAGGGAGCTTAATTATCCAATTAGAGATTTAAAAAAAATATTTTAAAAGATGTACATTTGGTTGAGTTCAACATATAAACCAGATCACGTTTTAGCATTGGACATGTATAATAATGCCTTGGATCCAATAACTATAGTGTTCCTATGAAGAGTCTCTACCACCATAATTTGAGCATTAGAATATGAATAATATATCAATATTGATAGATAACTAAATACTCATGTATTAGGCACCCCTAATATCAATGTTGGTTTCCTATTTATAAATCAAGTGCCTCATGGAAATAAAAATGTTCTTTCATTCAACAAAAATTAGTTGTATTCAATACCCCCTATGATGTACTAAACATAAAATTAGAATCATGGTTATATGAATAATCATGTGCAAATAAATGGTCATCATCAAGACTAGCATTCAATCTCATCTAACACAGTAGTTACCTAGGGTGTGGATTATACCAAAGTAGAATTGGGTTATATATAAATAATGGTCCATAAGTTGAGAAATGACTTACTGAGCATGTAGATGAAGATGGTTAATGCTATTGGATATAATAATAACAAAAATTCTATATTTTGAATATATAATAGACCTTTTAATCAATCTGCAAATAATGTAGAATAATATTAGCCCAATAATTTGTTAGAAATCAATATAGTAGAAATAACTCTACGTAATTAATGTAGAGTTAATAATATATAATAGCATGGTGAACTTGAATGTGTTAAATTTTGTGTATCATTTGAAATATTCCATAGTGAGATGGTAAGGAAAGATTTGATGAATAACCCACCATATTTTCACCTTGAATATAGTTTCTCAAACACAACTATGGTATTTGATACTCAAAAGTCTCCTTTCTAAAGCAAGTATGACAATGAACTAGAGGATAATTATAATGAGATACATGTCTTCTAATAGTACTGAAAGGATAATTATAATCTAAGGAACAAACATCCCTTTATAATGTCTACTCCTCCAAATACCACTATTCTACCAAATCCAAGGGTCGATAATAATCCACCTCCCCCAAAATGGAATAAACAGCCACATAATAAGGAGGAATAAAGTGAAGGAGGATAAAAAATTGTTAAAAACATGAAGAATATTAAATAAAATATCACTCTTCATGATTTGGCTCATATCACTAAATAGAAGGAGTTCCTATGGAGCTCTATCAGAGGAAAGTCTACTATAGAAAAGACAAAGGCTTCTCATACAAATGTTATATACAAGAGTAAGTCAAAATTTAACCCTTTATTATTAATTATTAAATCATTTGGAAAGAACATTCATAATTTTTTAGTTGATTCTATAGCTTTAACTACTATGATGACAACTTTCATTTTGTCAAAATATTGGACTGACCCCAAGCCCATCGAAGAAGATGATTTCACAGCTAAACAAAATAATGGTGCCTATAGTTGGAGAATTGAATGAATTAAAAATACAAGTGTCATCTAATCCATATGTGTATATGACCATTGATACACTTGTGGTGGATATCCTAGAGGGATATAGACTCCTCAATAGAGACTAGTCAAAGATGTTGAATGGGTATGTAGTAATAAACTTCTCTCAATTTGGTTGCCATGGAGAGGTATGTAAACCATATTGTAATTAATCAAGAAATAAGAATGAAGCAACCCATCACATAATAAATTACTAATAATTAAGATGTAAGCTAAAAATTTCCTAACCTTGGAATTTATACATTTTACATAAAGTATGAGGTGTAGGAACTGAAAGTCTAAGGACCTTCCCAATTATAGACTCTCCATTTAGATGGTGCAAGATCCAAGCAAGCATCAGACATTAGTGTTGAATTAGTTGATCCATAATTTAATAAATACCTAGTAGGATATATATTATAGTTTACTTGAACCAACAAAAGAGTAAAGTATGAGGCACTAATTTTAGGAGAGTGGTATGGTCTTAGAAACAATGTCAAGTAGTTACTGATATATGGAGATTTAAAAATGGTAATCAATCATGTCAAGAATAAATACCAATGCAAGTTATCATAACTTAAGAGGTAAAAACATATATCTTAGTATTTTATTAAGTCCTTTGAGGCCTTCAATATAGTGGATATTCCTAGAGAGCAAAATCAGGCTATTGATTCACTAGCTACTTCAACTACCAATTATCACCACTACAAGAGTCCAAGGTGTAGAGGTTTTCCATCGAGTTAGTAACTTATATATTTGTTTTTAATAATGTGGAAAATTTCCAAGTCTTTGATGATGCACAGTAGATCATCTAATTATTAACTAATTTAGGACAATTTGAGTCTCAAATCATTGATGATAAGGAGAATAGTTATTTATGCCAAGAGGAATTCAGAGGAGTCATTTTGTTGAAATAAAACCAACTTAATTTAGGAATGGTTTATTTTGAAATGGAATTTAATTTATATCCCCAAGCCCAATAACAAGGATAACCTAAAGTAGAGAAATATAATTTCAAGAAGGAGAATTTAGGAGATGATTGTGATCTATGCTACATCAACATTGGCCTTAGCTACATTCCAAAATATAGACAAAGGGTGAAGAATTTAATCAAATAGTATAAATATGTGATTTCATGGATGTATGGATACTCAAAGGTTTTTTTACCCAAGGTTCATCACCCATATAATCCTGCTAAAGCTAGACCATAAGCCATTCAGGAAAAGATAAAGGCTAGTAAATCCTATCCTAGAGCCTCTTATTCAAAAAGAAGTGGAAAATATGCTAAATATAAAAATATTTTTTCTTATCAAACATTCTACTTGGGTTGCCAAATTAGTTTTAGTTAAGAAGAAGAATGGGAAAATTAGACTGTGAGATTTTAAAAACCTAAATAAGGATTCTAAGAAAGACAACTATCCTTCACCTTGCTTAGATGAGGTGATATTAATAGTAAGTGGTTCATGAATGATGTCCTTCTTGGATGGATATTTAGGATATAACTAGGGGCTAGTTGAATTAGAAAATAGAATGAATATTGCATTTACCATAAAGTAGGGTACTTATGTGTATAAGAAGATGTCATTTCGCCTAATTAATAAAAGAGATACCTTTCAATAGGAAATAGACCATTTACTCCAAGTGCTAATAGGTAAATACATAATCATTTACATGGATTATTTTATGAAAGACCAGAACTAACCATGTAGGCCATTTACAATTAATCTTTGAAATATTCAAAAGGTTTGGCATCTCACTAAACCCCAAGAAGAGCATATTTGGTGTTAATAAGGGAAATCTCTTAGTCCACATCATTACCAAATAATGAATTACAATTGACCCAAATAGAGTTTAGGGGATTTTAAATATTGCATTCCCAAATAGTAAGAAGGAGCTCAAGTCTTTCTTTGGGAAGATAAATTTCATGAGTAAGTTTATCTCAAACTTTGTAGAAATTGTTAGCTTTATTAATGCAATGCTCAATCAAGATGATAAATTGGAATGGACATTAGAGGCCCAAAAGTCTTTTCAAGACATCAAATATGTAATATTGCAACCCTGATTCTGATAATCCTAGACATCAGTAAAGGTTTATTCTTGTATTCATTTTCTTCAAAAAATACCATTATCACTATGATTACCTAGAAGAAGCATGAAAGTGAGAATCCTACTAAATTTATGAGCACAAACTTAAAATAAGAAAATATCAAGTATTACATGATAGATAAGCAAATTTTTACCCTTGTCAAAGTGGTAAAGAAATTTTATCACTGGATCTTAAGGAATAAAACCATCACCATTATGTTTGACCCTATTTTCAAGCTCAATTTGGGGAAAATTAATTAGGAGAGCATAGATTAAAATGGATGGAGAAATTGTAGGAGTTTTACATATAAATCAAGACTACTAAAATTATTACAGGACAAGGCATCATTCAGCGCATGACTGATCCTAACCCACACATCAACATTGAGGAGGTTTTTGAAACCCAAGTATCCATAGGATATTGGTATACTAATATCATTCAATATTTATTCACATGTACTTGTTACCCATAACTCATTAAATAAAAAAGGAGAGATTTGAGGCTCAAAGTTGATCACTACATGATTAGAAAGTAGATTTTCTATAGAAGGAATTATGAAAGCATCTACCTAAAATGCATAGCATGAGAAGAAGCTCAAGAATTCTATAAAAATTTCAACATAATATAGGTAGTGGTCATCCCTATGAAAACACCACAACTAATAAAATCGTTAGAATGATTTATTATCGGCGAACAATCTTTAAGGATGCACATGTTCTTGTAATAACATGCCATGATTGCTAAACCTTATCAAAAAGAAAAGTACATGAAGTAATACCATTTTAACCTATTATTGAAATAATATCATTCACTTAATGGGGATCAAAATACATTAGTGTCATTAAATCCAATTCTTCAATCAACCACATGTTTGTAGTCACTACCAAAGATTATTGCACATGATGGACTAAATAAATATCTACTAAGCATTCCAGAGCATAAGATGTAATCAAATTTCTAGAGAAAAATATTAAAATTATATTTGGTACCCCCATTATCTTAATTTTTGATAATGGGCCATCATTCCAATCAACTAAATTTACTAAAAGGGCCCATGATAATCAAATCACCATCAGGTCATCTTCCAACCATTACTTGCAAGGAAATGTTTTGGATGAATAAAAAAATAAAAACCTAATTAATGAAATTAAAAATTCAATAGTAAATAAACCTAGATAGTGACATCATTTATTGACATATGCATAATGGGCTGATGAAAAAGATACAAACAGGCCTTCAAGGCTTCACCTTACTTTTTGGTATATGGACGATAGCTAGTTTTCCAAATCATGATCAAATTACCAACATATAAATTTATGTATGAGTCCATCGAACTAAGTGAAAAAGTGGAGTCTCAATTACTAGACATAATAGAGATTGAAGATTTAAGGACTAAAACCTTACATAATTTTAGTAAACATCTAGATAGTCAAAAAGTGGTTTGATAGAAGAGAAATTTAAACCATTCAAAATATTCAGCTTGATGTTTCTATGGGAGAAATTCCATGAAAATAAAGGAAAAAATGACACGTTTACCCACTATGGATTGGTCCTTATTATGTTTCAAAGATCCTAAGTAACAATGCTCTCATTTTGAAGGACCTCTAAGGTAATGAATTAATATATCTAGTCAATTTTAAGTTTTTAAAACATGACTTCATGGTTATACTATTTGGAGATGTCCCTAAGTAATAAAAAGTGTTGTGGTAAAGGTAGGAGTATAATAGATTTATTGATTTCATAGTTATTTTCCCTAATTTTTAGGTTAATGTTTCCTATTTTCAGCATTTTGCTTTCCCTATTTTAGTTCCTTGTTTTCTAGATTATATGTGTTTTGTTTTTTGGAAATTTGTTTGAATTCTCCTAGTATACTCAATGAAGTACCCAATCCATTGTAATTATTATATATGTTTGAGGATAAATGTCTAAATCCATGGGAAAGGTTCTAAAATAAAGGACTAGTGTGGGAAGGACATAAAACAAATCACACAAATTGGTTTGTTGATAAATTTTACACCCTTGTTTTTAATATTTTTAGAATTTAAGTATGCAATAAAAAATTAATCCTGGTAATGCTACCATTGAATAATTTTATTAGGTATATAAATGTTTCTATCATTAATCCACATAGAGTTGGATGTTTTATCATTTTCACTGGATCAAATGCACTTCTCATGTTAACACTTTTTAATGTTAATAGCCATTGATACATATGTAGCTAGTAGGGATAATTTGGTAAAATTATTCCCTCACATATACCAGCTCACTATGGTTTCTACTCTCCCTCTTCCAACCATATTTTTTTTAAAAGAGGGAAAATGAGAACCAATACATCCTAAAAGAGTAATAAATAAAACACAAATAAAATCTAAAGGTGATCAAAGGTTCACATGATGAAATAAGATCAATGTATCACGTTCATGCAAGAATACAAGAGGAGGAAAAAAGAGGAACTAGAGGTGTCTCTGTTAGGGCTATGGATGTATGACTAGAAACAAAAAAATTCTTTAACTTCTCTAGTTTTAAATATGTTTTCAATGAAACCAAAATGAACCTACAATTATCACAAGTGTTTGCTAAAATACTCATGATAAGAGTAAAAGAAAAATCACTTCCTCATACATAGATCTCGGGTAAGATCAAGGAAAATGTGTTGTATGGTACTATTAAGAGTATATTTCATATTTTTGATTTAATTATTCTCTTGTAAAATGGTTCATGTTTGATTTAAATTGCTAACCAAAGTTCTGAGTTATCAAATATTTAGTTGTATTCCCCATGTAATTCACCATTTGTTATACTCAACACACCTCTATTCTTTTTTTTGAATAGGGACCCACTATAATCTAAAATGTCTAGTCCTATTTCAAAAATCTTCTTTCATAAATATTTATATGTACACCTAACATAGATAATTGGTGTAAATGAAAACAAATATTTTCACATGTTTAGCTTATTTAGACTAACTTATTAATAATTTTTGAAAGTTTTGCATCTAAATATGTTTTTAGAACATGCATAGTAATTGTAAAGTCTCAATATTTATGTCTTTTTCCTATCATAAAAGGTGTTCTCCATAGAAATTAGGTCTTAATAACTTTTATCTAGAAGTTGACCTTCGGTATTCTTTGATCCTTCACACCTTATTAGCCTTCACAAAAAATGTTCTTCAAAATTTTTTTTTGTAGGTTTTGCCCATAGTTTTTTTATTATACATTTAGTCTTCAACATTCATGTTTATCATATATTTTATTCAAAAATTTGGTAATTCACAAATTTTGCCCTTTGAAATTTTTGTTTAACATCTCCACGTTCGGTAAAAATAGTTGGCATTTTTGTTCATCATTCAGGTCTTTAATGTTTTTTGTTTGGAATTTAGGTCTTCAATAAAATCATTTAGATTTATGTCTTTGAAGAAAGTGTTTGGAAAAACTAATAAGAGAAAGTGTTCAAAAGTGGTCTTTGAAACTTTTGGTTTGAAAGGTCTCAATCAACATTTGGTCTTCAATAAAAATGTTTGGATATTAAGTATCAAAAATTTTGGTTCAAAAATTGGCCTTCAAAAAAAGCAAACTTCACATCCTTCATAAAATATGTCCATCATAGTTCTTGAGGACTTTAACTCATGTAATGTGTTCACATTTTAAGAATTTGGGCTAACCCTATTCTAATGTAACATCTAACACCTGACACTTGACACCCGACTACCAAAATCCTATCTGGCATAACTAAATTAGAGAAAAAAAGAAAGATAATATGACACTTGTCAAATTAAACAACATGGAATCCCTCTAAATGTGTGTAAGGTCTATGTGGCATACCCACCAAAATAAAGTGGCAAAGTTTGAATTAAATGAGTAAAATAAATGTAGAGATGTTGGGCATTAATGACGCATGAACTAGAATTTAATACCAAAATATATATTAATGAATTGAAATCAAACATTGTTCCCATTGATCATAAACAATCCTGAGTAAACTTGTATCCTTAAGAGAACTCGAAGTCCTAGCCACTTGCATTTAATATGTGAATTGCTTCTAGAAGAGGCAACCCATTAAAATAAAAAAGCTAAAACTCTATGAGCATATAAAATAAATAATGGATACCCTTATAAATATATTATATGTCTACCTTAGCATCCAATTTCTTCACATAGAGTGGTCCCATTTCTAAATTTATTTATGACCTCATAGATGACCTTTGCCCTAAGAGAGATAATTAGTGCGAATCTATGAGAGAAAGTATTTCATAAAGATAAGAGGCCTATGAGAGGCCATTTTTGCATGATGTATTACCTCTTATATGTAGTGATGGGCATAATATACGTGCATAATGGATCACTCTAAATACCATCTCTATATTACATAGAGAATTGAATATGTGACTCTTACTCATTCACACACATCTATGCATACACAAGAGATATAGTCATAGTTATAAAGGATGTGTATGCTCAGGTTTGGATGGATATCCATGCAACACCATTGCCTAGATTATTAAAAAACATCATTGATACATTGATGCCAAAAGGGGACTATTGGATCTACTCTAATTATATAGTGATCATGGTTGTAAGACAAGGTTAACCTATTGCATCTCTCAAAGTATGTGCTAGATAGATTAGTTCAGTAGGAGATCACATACTAATTATAGTGGGACATTGATGAGTATTTTAAGAATAATAATAAGAATGCATTTCATGGTTCTCCTTTGATGATTGGAAACATGTGTTATGTCAACCAAAAGCATTTTGGAGAGGTTTTCAAGTTCAATGAATATTATTTATTGGCTACCTTGCCACATAGAGATTGGGACCCTCATTGTTGAATTCAAAATCATGTCCAAGGTCTTGGTATCCCAT
This sequence comes from Torreya grandis, assembly GCA_037957365.1. NCBI lineage: Eukaryota > Viridiplantae > Streptophyta > Pinopsida > Cupressales > Taxaceae > Torreya > Torreya grandis. The sequence continues at coordinate 796,991 of JARHVA010004331.1, read as the reverse complement.
ACCAACATGAACCTTATGACCATGAATTTTTATTTTTGAATGCTAAGAGTGATGCCTAGGTAATAGAGAAGGATCAAATGGCTAGATAGAATGAATAAATTTTGAAAATAATACAAGGGGATCCTCAATCTTAATTACAAATGCATAGGTTAGGCTTCCACCTCTAGGTGGATGGGATGAAGTAAACTTGTAGATTAATAGGCCTTCTCATCCATAATTGGAAAAGGGTAACCATCACAAATACCACCCATCATGATGAATACTGTAAAAAAATATCTTGGGTGGAAGACGTTCCTAGCATTATAAGTTCCCTTAGGAGAGTAAAGGATCCCATTTGCATAGACTCTTAGGTTTTAAAATACCATACTCTACCTACTACCACTTAACCTTATATGAATAGAGGTGTGAAAGTCCCAACTTTCCCCACTTAGATGGATTCTTCCTCAACTGAAAAGGTAACTCTTTGTTACAAGAGGAAACTTAGAGCCCATAGATCTACCATGAGCATAACTATTGATGCATAATCTATAGAAGGACCCATAGGGAATGATCAACCATCCATAGGAAGTGAGCCCATTGATGAAGATGAGGAGGAAGAGTTACAAAGAGAAAAATTCCTAAGCTTCCAAGAAGCCAAAGTATAAACACCACTTGAATTAAATAAATTGAGGATATGGCTCCATCTATCTTCTCAGTTCTCTTGTTTCTACAATTCTAGTTGTGTCATTTTTTTATCCTATGTCTATTAGTTCATTTGATCTTATATCTCTCCCTATTGGTGCCCTACCATACCTTATTATTCCAAAAGTGGAAATTGTTTCTTCTAGTCCTACTAGATCCATAATCCCAACTATTTCTATAATTCTAGTTATTTCTTTAGCATTTGTTATTCCCACTTCTAGTATTGTTACCTCAACCATTCCCTCAACTACCCCTAAGCCTAAAAAAGTCATTACTAATAAAACTAGGGGAGAATTGGAAAATTTAAAACTACATGTATCTTCCACCCAATTGGTCTTGTCAATGACTTCTTCAAGTCCTACCTAGACTACTATTATAGTATAATATAAAAAGACTAAGAGTAAGAATCTAATATACACAGTCCACCCTATGCCACAATATGAATGGGTTGACTAGTCAAAGATAATTTAGCAATCACTGCTAGACCCATTACATGCATAAGCCTTGAGGCAATATTTAGGGGACTTGTTGGCTGAGACTACTACCAAAGACATTTATCCAATCAACTCTACTAAATTAGTGATCCCACAGTGGGATTTAAAATTAGAAGCTCAAGCCTCTCAAAGGCCAAATCTCATAATAACTGAGCTACCCACTATAAGTTCAATATTTGATAAATATATAGGGAGTATCCAAAGATTAAATAAGAGGAAGATTGAAGATGATACTAATAAGGACATAATCTTAGAAGAGAGATAAGATGTATTCTCTCTTTCCAATAAAAATAACTAAAAACTAGGGTAGTATCCTTATAATGAAGATTTTAGATCTTTTTTGGAAATGCAAAAGGAAAATTTACTCAAACTTTATGAGGAGAGTGAGCAAGTGAGAAGATAGCTTCAACAAGAATTAGAGCAAGTCTGACAACAATAATAAACTATTCATGTTCCTAGATAAATTAAGCCATATGTATAGAGCATGGCGTCAAGGTTATATAATATTTTAGATGTTATTACTTTATTTAATGATAAATTAGTTCCTCATATCATTGAAATAGCTAAATTGTTTAATTATTTGAAATAAGATGAAAATAAAATGAAATTCTTGTTTTATTCACAAAAATAAGCCTTACAACCATTTGAACTTGATGACACCATTGGAGGCATCCAATGCCCTCAATTTAGTTATCATCCAAACATAATAGGAAAGAGAGTAGGTAGTAAGTGTAGAGGCAATAATGTCAAAATCTATAGATCATGCAAACCTAATTTTATAGATTTTGGATGAGTTGGAGGTTTCCCAGGCTAGGGACTCTATAGGGTAATTAATAAGTAGAGCTAGTTTTGATCAACTCCTTCAATAGGCTTTAGTTAATTTCAAGAGTTTTTTTTAATGGATGGAATTGGTGGAGACTAAGGTTGAATTGAATTTTTCAAGAAATAAGGTTACAAAATTTGATTTTTTAGATTAATTTCAAAGAGACCAAGGTTGAACATGCACATTTAATGGAACAATCAAGTAGGGTGTATCGAACACCACTTTTGAACATGGACATCATCAAATTTCAACATGGGGTCAGTTTCAAGTATTAACAATAATTAAAGGTGATAAATAAGGATAAATTTATAGATTCCATCTTGAATCCACTTTATAACTCAACTTTGCTGACAACTTTAATGCCTCCCACCATGTTAAGTGTGTTGGGTGAATATTTTATCGACCAGCTAATTGGAGACCAAAATAGTTCCTATCACGACAACATAGGGAGATTGGTCATCCAATGTTGCAAGTTTACCACATCCAAAGGGGAAAAATCTCTCCTCTCATCAAGGGGAGGTTCCCTATTAAATATGTAGGAGGATACATACTATATATATAAGCAGAAAGTAAGACACAGTGGTGGGATGAACCATCCATCTCTCTTTTTTCAGAGATGATGCTAACAAATAGAGGAGAAATCTTGGGTGATTGGTGAAGGTAATTCTCTTATTTTAGAATTAACATTTAGCCAAGAGCTAGATCCCTTCCTGGATAGTATAAATCTTGGTGAAACGACAGAAGGCACTTCTCTTCTTTCAACAGTGCTTGTTCTTGTAAACAATAGGACTCTTTTTGGTAACAAGTAACTAGTAATCAGGTCCAAGGTAACCAACAATCTAAGATGTAGCTCAAAGTCTCCACCTTGATTGCCCTAGAGTGAGGTACAAAGAACAATGGGGGAACAAAGTCATCCCAAGGTCCTTTACACAAAAATAGAAAAGAAAAACACACACTGGAGACAACTATGTCAACACAAAGTCTAAAAGTAGTTGGCTTCAGGACACCTTCCTTATCACCTCCACTAGTCCTACTTGTTAAATCAAATAAATAAGAATTCTTTTAGAAGATAGACATAAGAACAATATCCTAAAGTAGCACAAGCTATAACAACACAAAGTTTGCAAGTAACTTGCTTTCTCATTCAATCAAAGAAATATGAATTACAATTTGAGCTCAAAGTCTCAGTAATGCCTTTCAATTTGGGTAGAGTTTCACTTTTGGTAAGGGGAAGATCTCATTAAAAAATAAAAGAGATTACAATATATAGGCACCAAGCAAGGCTTGGTGCTCTCTCCCATGGGATGGCCCATGTTGTAGTCAACGCCTTCAATGCATTTTTAGTTTTGTCTAGAGGGACCATGCTTGGAATAATGCATTGCCTTAATTATGGCATGCAAATTCATCTAATATGTCTCTTCTTGGGTCTATCCCCTCTAACATCTATGTAGCTATCCATTTTGTCTTTACTCTAAAGGAGCCTAACAGGCCATGCCTTTAATGTTTGCAAGCCAAAATATCTGCTTAGTGGACTGTTCCACCTACTAAAATTACTTCTGCACAAATATTTTGGGCTTTTCCCTCTTTCTACTTTTGTCTTTTCTATCTTTGTCTCTTCTTATAATTTAAGCTCTTGGGGCTACATTCCTAGCTTTACTAGCTCTTTACACTCCTCTCAGCGGTTCTTCCTTTTGGCCTTGGCCTTAAAGCCTTGAATGCATTTGGGTCCATGCTTAAACCTACAAAGATCAACATCTATTTCATTGTTGTGACTTTGACATCTATGGGCACGTCACTTTCCTTGGCAATTCCTTTACCTTTGTCATTTGATCTTTCCCAGAGGGGACCTGCCCTTCGAGCCCTTGAGAAATGGTCTGCTTTGGGTCAAGAAGAGCCCCCTACAAGGGTATCTTCCCTTCAGGCAGTCTTCAGATGGCCTTTGGGATTCTTTCTTCTAGTGGGATTTATCCTTTATTTCCTTTAGACAAAATGTCTGAAGGAATTCCTTTGGGTAATTTGTCTGCGGGAAATATTCCTTGCCTTGTCTTTCTACCAGGCTTTGCTTTATTTTTCAAGTGAATTCCTTCAGACAAATTGTTTGAAGGATTTTGCTTTGTCCTTTGCCTTGTTTATTTTCTTGAAGTAATTCACTTTGTCTATTTTTTCTCGCTACCCTCTGCAAGGGTTCTAGGCCTTGGTTCACCACCCTCTGCAAGGGCACTTGTTCCTTTGGCTTTGGGGTAGCCCCTTGATCCTATCGATTGAACCAACTGATTAAACCAACTTTGGTTCAATAGTTTAATGGTTCAATTGATTTAATCCCTTTATTTGGCTAAGTCCTTTATCTACTTGAAACAACCGCACATTAAACCTTTGAACCATTGAACCTTTGAACCAAAATGGTTCAATGGTTCAACGGTTCAATGGTTCAAGCCTTCTTCTCTTTGATAAGTGTTTTGAAGCCGTTGAACCTTGAAGCGATTAAACTTTGAACCTTGAAAAATGCACTTAACTCTTGCTGCTAATGTTGAACCTTTGAACCCATTAAACTAAAATGGTTCAAGGTTCAATGGTTCAATGGTTCAATCCTTGCTTAGAAGCTTGCCGATGAACTCTTTTGGTTGAACCAACTTTGAAATCACCTAAGTGTTGAGAGCTTGCTTCTTTCCTGCAAAGTCCATAGAAATCAACCTGTGAAGCCCATAAAACTTGGCCTACAGAGTCTATAGATTTAATTCCTATAGAGTCCATAGATTCAAGCCTGTAGAGTCTATAGATTCAAGCCTGTAGAGTCCATAGATTCAAGCCTATAGAGTCCATAGATTTAAGCCTGTAGAGTCCATAGATTTCTAGAAAAGCTTTGAAAAATGAAGAACTCGAATGCTCAGAACAATTTTTTGAAAGGGGGAGAGATGATTTTGGTCTGTTGAACAAAAATAGTTCACATGTTGTCCCAAAAATGAGAAGTCTATTTTTGGGGACAATAAAGTGTAGCCATGAAATCACATAGTTTGAATAAGCCTTAATTATCAAAATTTTATTTTGAATGTAATTTTTCATGTAGTTATAAGTTAGTCATAATTAATCTATGAATGTGGTATTTAGTCTGAGTAATTTTTAATCATGCACATACTTCATGGAATCATATGAGTAAATTAATTTTTGGATACAATTGTGATCAACTATCATTATACATGTAGTTTTGGCATCAAATTAGAACTAAGGTTTTAAATAATAACATGTAACTTAAAGTTTTGCATGAACTTGGGGGATAAATTAACCCTTCCTCAAGTCTATTTATACATGTAAATCCCTCATTTAAAAGGGTTGTAAAATTATCAATACAGGAAGAAGTCATTTTCTATTATCATGAAAAAGTGTAGATGTATTTCCATTCCAATTCTATGTAAATAAGTATTTATTTCATTAGTTGTTTTGATTCATTAATTCAAAGTGTCCAATAGTTATGAAGAATTAATTTTATTATCATTAATATCTATAGATTCTATATGTGTAATAGTTATTGAATAATTATCAATTATTATTGAGTATACGCAAATAGGTTAACTTTCTTAAATTTTAAAGTGTGTGGAAGTGTTTTCCTTTGATATAGTCTTCTAGGTGTGAGTAATAGCTGCCCTAAATACCTTTTTGATCCTAGATATAATATCCTAAATAAGAGTGTGTAAAATCTACTCTAAAAGGATAAACCTTTGGTTGATCTATTTGATTTTCCTATATTGTATCTTTTCATACTAGATAACTATGTTTTTATGTGTGTGTGCAATAGCTACCAATAATAAGCATTAGTTCTAAAACACTTGTCCACAAAGAAACCAATGAACTAGAAGTAATACCTTGAGACCATAGATCCTTATTTTATACTCTACTTTTCCCTCTTTTTGAAGTTTATTTAATTAAGATCTACCCACTTTATAATAAGGTACTACTATCTAACTCAACTAGGTTTTAATTTCCTTATTAGGTTTTATTTCAACCACAAGCACACCTGGTAAACAACCTATATGCTCAACCTACTATTCCATGATCCACTTATTTAAACCATACATATAACTCATGCCCTAGAGTGTATTTCAATTCTATTAAGATTTGAAAATGTTAAAGGCTACCTTGTTAAATCTGGGGGTGAGTACAAGACCCACATCAATAATACCTAGTTTAGTAGGTATATTTTTAGGTCCCAATAGATAAAAATTAGAACTATAAAGAGAAAACATACACACTAATACTTAAGACCATCATTTTAACCAAGAATAACTTAGATACTCTTGGGCATACTAATATGTCTAGGTCTTTTCTAGGTTAGTTTTAGTCTCACCACTATAGTTTCATAGGAGAAGTAAGTATAGCATAATAATACCAAGACCTCTAGTAACCCCATCTAATTCATTCACTCACTCCATTATAAACAACCATATACCTATGGCTAACCTTATACTCATGGTTTGGTTATCCAGATCTACCATTAATGTTCTTTGAGTTGTTTATGACCTACCTAGAAACCCAGAGAGTTATCTTGCTTGTTCATACATAATAGGGGATGCATTACTGAAGAACATGTGATGTCATATAAAATCTCTCTTAGATGCATGAATGTTAAGTATGAATATGTGTCTTGTAGGATATTCTTATTAACCCTAATGGATGTTGTTTATGACTAGTTTATAAACCTACTTGAGAAATCTATACAAGATGGGATTAGTTTACCAACACCTTCCTATCCCAATTCAAAAATGTTATTGACCCCAATGTCTTAGACCAATAGTTAGATAGCATCAAAAGAGAAGTGATGAGCCCATCAAGACATTAAATTTTAGGTTTTAGAATATGTATTTTTGATTCACTGCACTATATAGACTAGATGCCTATCTAGTTTTGGATATGTACAAAAATGCCTTAGATCCTTGGAATACTATATTATTACATAGAGATCCCCTTATAGTGGATTTACCACTTGATTATGTTGAAGACATCAAGGTGGATATGAAACTAAATCCTAAAGTCCAAAAGGTAATGACCATCACAAACATACTTATGAATTTTATAAACTTAAACCCTATCCTCAATGGAAATCATAATATACCAATGTCACATCCTATACCAATGATTAACTATCTTCCCTTAAGACATGTTACACCTAACCAAAACTTAGGCTTTATTGGCCCAGTCAATGGTGAAGTATCACCTCAATCTCACATCTAAGTATTAGTCCTTGTTATAAATAACATCTAGATTATACCTCAAGAGTCTACCAAGAATGAGTTAGATGATATACAACACATGGTACAAAATCTCAACAATGACTTAATATGCCTTCAAAGGTAGGTGAGTTACACTAGTGAGGAAAACTCAAACAATAATTTTACCTACCAAAGATATAACCATCCCTTTAACCCCTCTAATAACTATATCCTTCACCTAATAATATAATCAAGCTCAATATATATGAGTTAGCCTTACCAAAATAGTGATGAGTGTACAACACTACCTAACATAGAGATCTAAATTGCATTGAGTTCTGTAATGCCTTCAATATTCTCTAGAAAGAGATGGAAGGATATAAGGTATTTATTAGCCACGATAATGTATCCAAACCATATGATACCCATAGTAAATCAAGAAATTCAAGCACTACCATGGTACTAGAGACCCTCAAGCTACCTATTCAAGAAGATAATGAACCTGAAGAGATCGCCAACGAGGTGCATGATTTCAAGCAATACCAACAAAATAATAATTCTCTTAGGAGTTAGATAGAATAAAAACACTTCACTACATCCACTCATATGAATAATGGTGTGATGTCTCCTAATCCTAAAGCTAAAAATATTCCCTCACCTCCAAGTTCCAATGAACCCAAACCTTTTGTATAAGTATAACCTATTCCTCATAGAATTATCTACAACATGGTAGATGATATTAAAAATATCAATACAAAAATCACATTACATGAGATGGAAAATATCAATAATAAATGTGATCTCCTCCTAAAATATTTAAAATACAAACCAACCAATCATAATAAAAATACTATGCACACCAACATGCTAATACACAAGAACAAAGTGAAGGTTCTTCATTTCCTCCTCATAGTCTAACTATTTGGGAAGAACTTACGTAATTTTCTAGTTGATTTAAGATCCTCATCAAACATCATACCTATTAGAATGTAATAAAATTTATCAATAACCCCTATCAAGTTTGATAAAATGTTATTCCAATTGGATGAGTCTAAATTCAATGTGGTTGGTGAAGTTTTGAACATACATATGTAATTGGAATTTGAACCCAAAGTTTAGTAGTTTATGAATATGTAGGTAGCATATATACCTAAAATATATGGGATACTACTCAATAGGGAATTTTCAAAAACCTTAAATGGATATATAGACACAAAATTCTCACACATGTGGTTGCCTTGGAAAGGTGTAGCCAACCAGATCTATATTGAAAAGGAACCTCATATAAAACACATGATCATAGAATATAATTCCATAAATGAAAACATAAACACAATATATTATAACATTGGTATTCACACTCTATCCATAGAAAATTTTAATGAAAAAAATGATGAAGATATAAAATATTTAGGCTTATGGTTCCTATACTTTGATGGCACATGTTTTGAGCAAGGTTTTGGAGCTAGGATTTTGTTAATCAACCATTAAGGAAAATATCACCTAGTTTCCTATTGACTATTTTGACCACAAGTCAAAATAAGTCAACCCAATATAGTTAAAAACTTGATATAGGGGTCTATTAATATGTAATAGGGTGTTTCATGCTCCTATTTGATGTCATTTAATGTATTATTAATCTCGGTCATAGTCAAATCTAGTCCTAAGTCATTTCATGTCACTACAAGGTCATATTTGAGCCATTAATGAAGGTGGTATGGTTTACCTTAGTATAAAAGTGTTATAAAATTTCCCTCAACATCCATTATGCCATATTTTTGTTATTCAAATTATTTTTAACCTAAAAATATGTTTGTTCCTAAATTAGATCAAGAAAATAGTTAGAAAAGAGGATGTTTTGGCAGTTTTACAATTTCTAAAAAAGTGTGGACCATGTGTAAAGATTATACAGTGGATATTCAACTTACCTAAACTCACTTCCATTCTTTATCTATTTTTTAAGTCTCAAAAATGGCCTAAAACCATTTTGCTTCTCTATCACTCCATTAGGCATGTGAAATGGTCAATAGGTTTTCTAATGGTATGACCAGTAGAGGAGTTGGGTCAAATTACTCTAAGGGGTGTTAAAAAACTTATTCTAATTCCATTTAATGGTATTATTTCAAGGATTATTTGCCTATGATGTATGAAATATCTTTTAGAAGTTGATTTCTCCTTTTTGTATGCTAATCCCCATACCCTGCATGTTTTCTTCTTATTTGAGATGGTTTGTACAAACCACTTAATGAAATTGTTTAAATAGGACACAGATATATTTATCTCATGGTTTTCTTTTTTTTTTTTAATTTTTAGAGGTGAGTGGATGAGCCAAAAATCTCAAGTTATAGGTTGAGTACATTAATGGAGTTCCAGGCATGCTCATCAACTATAGATGTTTTCAATTTCCATAGTGGTTCCAAGAATAAGTAGATATGATTTATGAAACTATCATTTTTCATGACAATAAAATTCCTTGTAAATATTATTACCAAATGTTTCACATGAATGTCATATAATGATCAAGCGTGTAGTCTAGTTTAACATAGTCAATTCTCTGCTTATAGTCAACTGAGTTAGGTGTATGAAATGTTGATTAACATCCATGAATATGTAATAAGGAGTTAAAATAGGTGTTGAACACATTATTTAAGAATGAACAATCAAGATGAGATCTCAAATGACACATGATAAACTTTGATAGCTAGTTCAGACTCTATGCATGATCCTGCACCATTGATGGACACCTACAGGTGTCCCACAAGAGATAATCATGTTGGAATGGAAAAATTTGACTTGTTTGAGGTCTTTCATGGTGAAAAGTATCCATTTAAATACTTTAATAATATATATAACTTGTTTAAGTCCATCCACTATGCACATAACCCATATTACACCTTCATTATCCTTTGTCATACCTGCATATGCATCTATAGGTCTCCACAAAGGTCTAAGTAGTTGAAGGAAAATGTTGAAACTTATTTGGGACATCTTTAAGGTCTATAAAAGTTTAATATACCATATCAACTAGTGGTGGAGACATAGAGAAGTAGGTAGGATTAAAGAGTCATATTCAAGTTGAGAAGGAGAGTTTAGGGATGCATTACCTTAAAAACTCTAAAACATGGCCTTGTTCACTTTTGATGCTCTCATATACTTAGGTGATATGGAGTATAAATGAATTTGAATGACTTCATCATGTATCCCTATCATAGGAGATATTTTTTGAATAAATAAATTAGATTTTTGGTTCTAATAGTTGATTCTAGAGGACTCCCAGTTCATGCAATCTTTTACTACAAAAGGCTAGTGTTCTCTGTAGTATCTTGAAATTGAAATGGCCTTATAGTCCAAGATGGCCTAATAAGAGCATATCACCATGTCAAGTGATCTTATTGAGGTAAAAGTGACACTAAGTGATCTAAAGAACATTAATAGGGGTGTAAGTATAGGGTTTTGATCTATACCACACCTAAAAATGTAACCTTACTCCTAAAAATTCCACCTATAGCCTGATTGTAGGTATTGATAGCCTAATTATAGGTACCTACAATCTCATAAGAGGAATATTGGTGATTATAAGCTTGAAAACATAAAAACTTATTAATTAGAGTTGGTTATAAGATTCCAAATAGATCTTATGAGGTGTAGCATAGTTTTTAGATGTTGTAGATCATCTACAAGACCTATTTGCTCTAAGAATGGTCAACTGTAGTTGACTGTATTATGACAATACTCTAAATTATGATTGTCTTGATATTGGCCTAACATGTGCATAGGAAGTGAGAAATCTAAATGATTTTGAAGTGACCTTGAGGATTTTAAGAGGGTTTTATATCAATTACATAGGGTCTAATATTATAGTATACACTTGCATGCTTTTTTGAGTAGAAATATAGTCACAATTGACTATAATCTACTCTAATCAAGTTGAAAGGTGTACATTGAAAGAGTTTTGGTAAGGGTTAGATGATGAAAATGTTTGAAATGAACCCCATATTAGTAAACATCTAAATAGATTACCATAGCAAGGAAACAAAGCATGGAGGGTTCTAACACACAACTTGTAGTCAACACATAAACCTTGCATAGTTAGTGAGTTTGGGTAGTCTACCTTGGAGTTTTAAAGAATTAGGGATGTTATTGATGTGATTATACCATAAGGTTTTGATCATAGCATCCCCATGAATTTCCATATCCCCTCATATCTTTATTTTATTTGAAGCAATAGGGTAATTTCCCTCTATTTTATCTCAAACAGAGGGCACTCCTAGAAGGATATATCATACAAGATCAGTATGAAATGGAAACAAGATGAGTTGGGAGGTTTTGAAACCTTGTAAGGATATGTATAAAGTTGTGTTGGATATGAACAATAATGATAAAGGATTCACATCCCTATGAGGCTAAACAAGGTGGCCTAAACCCACATAGGTGCAGTTAGACCTACTAGGCCTAATGCATAAAAAGGGTGTAGCCTCACTTATAACACCAATAAAACCTTATAGATAATTGGAGAACCTTCATGTGGAGTTATAAGGTGATTTCAAAATTTTATTTTATAGAGAAAGTCATAGAGAAGACATTTCTTGGCTTAAAAACATGACAGGGTATGCAAAATGCAAAAAAGGGCTCAAGAAGCAATCTTTAGAAGATCATAGATGTATGGATAACTATAATGGGAGTCTTAGGAGATAGGATATGTTAAAGAGGGTCTTAAACAAGGTTTAGTGGAATTTTTCTAAATATTGGATGTCACAATTTTATGAACCATCCTTAAGAGGATAAACTACCTAAAACCCTCTAAAATCCTTGTTCATGACTTGAATGGGAAGAAGATAAATTAAAGGTGTCTATATGATATATTTTGGCTAATTAAATTATTTTAACTTGCATAAAACTTCCTAGGTCTCTTTCCCAATAGATTGACTTCTACCCTACTTATACGGATAGGGTATAAAACTAGTTTTCTTGATAGTTTTTCATGTTTTATAGGTACAAAAGGTTTTAAAAGGATGAGGATAACTTTAGGAGATATATTGAGACCAAAAATAACTCCTCATATTAATTTATTGCTTCATAAAATAACACAATTACCTCTGCAAGCACCTTAACTTTAGCTAGTCCAAATTGCTTCATAAATAGTGATCATCAAGTGAGACGGTGATAAATTCAATTGGGAGGATTTTTAAGGTATTCCTAATGGATATAGAGACTTTAGGACCATTTAAAAGTGTCATATCCTCCCATATACAGATCAAATTGAATAATTTATGAGCATCTTAGTTCCAAATGTGAAGACAAGTCTAAAGAAGGATGATGGTGACTATAGGTAGTGAGAACACTTATCTAGAAGAATATAAATGATAGAGACATATTAAATTCATGTTAGAGCCTATTTATAACACCCCCCTTCATAGTTAAATTATTTCATATATCCCTAGTCTTCTTTGGAGCACTCAAGAAGGATCTAATGATGAAGGTAGTTTTCAAGGAACTTGTTGAAGAGTCCTATGCTAGAATTGAAGAGTTTTATGCCTTGCAGGGACATTTTTCCAAAGAGACATTTCATGGTATATTTAAAAATACATTATCATACAAACATAAATATTTATCTTAGATTTGCACATGTTTTTTTGACTCTTGAACTTCATTCTTCTCTCTCCTCTCTCACATTCTATAAGTACTAGCCATTTTAGCTCTTGTAGACTAATTCTACACTATGTATGGTGAAGCCCTATTATTTTGATGTTGTTATTTACCTTTGAATAATATATTATATCTTTATTTGGTTTCATAAACATATTTTGTAAGTTTGAAAAGTTATGAATGGTGAGGTCTATTTATAAGCTTATATCCTTACTTCACTTTGTCCTTCCATGTTTTAAGTAAGAAGTTCTCATTCTAACATGTCATATGGAGTGTAGATAGTGAATTTGGATTAATTAAAGTTTTAAAGTGTCCTTTGAGTCTTCAATATGACCTTTTTTCCACTTACCTTGAGTTTTCTCATGCATATCACCTCTATATTGAAATACTAATGTTAGAACATCTTATGACTTTGAAACTAGTTTGTAGGTCTTGTTTATTAGTGAAAGAAGTATGATGATATTTTGGAAATACTTCTAGTGTATCAACCCATTATAATAGTTTATTTACATGCATATTTATACCCATTTTCCTACAAATAATTAATTAGTTTAGGTGATAAGCACTTCAAGGTCAATTTAGGGAGACAACCCTTAAACCTAGAGGTTTACCTCTATTATAGGAAACCCACAAGACTAGAAGTGTTCCAATTTTTCCAAAATGTTATATTAGGATTGAATAACATCCTCTAGGGTGAAATATTTGGTGACAATATTTATATCATGCCCAGTGGTACCATTATCCTAAAGATAACTTGTCAATGTGAATGATAGTCTTGACAACATCAACTGCATATTGGTGTGCTACTCAGTATTTAGTGACTCCATTCAAGGTAAGATATGGATGTAGATAATTTTTTTTCATATATTTTATCTCATACTTAATATTACTTACTATTTCATCTTATAGTAGAGTTTTCAATCCTATCAATCTACCTCTTCAACCTGAACTTCCTCTTGAAGTTCAACACCATCAACCTATTCTACCCTTTGAAGAGTAATAAGACTTTGATAGATAAGAAGACTAAGAGAGTGAGTAATATCTTGAAGAAAATATGAATAATAAACATGACTTCCTATCCTTTTATACTATAAATATAATCCATCTTGAGGCCTATGATGGCATTCCCATTGATGCTATAAAGAGTGTTCCTACATTCAATGGTGAAGGCCATGTCAGTCCCTGTGAGCACATTAGGGATATATCAAAATTTTATAGTTTTCATAATGTCACCAAGGTTAAAATTTATATTATACTACTTTCCATGTCCCTTATATGGAAATCACTTGATTTTTATAAGACTTTTTCCAGTGGTTGCAACACAACATGGGATGACTTTGAAATGTTGCTAACTTCAAGGTTTGAAGATGAGAGTGACCACACTTCACTCATACACCAAATTAATGTGATATAAATATCCATAAAGGAAAGAATACATTAATTATATGAGAGGTTTCAAAATACTTGGCATAGGTTTCCTCCTCCTATGAGACCACCTTCTAGCTTTGTTTTTCATACATACTTTAGGGCCATTAGTAATGATATTTCCATCATGCTACAATCCATGTGTGGTTTCACTCTTCCTGAATCATATGACCTTGAAATTATAGATTATAATGGACTAATTTAATATGGGAAGTTTCCTCTAAAAATGTCCCTACCTTTACTACCTAATATTCTTGCTACTACTCCAAACATTGCCTAAGTTCCTAATGCTAATGCCAAGACAAAATATACTCCTAAGAAGTTATATGATGCCATTTATTGGAATGTAAGGTATAACTTATTTGAAGCTCAAATTAGGAAAGGAAACATATAAAAAGGTTATAATCAAAACCCATATCCCCATAATTAGTAATATGGTCAACAATATGGGTGACGGAGAGGCCAAGGGCAAGCTAGCTTCAATAGGCTTGCCAATGTGTACAATCCTACTTCCACTTCCAACGTAAGAGAAATGGTTCCAGTAAATAGATATATTATCCAAGGAGAGGATTACCAATAATGCCAATTCATGGATTATAATGAATTTGGAGAAAAATCTTTAGTTTCTCAAGGAGGAGTCACTTATCTATTATCAGTAGAAGATGAAGTCTTAATGCAAATAAGTGAAGGTTGGTAACCTCAAGGAGAAAGCTTCACTAACTTCTTAGTTGAAGAAAATTATGTTCTTAACCAAGGAACTTATATTGTATATAATAAAAGAGTTAAGATAAAGGCTCTTAGAGATGTTAATGGTGTGTCTACGAGTTAATCTAATCCTCTTCTAAGGTAATAAGGCATGATTGTAAGCATGTCAGTCCCTACTACTCCTGCACCTTCTTCAAATCAAAATGTTGGAAGAACTACTCAAAAATTTTCAATTCCTAAAGTTTCAAGCACTTCCTTAACCCAAGGACTTAATAAAATGTAATCACTTATGTTATAAACATTATAGATTCATTAAAGAATGACAAGGAATGTATCTAACTTTGGGATGTCCTTCATATGCTTGGATAAAAAGAGCTCTTACAAAAACAACTGTCTATTATCCATGCTAGTAATTAATCATCAAGAAATGGTCATGGTCATGTTTCTCTTACCAATTCCCATAATAAATTTTTGGAATCATTTACTAAAGCTAAGAAGCCTCCACCTTTCTATCTTGCTCTCATTATGGGAGACAAACTAGTCCACAACTACATAGTTGATAGTGGAGTCTCCACATCAATGATGCCCAAGGTTGTAGATGACAAATTGGGCCTAAAGTATGAAAAACATAGTAAATGAGTGATTTAATTATATGTAAAATCTAACAAGATAGTAGGATTCATCAAAGGGTTGAAGGTTTTATTTCATGATTATTCTAGTTTCCCCATCCTCCAAGACATTGTGGTTATTAACTTACCTGACCACTTTACAATCTTCATTTAAAGATATTTAATAGATAATATAAGGGGATACATCTCAATTGATTGGTCCTTCTTGTAATTTATAAAAATAAATGGAAAAATGGTGACCATAAGAACTCATCCACTTGTAAGGTTCCACATTGAGCCCTATGTTGAAGCAAGTTCTAATTTGAATTATGTAATCAATGAGAAAGAAGAGTCTATTATGGATGATGGTGGTTCCTCTAATATTGAAGGAATATCTAACTTGTTTTTAGATGAGTATGGTGCATATGCTTATGAAAATGATCTATATGCATACTTTGAATAAAATGACCTTGGCACCTATATCATCCATGAAGAAGCATTTGAGAAAGCTAAGGAACTGTTGAGCATTATTTTTCACAAGCTATTGAAGGTAACTATTTGATACATATGTATGATGATGATATATTAAATATCATGATATATCATCATGGTGAGAAGAACCATGTAATTATGCATGCACTTGATGAAATAGCCCATGAATATGACATTCATGAGAAAGAAGATGATCTATGGCAAAGGTTCAATGCCATACATCAAGAATTTGATCAATTAGGTAAGACTAATCCTCATTCAAAGAAGTGTGAGTCTAATGATGTGTTTTATAATGAGCCTAACAAGAATGATTCCAAGTGTCAAATTGAGAAACAAAGAGAAAAGTTCATTAGGCATGAAAATAAGTGTCATGTTATGAATCAAGATGAACATCAATATGTTGTCCAAGGGTCTATAGTCATAGAGAAGCCTAGTGAAGTCAAGGAAGAAGTCTTTGTGCTTGAATAATTGTCAATAGATTAATTCGAGTTAGAACCACAATTAGAGGTATTATAACATGATGAATAGGAACTTAATGATCATACACATAAATTACATTCTATCCAAAAAGAGAATAGAGTTGAGACAACTGTCATGTCTCCTAATATATAGTTTGAAGAACATCAAATGGATATGATAGAGATTAATTTAGTTATATATCCAAAAAATTTCCTTATAAATAAAGAGAAAGCATTCATGAAATCTCATGAAAGGCCACTTGTAGGCATGAGGAGATTCAAGGATGGTAAGCCATTTCACCATCTACATATCTAAGTGTTTGATGATGAGCATGCATCACATGACAAGTTAATTTCATGGAGTGATAAATATTCAAAAGGAACCATCTTTGACCATGGTTGAATCATGGTAATATGACTTTAACCTAAAAATGTGAGGTCTTGTAAATACTAGGTTAGGTGTGTGTCTTTATTTCTATTGTGTGTGTGTTCCATAAGTGTTATTTAGAAAAAATGTTGATTTGTTTTGGTGTGTCTTTATTTGTTATTAGTGTGGTTTTATAGGAAAATTAAATTTCATATTTATGCATAGGTGATTCCAAAACCCAATGGATAGGATTAGGCTACTAGTCATTGGTATAACAAACATACCACCACTAGGAAATTACCATGAATGTTTACTATTTTGACCACAAGTAAAAATAAATCAATCCTCTCTAATAAAAAACATGATATATGGGTATATTAGGATGTGGAATGGTACTATTTAATGTCATTCAATGTACTATTAACCTTGTTCATAGTCAAATCTAGTCGTAAGTCATTTCATGTCAATACAAGGTCATATTTGAGCCATTAATGAAGGTGGTATGGTTTCCCTTGGGATAAAAGTGTTACAAACTATCCCTCAACATCTAGTATGTCATATTTTTGTTAGTCATGTTAGTTATAACTAAAAATATGTAGGCTCATGAGTCAAATCAAGAAAACATTTAGAAAATAGGAGGTTCTGGTAGTTGTAAAGTTTATAAAGGAGTGTGGCATGTGTGGAAAGATTTTAAAATGGATATTAAACCTCTTTGAACTCAATTCCATGTTTGATATATTTTAAAAGTCTCAAAAATGGCTCAAAACCATTCTACTTCTCTATTGCTCCACTAGGCATATAGAAATGGTCAATAGGTTTTCTAATGGTACAGCCAGTAGGAGAGGAGTTGGGTAATTGAATTTGAGGGGTATTAATGCACTAAATATAATTATATTTCAATTTAATATTTCAAGGATTGGTTATCTATACTTTATGAACCATACTTTATAAATTGATTACTCCTTTATGCATGTTAATCCCCATATCCTGTAGGTTTTCTTCTTATCTAAGATGGTCCATACAAACCACTTGATGAAATTTTTTATAAATGACATGTAAATATTTATCTCATGGTTTAAATTTTTTTAAAAATGTTTTTAGGTGAGTGGATGAGTTAAAAATCTCAAGTTGTAGGTTGATTACACTAATGGAGTTACATGCATGGTCATCAAGTGTACAGATTTTCCATTCCCATAGTGGTTCCAAGTAGAAGTAGATATGATGTATGAACCTCTCAATTTTAATGGAAATTATATGCCTTGAACATCTTAGTACCAAAGGTTTCACATGAATGTCATCTAATGTTCAAGAGTGTAATCATGTTTAACATAGTGAGTTTTCTGTTTATAGTCAGTTGAGTCAGGTGTATGAAAGTTTGACTAAAATCCATGTAGATGTAATGATGAGTTATAATAGGTGTTGAACACATTATTTAAGAATTATCAATAAATTTTATCTCTTAAATGACACATGATAGACTGTGATAACCGGTTCTAATTCTATACACAATCCTACACCATTGATGGACACCTACAGGTGTTCCACATGAGATAATCACATTGGAATGGAAATATTTGACTTGTTTGAAGTCCTTCAAGGTATAAAGGATCAATTTTAATACTTTTATAAGGTATAAAACTAGTTTAAGGTCATTAAATATGCACATTACCCATGCTACACCTTCATTGTCATATGTCACCCCTGCATATACATCTACAGGTCTTCACATAGGTCTGAATAGTTGAAAGGAAACTGTTGAAACTTGTTTGATCCCTCCTTAAGGTCTATACAGGTTGAATATAACATATAAACCAATGGTGGAGCCATAGAGAGGTAGGTAGGCTTGAAGAATCATGTTCAAGTTGAGAAGGAGAGTTTAGGGATGCATTACCTTAAAAACTCCAAAATAGGACCTTATTCAATTGTGATGCTTTCATATAATGAGATGATATGAATTTTAAATTAATTTTAATGACTTCATAATGTATCCCTATCATAGGAGATATGTATTGACCAAATAAAGTGGATGTTTGGTTCCAATAGTTGATGCTAGAGGGCTCTCAATTCGTGCATTTTTTCACTACAAAAAGTTAGTGTTATTTGCAGTATCTTGAACTTCAAATGCTCTTATAGTCCAAGATAGACTAAAGAAAGAATATCACCATGTCAAGTGTCCTATTGAGGTAAGAGGCACACTAAGTTATAAAAAAACATTAAGAAGGGTAGAAGTATAGGTTTTTGACTTATACCACCACTTGAAGGTTTACCTTTGCTCCTAAAAAGTCCACCTATAACCTGATTATAGGTACTTACAATCTCAGAAGAGGAACCTTAGTGATTTGAAGCATAAAAAAATAAATAATTATCAATTGGAGTTGGTTTAAATATTCTAAAGAGATCATATGAGGTGTATCATAGGTTTCATAGGTTTTCTATCATCTACAGGACTTATTCGCTCCAAGAATACTCAACTATAGTTGACTATAGTATGGCAGTGCTCTAAAGTATGACTATCTCTAACATGTTCATGGGAAGTGAAAAATCCATTTTAATAGGGTCTTAGATCAATAAAATAGGGTTTAATAGTATAGTATACACCTAAAGTCATGTTTTTTTAGCAAGAATACAGTCAAAGTTGACTACTGTCTAGTCTAGTCAAGTTTAAAGGTGTACATTGAAAGTTTTTTGGCAAGGGTTGGATGATGAACATGTTTGAAAGGAACCAAAAATTAGTATTAAACATCTCAGGAGATTTCTATAGCAAGGAAATATAACATGGAGGGTTCTAACACTAACTTGCAATCAACACATAAACCCTACAGAGTCAATGAGTTTAGGTAGTCTACCTTGGAGTTTTGAATAATTAGGGATGTTATTAATGTGATACAACCTTGATTTTTTAATAAAATCATCCCCATGACTTTACCAATCCCCTCATATATTTTTTTTACTTGAGGTAATAGGGGAAGTTCCATTTTTTCTATCTTAGATAGAGGGCACTCTTAGAAGGATATATCTTACAAGCTCAGTATGAAAGGGGAACAAGATGATTTGTGAGGTGTTATAAAATTTAAAGGAGATTTATAAAGATTTTTTGAACATGAAAAAACATGACTAAGGCCTCACATATGTGAGAGACCAAACAGGTTGGCCTAAACCCAAATAGGTACAATAAGACTTACTAGGCCTAATGTCTAAAAGGGGTGTAGCTTCACTTATAACACAAATTTAACCTTTTAGAGAATTGGATAACCTTCATGGGGAGTTTTAAGGTGAGTTTAAACCTGTATTTTGTAGATAAAGTCATAGAGAAGCCATTTATTGGCTTAAGAACATGATTGGGTATGTAGAATGCAAAGAAGGGCTCGAGAAGTAATCTTTAAAATCTAATATATATATATATATATATATATATATATATATATATATATATATATATATATATATATATATATATATATATGTGAATACCTATCATGGGAGTCTTAAGATCTAGGATATGTTTAAGAGGGTCCTAAAAAAGTATTTATTATAATTTGTCTGAAGATTGGATGTCACAATTTTATGAACTATCCTCAAGAGGATAAACTACTTAAAACCCTCTAAAGCCCTTGTTCATGACCTACTTGGGAAGAATTTTAAGGAAAGGAATATAGATGAGATAATTTGTCTATAGAAATTATTTTAACTTAAAAATGCCTCTGCAAGGCTCTTTCCCAATAGATTGACTTCTACCCTACTTATATGAATATGATACAAAACTAGTTTTCTTGATAATCTTTGATGTTTTATAGGTACATAAGGGTTTGAAATGATGAGGATAACTTTGGGAGATATAGTGATACATAAAATAACTAATAATATCCATTTATTACTTCATAAAATAACATAAGTAACTTTGCAAGCACCTTCACTTTAGCTAGTCCAAATTGGCATGGTGAATAGAGAGTGATCATCAAGTGAGATGGTGATAAATTCAATTGGGAGGATTTTTAATGTCTACCTGATGGATATAGATACTTTAAGACCCTTGAAAAATTTCATACCATCTCTTTTATGGATTAGATGGAATAAATGATAAACATCTTAGTGCCAAATGTGAAGATAGGTCTAAAGAAGGATGATGGTGACTGTAGGCAATAAAAACACTTGTCTAAAATAATATCAATGATTAGGGACACATAAAATGAATTTTGGAGCCTATTTATAACCACCCCTTCATATTTAAATTATTTCATCTATCCTTACTCTTCCTTGGACTTCTCAATAAGGACCAAATGATGAAGGTAATTTTTAAGGAACTAATTGAAGAGTCCTATGCTAGAATTGAAGAGTTTCATGCCTCAGAGGGACATTTATCCAATGAGACCTTTCATGTTATTTATCACAATCCATTATCACACAAAAATAACACCTTATCTCATCTTGACACATGTTATTGTGACTCTTTAACTTCATTATTCTCTCTTCTCTCTCACATTATATAAGTATTAGATATTTTGGCTCTTGTAAATTAATTCCACACCATGTATGGAAAAGCCCTAATAGTTTGATGTTGTAATTTTACTTTAATAATATATGAAATATTTTTTTGAGTTCTTAAAAATCTTTTCTATCTTTTAAAAGTGATTAATGGCAAGGTTTAGTGATAAGCTTATATCCTTACTTCTCCCTGTCATTTCATGTCTTCTGCAAGAAGTTCTCATTCTAACATGTCATATGGATTATATCTAGTGTGTTTGGATTAATTAAAGTTTGAAAGTGTCCTTAGAGTCTTAAATATTACCTTTTTCAACTTACCTTGAGTTTTCTCATGCATATCACCTCTATATTTAAATACTAATGTTAGAATGTCTTAGGACTTTGAAGCTAGTTTGTAGGTCTTGTTTGTTAGTTAAATAAGTATGATGATATTGTTTAAATCCTTATGGTGCATCAAAACTTTAGAATATTTTATTTACATGCATATTTTTTCCCATTTTCCCACAAATAATTATTTAGTTTAAGTGATAAGCACTTTAATGTCAATTTAGGGAGCTAGCCCTTAAACCTAGAGGTCTACCTCTATTATAGGCAACCCACAGGCATAGAGGTATTCCAATGTTTCCTAAATATTAGAGTAGGATTGAAAAACCTCCTCTATGGTGAAATATTTGGTGACATCAATTCTTATAGGCTAAATTTCCCTTGTATGAATAACCTCATAGATTACAAATCCTTAATACTAGCCCTATAATTTTCCATAAAGCATAAGGTTAAATAACTAAGAGTGTTTGGGGACTCTAAATTAGTGGTAAACCAAGTTATAAGTGAGTTTAAATTCAATTTTTCTTAATTATGAAAATAGAATCATTAAGCTTGATATCTAATAGAAACATTTAATTCCTTCTTTTTCATCCCTATCCTTAGAGAATAGAACTAAATAATTGATTCTTTATCAAATTCTACTATGAATCTAGCTCCCTTGTATGACTTAATGTTACAATACTTTTCCATTGAGATTATACCATGCCCCTTATCCTATTAAAAAAATATTTTTTCAAATATTATTACCACATATTGGACTTATTAAATAGTTCAAGAGTCATTAGTGCTCAAATTTTAGATGAAAAGAATAGATATAATCTCCTTAATGAGGATTATGTTGAGGATGGTAACATGAATTTAAGAGAAACTTGTATCCTAAAGGTTATGATTTTTATATAAATAGTGTTTGACCTAGATAGGTCCACATAAAAATGAGATAAACTATCTCATATCAACCAATGATTTCACACAATTGACCTAGGGTCCATTTATCAACCCAAGGATGTCAAAATTGGTCTTGATTATACTCCAACTAAAAGAGGGAATCTCAAAATGTTACTTATATAGTATAAATATGTTAGTTATTACACATAAAAATACCTTAATGTATTTTACACAAGTGTAATAACACACTATCCCACTTAAACAATGATAAAAACCATTCTGATAGAGATAGTAACTTGTAAACCCTATCTTAGAGCCCCTTATCCATAACGAATTTCATAAATTTTTCTTAGCTAGGATTATTTTCCCAAACTACCATTATACTTAAGTATCTAACCTAATTATTATTCATAATAAGAATGGATAAATTAGATTGTGCATTGATTTTAGAAATCTAAATTGGGCCTTAGACAAAGATAATTATTCTTTGACCTCCTTGGATGATGTGTTTTAAATGGTAAGTGGCTCTCAGATGATTTCATTTTTGGATGGGTTCTTAGGGTAAAAATAGATCTTACTAAACCAAGGAGACTTATTCAAGACTACATTTACAATAAATTAGGGCACCTTTACCTACAAAAGGATGTAATTTAAACTCATTAATTTTGGGGCCACTTTCCATAGAACTATGCATTTTTCCTTGGAGGTTAATAAGTAAATGCATAATAATCTAAGGATGATCTAATTATATTTAAAAAATGCATGTGTTATCATGTTCACCACATGTATAAAATATTTGAGACATGCATTAGGTATGGTATCTCGCTTAACCTAAATAAAAGTGTCTTTGACATCATATAACATAATATCCTTAGTCATATTAACATAAAAGAAGCTATATACATTGATATTGAATGGTAAAATGTAATTTATAAGATACCTCTCCCTAACATCAAAAAATAATTGATTTCATTATTTGGCAAGATTAATTTTCCGTGCTAGTTTATATCTAGTTTTGATAAGATTATTAAAAATTTAAACACTCTACTGAAATAAGAAGCTAAAGTATAGTGGATTGCCTTAGCCAAAGAGGATTTTTATGACATTAATAATTCCATTATATAGGCACTAATCCTAATCATCCTAGCCTATGAAAATTATTTATACTCTATTCCTTTACCTATAAATATACCATAGTTGTTATGCTTAATATAAAAAATTAGTGAAGAAGAGCATCCGATAGCCTTCATGAGTATGAGTTTGAAGAATGCATAATTGAAATACCCCACCTTGGACAAACATTATTATGACTTAGTAAAGGCTATGAATAAATTTCAGCATTATATTATTAGAAACAAAATGTATGACATTATCCATGACCCAACCATAAAGCTCATGTTAGGATAAAATAAATTGGGGGCACATAGAGGTTGATGGATGGATAAGCAATAAGAGTATAACCTAGAAATTAAAATTTATAGAATGTTAAGAGGTAAAGGAATTACTTAATGAATCATAGAGATTGACCCAATGATCACTATGGTGTAGATGGATCAATAAAAAATGACTAGCCAAGACTAGTATGATCCAATCATCCACTATTTACTTTATGGGAATCCCCCTTTGGGACTAAATAAAACATAAAAGAGAGTTCTTAGATTGAATTTAGATCATTAACTTAAAAGAGAGGTTATTTATCATAATAAATATTAAGGTATATATCTCTGATGATTATCAAAATAAGAGGCCAAGGAAGTTATGACTAGCTTCAATGAAAATTTGGGCAATGGCCACCCCTCAAGAATAACTCAAAAAAATATGTGAGCTAGGTATTATTACAAAAAATATTCAAATATTAACATAACCATATATGGAATTGTCATGAATGTAAAACCTTTTCTAAGAGGGAGATTTACATGGAAATGCCACTCTATCCAATGGTATAATAGTGTCCCTTTAATAAAGGGGACTTGATTTTATTGGGATAATAAATCCTAACTCCTCAAGTTGTCACAAATTCATACTCATTACAACTTATCAATGTATAAGATGGATATATTCCATAGAAACAAGTAACAAATTCATGAAGTAATTGATAAAGTTCCTTTAAGATAATATAACCATGTGGTTTGGCATATAAATATAATTATTCTATGACAATGGCCTCGGTTACCAATCAACTAAACACATCGAGTGGACCTTTGAAAAAAATATCACCCTAAAGTTCTCATAAAATTATTATCCATAGTAAAATGGGTTATTTGAGCCACTAAAAAACATATAATGGATGACATCAAGAAGTTAGTTGAAAAGTAATATAGAGATCAAAACTCATTACTGAAGTATGCACTCTAACTTGATCACACCTTATATAAGTTATCCCACAAAATTTCACATTTCCTACTGATATATGGCTTGGATATTATGTTCTACATGACCCAAAAGTTGAATACATAAAATTTCATGTAGGATTATATGGATAATAATGACAATGTAAACACAAGGTTGTTGTACATTGTTAAAATGGATGATGCATGAGAAGGGGCCCTTTAGAGTTTCAGTAAACAATAGGCCACCATCAATAGTTTTTTTTATAATAAGTAATTTAAAATCATTTAGGATATCTAATTTAGTCATATTATGGAACAAGGCTCATGAAAATAAAGACCAACATTCCAAATTAGATCCACTCTTGATTGGTCCTATCAAATTGTTGAGTTACTCGAGTAAAATGCTTTTATACTTAATAATTTTTAAGGAAATAACTTCTCTCTACCTATGAATGGATATTTATTGAAGAATTACTTCTTGTTTGTGCCATCTATAGTCATCTCAAAGTATCCATAAGTGTGGTTTACAAGTATCATAGTCTTAAAGTTGTTTTATTTTGGTAGGGTGTTTATTTTAGTTTTTATTGGTGTGTTTGATTTTTTTCTTTCATTGATTTTTATTTTCATCATTTTCCTATGTCTACCCTGAATTCCTTCCTAAAAACTCATTGATAAGTAGTTTATTTTTGAATCCAAAGACTATGCAACCTACATCCACGTGTCCCCTAATTTGACCCCTTAAAATTTTAACGAACTATTAAAAATGTATTTCAAGAAACAATAACTATAAAATCTTATCTTCATTATTAAAAATTTGATAAAAATAAAAAATCATTTACATTATGCAACAAGAATGAACTCATTGATTCAAAAATGATTATGTTAATAAATAATAGTTTTATTACTGATAGGAGGTCAACATTTCACTATAAATATACTTAGAAGTCACATTGAATTCATAAAATAGCAGAGTTTACTCTAGTGGTAAGAACTAAGTAAATCAATAATTTACCTTGGCTACATTGGTTCTTGACCCTCTTGGATCAAAAATAGAAAAAACTATCAAAGTAAAATAAAGTATAATAATCTCAAGAAAATTACTATTTTTCTTCCTAAGAAAGCATGATTTGGAAAACCTCCATTGTAGGATTTTTGACCTAATTATCAATGGATTAGGACCTAGAGTGGAACCATAAGTGCCTTTATTAGGGATATAGATGTTTGGATAGAAGTAGATTAATTCCCAAGCTCTCCCTTCCCTACCCAATGTCTATAAAAGCTTTACCTTTTATGGGTTATAAACACCTAAGTTACCTCTAAGGTTTATCATGAATTCAAAATGGGGTAAAGGGAATTGAATCACTTTTTCACACGATATGACCTCTTAAAGGCACTAAAACCCAATATGTTATGTGATAAAGAATACTTAATCACTTAATTTATTCTTTGATTATATTTAATGTGGTTTCCATTATATATCTCATTGGTATAAGGTGAGAATCTATAATTATGGGTTTCAAGCACTAGGAAGTGTTTTCCCCACACAATCCCCATTTGTTGTGACCAACATGTTCCTTTTCAAAAAATAAAATGGGAACCTTTTAAGCTATAAATATTGAAAAAATATCCCCTTATTGAGCCTAGTATAAACCTTATATTATTTTAAAACCTCGATCCCATTCCCCATAAATGAATGCCAATGAGGTTTCAATCTTCAAGATCTCTATAAAATCTAATAAAGCCCACCTCTATATATATATATATATATATATATATATATATATTTCATAAGATTTTGTTTTGTATAAGTAGGTTTTATCATAATTCTATACTTAGTTTATTTTTTAGGAACTAACTTTTTCTTTTAGAAAATAGTCAACATCCCAGAGTCCCATAGTCAACATTTTGGAGTCCCTAATCATGATTCTAACATAATTATATACTTACTTTATTTTTTAGGAACTAAATTTTTCTTTTAGAAAATAGTCAACATCCCAGAGTCCCATAGTCAACATTTTGGAGTCCCTAAGTATAATTGGAACCCTCTTAGATGTTATTTATCAAATGTAATCAACCCTTCATTTGTGAAACTTTTTATAATAACTTAGTCTTTTTATACATTTTCTAGGTCCCAGAGTTGTCATATCCATGTACAAACAATAATAATAGTTCAATCATGAGGAAACACGTGTATTTCATATGCTAAGTGACCAAAGGTATCAAAATAGGTCTTGGAGGTGTTAGATCCACATAAAAATTTGGAAACTTACCCCTTTTAGGGATTAGCACATGTAACATCACAAACCCAAAGGATAGTTTTCATAGTCAGGCCTCAAAGCTATGAGATCACATATAAACTAAGAATCTAATCTAATCATGATGTCATGTGTACTTTCATATTCCATGTAGCTAAAGGTCCCTAACTAGTTCCTATAGGTGTTAGAAAATAAGATGGTTTATGAGTCCTAATCTAATCAATATGCACCATGTGTACTTTCATATACCCAAAGGACCATACACCTATAAAATTTCTTTTATGCTTATTTAATAACATCACCCCTTGGGACCTCTGCACTACAAGTGACACTTGGTAAACTTTCGATGCATCCTAAAAGGAATGAGATCTAAAATAGGTAACATTCCCACCATGTTATCTATGTTTAATGTCCCATTTGGTTAGATCATGATTCAATACCTAGATAGGTCCCATCACTACCAGTCAATCTAATCAAATCATGTTTTAAAAATATAAAATCTAATCAAAAAATGGAAATGACTATTTCAAAATCACACCATCAACTTAGAGATCAACTCATGTGCCATGAGCCCTCAATGACATTACTATGGAAATACCTTAGATCCCTATAAGGTCCCATTCAAATTGAGCTCATAGTTATCTATTCTCTATAATGTGAATTGATAAGAGTCTTCTACTTAATTATCCTTGAGAGCTCCTAAGGCACATTTTTATAGGATCTCACATGTGGGGGAGAAATATAAAGGAGAATGATGAAAGTCATATAAATTTAAGTAATAAATAGTGAAAGATTCTACCTCCAACCTTAATCCAAATCAAAATTTCAAGAAAAACACATTCCTCCAAGGGATCACATGGTATAAGCAATACAATGAGATCTTCTAAGAAATTGAAGACATATAGAATCCTGGTAGTAATGAAGATCCTAGGGATGATAATGTTGAATTAAAAATTAAGCTCATTGCACTTAGAAAGTTGGGCCTCAACAAAGCTACTACCAATCCCAAGGTTTCCCCTATGGATATATTTTCACAAACATGTTGAGGACATTCAAGTACCTTAGTTAAATCATCCACTCGCCCAATAGTGAACTCTAAATTATAGACATATATGTGACCACTTTCAAGAGATACTATAATATTTTAGAGGCAAAAATTCCCTATGACAAGGAGGTTACCACTATGTGGATGAAGATGCATTATGTGTATGAAACTCTAAATTATTGGGTTGAGGATACTGACCACTAGGTCAACAAGGATGATATTGACTCCTATACCATCAATCCTTATAGAGAGAGTGTTTGAGTTAGCATGTTGTTTCTCAATTATTTATAAGGTGAAAGTGACATTGTTCATGTGAATAAGTATTAGGTTCATCTACTCAACATCATGTAGAAAGGTAAGTAGATAATAACTCTCAGGGACATCATTAACTTCAACATATATTCTTAGGTCATTAGGTTTCATGTTAGGGGAAGTTCTACATGATGTCCTATTTAGTCAACACTACCTATGTCACCATAAATTTTAGAGGCATTATGTTACCTCAATGGAGATTATTATGTTACATTATTGATAAAGTATTATAAAAATTACATATCTACCACTTTAGGCATCACATAAGGGATGCTCACAACCATTTATATCCCCTATGTATCTAGTGATTAATGAGAAGCCCTTGTTGGGATTATTAGAAGAGGTGAAGGCTTCCATCCTAGCCATATATATCTATTTTTACTACTAATATCACATAATAATTAAGGTATAAAGCATATAATTAACTTTATTCAATCTACCCTGTATTTTCTTAGACTGGCTGAAAGTAATGGAGATTGATTTTGAGCTCATCAATGACATAGTTTGCCTCTACTTTTGTAAAAGACATAATTCCTATCCCCCACTCCCTATCATTACAAGGCACCATGAATATATAAAACTATCTACCATTTAGGCCATGTATATACATGAAGACTGACTTAATCTCCCCTTTGATAAGGATAGGTAATTGGATCTTCATGGTATGGTGAAGACTCATGTGGAACATTACTGGGATATGTTTTGATTACCAAATATCACCATGAGATCCACCTAAATGATGTTTTCCATCTCAAACCTAAAAATTATTCTAAGGTGATTTCCAAGCTTGAATTAGTTCAAATTTATAGGGAAAAATAGGCACAACCTAGGCCTATATTAGAAGATAGGCCTAGTCATCTACAACCTTCCATTGAAGTCCTAGTAATTGGTAGGAGGGTATTCCAATTGATCTTGTAAGGGGTCCCCATAAAATCCAATCCATCATATTCCACATCAACTTCACCTTTAGGGGACTCTCAAGTATTCCAACCTTATGTTTCTTGTTCCTTAAATTTCTCTATTAGCTTGAAGACTTAGCATAGTTTCCCTTGATTTCAAACTCTAGCATCAACAAAGCCTTTGACTCCCACCTCAGGCACATCAAGGTAGCAACCTATATCCCTCTTATTTTTCCAACTTGGGTTAAATATTCCCCTATGGTTTTCATTGAAATTCATTTAATACCTAGTGTGCATGTGTCCCCTAATTTTATAGCCTCTATTTATCCAAAAAAATCAATTACAATAGCCATGATCAATCTACCATCCTCAAGTGTCAATAGGGTACACAATGGAACATCTATACACCTCAATATATTTATATTTCCTCTCCTCCAAGTGTGGTAATATATCAAATGATCACTTAACATAAGCCTACCAAGTGATAAAATTTTATTGTCCCTAGGCCATCAATGCAACCTACTCCTACACCTACAACATCATCTTGGGCCTCCCTCTCTCTCACACTTGGTCCTTTGGGAATTAGATTTAATAGGACCATTTACTATATTAGGGTGAAAAATAATCTCTTAGGTACCATTGGTCCCCAAGTTTATATGACTCAAGACCAATTGATATCACACTTCTTCCTATGGGAAGATCACCCTACCCCCTATCCCTATACACCCACACCTCCCCCTCCATATTCCATCCCATTTTATGGCACTCCTCCATTATTACCACCTATACCTATATACACATAATATTTTTAACCTTTTATCACCTATTAAACTTTACATCTTGTAAGAACCCATCTAGACTCAAAATTTTTGAGTGCATGCCTTAAGGGGTACACTAGGAAAGGGGTGGGTAGACATTTGGTGCTTCATAGGATTATTGTCTCTTATTTCCACATTATTACCAATCCAACTAGATCTTAAAACCATTCCCTAAGCTATTACTTCTCCCTTGTACACTCTTCTAGTCTTTTTCCTCTTTTCATCCTTCTTTTCCTCACTTTGATCCCCTTTTACCAGTTGATTATACTAGGTCAATTGGGTTGACCTTGTATAGATTTCAGCCTTTGATAACTATATAAGGTTAATTAGGTCAACCCTATACCATTTATGGAATTTTTAGTTGAAATCTTTGTTAGCCCTTCGACCAAGCTAGTTTGGGACCTAATGATTTATCTCCTCAAAACATATAGGGTTGATTGGGTAAACCCTATATAGTTGACCTATTTGGAAGGATTTATGGTGAAATATACCTATAAATACAAGATCATTTCATCAATATTTAAATATACAATCAAGATTTATTATTCACTCATGCTTCTTTATAATTTTATCTTCCACCATTCTACTTGAGGAGTCTTAGCTTAGGGTTTCTACTTAGAGAATCTAGTCTTGTGGATAAGTTTTGGATGTTTTGGAATTTCTTAGTTATCCTTAAAAACCACAACAACCACTTGTGAATCCCCTTTGTCCAAGGGAGAGATTTAGTCTCGATGGGTTCACATTTAGGTAAGTATATTATAACTTTATTCTCCTCTCTTTAGTAGATAAAAGTAGCATAAGTATTGAATCGAATAATATTACTCTTCATATTCCATGTATTAGGGTCTTACTCATACTTAGCTTAATTGAGATTATCTTATACATGTTTTGATTGCTTTACTAACCCCTCATTTTGTGCCACAAGCTTTGGTGTGTACTAGATTAGATTCACTTTCTTGTTTATTAAAATAGAGTGAACATTAAACCTAGGACTCTTTTACGGTTGTTACATGATTGTGTTAAGCTATAGGATTTGGAACCCTTACTAACATGGTGTATTGTGACAAGTGATCCCCTAATGAGGTCTAGCGGATCCCCATCTTGGTCATGCTCCCATTTAACAAATGTATTCCCAATCAAAAGTGTAGGTATGCTCTATCTTATTCGAGCCAAGATTGATTTAAAGACATGATTAATTTATGATTGCATACATTATGGTGAACTTGATGTGAAACTTATCCCACCATTAGTTGGATTGTCTTCACCTTTCCACTTTATTCTTAGTATTTTATTTGCTTTAGCTTCACCTTCATAATACATTCTAGTGAACCTGATGTGAATAACCCTTATAGGATTTGTTTAACTTATTTCATTTATTTCATTCTTTCATCATTATTTTTATCATATATCTGCCATATTGGATCAACTCTATCAACCCAATATCTCTCTTCTATGCATAGATTCTTAGTTATAGGATACTTGATCGACCTTGTTGACCTAGTATAGGTTTTTAGATTTTTAGACTTCTAATTTAGCATACTAGGTCAACCCAATCAACCCTATAAATTTTTAAGCACTTAATAACAAGTTTATATAAAGCTTGATTAATGTAGTCGACCTAGTTAACAAAAAATTTAAGCATATATCAAGGTTCTTAAATGGCAATATTCATTTTATACATATTTGATCCACCAAGGTTACTTTTTATCTCTCTATCACTTTCTTTAGTCTTTCTTTTTACAGTTTGTAGTCTTTAAAATTTCCCTTACACAGTTAACTAGATCGACCCTACTGACCCTATTCTATATTTTATGCATACACTGTTGACTATATCAACATTGTACCTTGTTTTAAATTTTGAATTAACCTTATATGCTAGTAATTAATTCACACTTTCTTTTCTTATTGATTTCAGGCTTTGAATATATCACATAGCTTAATTAGGTGGGTTTTAATTAATCATTTAGTTTAAATATTTTTTATTTTATACACACATGACCAAATCACAAAATCTAAACAAACATTTCAACATTTGTCTACCCAAGGCTAACCTTCTTGGATTTCATCACCAAAGGGGACGCTGACTTGATACTCTGGTCAAGTATAAAGCATGGTTAATGGTATATTTTGGCTAAACACCTAACACCCTTATCACTACAATGTGTGAAGTGAGGGGTTAGTCCCAAATACCAATCCAATATCATTGCCACTATAGTCCCTTTCAACCCCAACTACCTGAAACCATCCTTAGATTGCCATTCTAGTTCCTTGCTTATAGCCAATTTCCCATCACATTTAAAAACATATTCTAATAATTTTATTAACATTTAGGTTGACCAATTAGTTATCTCTTTAATTTCCAAGTTGACTAATTCTTTGCTCAATTATATTTTGTATTGTAAAAAATTGCATTAGCCAGCATTGGTGCAAGGTTTTATGTTGTGTGCTTCAATTGGATTGGCCAACATTGATTCAATTGACTATTTGTTTCCTTTTTGATATTTCTTTTCAAATTAATTAAAAAAATTATCTTATTTCATTTCACAACCTATTATAGGCTTCTTAAATTTCCCTATCTGCTATATTGGGTCAACCTAGTCAACCCAATATCTTTTTCCAACCTCTATTCACTATACTAGATTGACCCAATTGACCCTATACTATTTTTAGACCCTATTTTTTCATTTTCTATCCTCTATTCATTATACTGGATTGACCCAATAGACCCTGTACTATTTTTAGACCCCATTTTTTATGGTAGGTCAACCTATTTGACCCTATACTATTTTCTACCTTCCTTTTTTATCAATCTAGTTCTCTATTTCTCATTATTTGCATTTTATTCACCTCTCTTCATTCATAATGAAGTCTCCTATTAAAATCTTCATGGAAAGCTTGAATCCATTTAGATATTATATGGGATGTTCATTTCTCCCTCTCTTTTCTTCCCAAGATCACCATTACTCTTGGGGCACATCTTCTTCTCCTTCATCCATGAACTATAGTATGGTAAAAATAACACCTCAAGATGAAGTTTATGGATCTAATATTTTCCTTACCAAGAAACTTATCATCTTCAAAATCTTCAAACTAATGTGGGAGTAATCAATACAAGTTTAATTAATAATCCCACTAATAATCCTTCTTCTATTAATCCTCCCCTAACACCAATTTGGGAAATACTCCTACCAACACCAACCCACCTCTTGATATAACTCAAATTTTAGCCCAAGTTATCCAACAAATGAACATAATGAAAAATTCTAACACTAACCAAATGATGTAATTTAAACAACATATAATCAACATGGATAATCAACCTCTAACTATGCATCCTCAAGCTAATCCCAATTTCATTCCTCTAGCTCTTTTAGATGCCTCAGGTAATGTTATTCCTCAACCCATAATGAATAAAAATATGCTTTAAACTATTCAAAATGTGCCTTTATCTCCCTTCATTATATCCATTGATATTGGTAACATATATCCAACTATCAAATATGATGGGACTAAAGACCCTACCTCATTTCTCAAAGCCTTTAGAAACCTTTACAAAGAGTGGATCCAAACTAATACCTTTGCCACAACTAAAATATTAGTGAAAACCTTAATTAGCAATGTATTATAATGGTATAATCAACTTACCCAAAATTTTATTTGGAAACTTGAAGATTTGGTTAATCCTTTGGTTAAAGATTTTCAACATAATGATCTTCCCAAAAATTATCTTAGCCACTTCATTAATGCTAAGTAATCTCCTATCGAATCAGTTCATAACTTTATCAAAAGATGGAAATCATTAGCCAATAAATACAACCATAACATGACTAGTGATAACTTATTCAAACTCTTTATCATTGCTTTAACTCCCACTCTTCAATATAAGGTTCTAACCTTTGATCCTTAAACACTTAATGAAGCTTTTGATCAAGCTAAACATCAAGAATTTATTATGAATCAATTAAAACCCAATCATAAACTCCTTAAAGGATATTTCCAAACATCTAATTCTATCACTAGTAATACTACATAAACCAAACTAGGAATTTCCAAAACCGATATTCCTTCACCTTCTCATACACCTCTTTCATTTCATCAAATGAAATAATTTTTGTTGCCCTCAAAACCTTTCATCTATTCCAATACTCCTCCTAAGTGGTATGCCCCCAATATATTTGGTTGGTTTCATGCCAACATTGGGCATTCTCATTAATCTTATAAAGGGCTCACTAATTTTTTTGTCTCCTATATACTTGGTGATTCATTCAATCATGAAGCTATGATCAATATTTGTCATCAAGAATACACTGTTGCTTTTCAAAAATGACAAACCTCTAAAGCTTAAAATTTAAATAACCAAAAATCTTCTTCAAATAATCAATCAAATACAATTTTTTTATGCCATTGATGCCGATTATGATTTATACTATACTAATACTCAATATGTCAACACTACTAAGGTCAATTATCATCATAATCTAGCTCATAAAGATCCTATTACCAAGCCTAAAAATCAATATTTGGAGGAATGACTTCTTAAATATAATACCACTACTAATGTTTATTTAGAAGCTAAATCTATTCCTCCAAAGTCTAATTTACCTCTTAAACCTCATACTAGTTCTGCTGAATTCCATTGGAAATTTCTTGAAGAACTCAACTTTATGCCTTGTAAGATTCCACTTATGAAGTTGGTTCACACTTCACCCTATCATCATAAGTTCCTTATGCAAAAACTCTAAGAAATTGATGATCCGTCCTCCTTAGATGAATAACTTCCTTTTATTGAATCTCAACCTACTAATGTAAATACCATTGAAACTGTGTCCTTATTTTAAGCCCTCTATTGAATTCCTTGAAGAGGAAATGATCAATGATGAAATTATCTTTCATTCTAATGATCCAACACTTTTCATCAAAGTATCTACTAATACCACTCTTATATATAAAGTTCTAGTTGATGAAGGTTATGGTATTAATGTGACATCTTTATGGCTCATCTAATAATTTTTTTATAACAAGGATCATCTTAAGAAAACCTATCTTAGTTGTAGTGGTTTTGATAAGACTAATCAAAATCCACTTGGTTGCATTTAGCTTCCATCAACCATTAGACCTAAGACTATTTGAATAAAGCTTATGATTCTTTATCTTCTTTTATCTTACAACATACTCCTTGGTCATCCATGGACTCATCAAATGAGGGCCATTGCTTCTTCTGGTAGCCAATGTATTAAATTATTACATAATATAAAATAGTATAAGCATGAATTTGATCCCAACCCATGGAGCATTCAACTTCCCAATCCTAAATCATAATATCATATCCCTACCATTCCTAAGATTAATAGTGTTTCTTTACCTAAGTTAATCAACATGAATCCTAATTTACAAGTTACTCTTATAGATTCTAATGATGATTAGCCCAATTATTTTTAACATACATAAAATAATACCAAGTTACCTCCTTACATTTCACAATGGGTTCCTCCTTCTCTATTACCTAGGGATCATACTATTCTTATTATTGATTAGATTACCAATGTTCCCCCTCCATGAAATGCTCAGGAGCCTTCTTTACCCAAAGATGCCTTCATTTGAAATGATTTTGGAGTGGACAAATTATTTCAATATCCTCATACATTCAATAATATCAATATTTCACCCTCTAAAACTCCCCTTGATTCTCAAGAATGTACAATTTCTCCAACATATGATGATAACTGTATAATAGCCCAAGCTCAATCTAGAGACTTGGATGTCCATCATTATCAAAAAACCTTAGCCAAAATTCATGATTTTAATTAAGATGTTTATACCATTTCTATGGATCATACTTTAAATTTTGAGTATCATGTACTTCCTTCCAATTCTCCTCTTATTGATACTCCTTTGGTGGTAGAGAAAATTATACCTTTTAGGCCTCCATAAATTTCTACACCTCCTTTACCACCTATCGATCCAATCATTACATATGATCACTCTCTTGTCATTGAACCCAATAATATTCCAACCCTTTCTGATCCATCTACTTCTTCTACTCTTAAAATTACACTAAATGCCAAGGCAATTAATTTTCATTAGATACATTCTATCACCATGACAATAAAATTATAGATTTTGAAGTAGATCTATAATCCACATAGTGATCTTTTCAAAGTTTGGATTTTTTAAGAAGGTCATCCACATAGTCCTCAATAATCCTATGGATAAGGTCATAGAAGATATAGGTCATGGCACATTAGTAGGTTAGACTAGCATTCATTAGTCTAAAAGGCATGACCCTATAGTAAAAGGTTCCCCAAGGGGTGGTAAAGGTAGTTTTGTGATAATCTTCAAGAGTAATTAATATTTGATTATAACCTAAGAACCCATCCATGAGAGATAACATCTCGTGGCTAACTATAAGATCAATAAGATGGTTGATTCTAGGTAGAGTAAATTCATATTTGGGGTAGTTGAGGTTGAGGTCATGAAAGTCCACATAAATGCATAGTCACCTTGTGGCTTTGGTGATAGGTAAAACATTTGAGACCCATTAGGGGTAGTCAATAGGTTGAATGAAATTGATAGATAGAAGGAATTGAATCTCTTCTTTGATGCAAAGGACTATGCGAGGGTGCATGTGTTGAAGATTCTACTTGATGGGCTTGGCATCATGGTTAGTGGTTATGATATGGGTAACAATGGTAGGGTTAATTCCAAGCATGTTATTATAAGACTAAGTGAATGTTATGTTGTAGTCTTGGAGGAAAGAGGGAAAATCCCAAAGTTACTTAACATTCAATGATTGGTGAAGTTTGACAATGTGGGGGTCATTTTGAGTACTGAAGTTGATATCTATGGTGTATTTTTTCAACATGGTCAATGTCTTAGGAGGAAGGGATTTATGGATTTAAGAATCTAGGGAACCAAATTAGGTGAGGATAAAATAATCATCCTAACACTAAATGGTGTTGATGGTAGGAGAGCCTTCTCTTATCATCTTAGGATGGGTCAAAGGGATGGTTATAGTCACACATTCCTTTCGATAAGTTAGGGGTCCAAGGTTGATCATGTTGATAAAAAAATTTAGGTGGGATGATATCATTATCCTCACATGTAGGATAAGGAGAGGTTGGTGAGGAAGGGGTATCTTCCTCAAAATGGTGGTGGTAGGTGGTTTGGGTTACTTATTTTTGGGAAGGATGAAACTAAAGCCATGCTTCTCATGTAGCTTCCTAGTTTCAATGGTGACTAGCTCATGTAGGCCATACTCATATCACCCAAGACCAAAGCCTTTCCAAGTACACTGATGGATGTATGTCTTGGTGAAGCTAAATTTATCTAAGGAGGAAAAACTAGTAGTGAATATAAGTAAATGGCCTTCGTATAAGTACAAAGGGTTTTTTCAAGTCTCCCATAGACAAAATGGGTATGATGGTGGGGAGGTCCAAAGAGAATGATAGTTTTGACATTAGGGTCATATCTCAACTGGTTGGTGAGTTTCCCATACTCATGTGGAATAGGGAAAGAATCAAGGGCTAAAAGTTGATACTCCCCCAGTGAAGGTGATGGAAGATTGATCTTAAAGGGTCCATGGTGGGTATGTGGTTTGAAGGGATAGAGGAACTAGTTGATGTCTCTTCAGTAAAAAGGGATATGATATCTACTTTGGTGGTTTAAGGTTGAATTTTAGCTACTGAGGGTGTGTTACATGGGGGTATAAGGACATCATTGGGGTGATAAGTCATGTTTCATGTTGAGAAAGGACTGGGGTCAACTTTGATGGTGATGACCTGACCTTCATACTCAAACTTAATATAATGGTGAAGGGTGGAGGGGACACAACCCATGGAGAAAATCTAGGGTCATTCCAATAAAACATTATATTAGAATTCACCATCCATTACATAAAATTTTTTGGGGAATGTGTTTGGTCTTAAATAGATATAGAGGATGATAGTTCCCAAGGTAGTGACCATTATATTATTGAATATGATTAAAGGATGGTTGAGGTTTTAGACATGAAATTGTCTAACAAGTTAAGTTAGTTATAGGCATGGGAGGAGATGATGTTAGTGTTAGTTCCCCCATCAATCATGACCCATTTTATATGGGTTTGGTTGATGTAAGTAGTAATAAAAAAGGGGGATCTGGGTCCTTGAGATGGATGGCAAGTACTTTCAAATCCTTAAAGGTAACAAGGTTGAAAATTTTAAGGGTGATAACAAAGGTTTCAAGAGGTTGGGGATATTTGGGTTAGACCTCAATGGATTTTAGAGCCTCTATTATTGCTTGGTACTGATGGGGAGATATAGAGATTAACTCATATAAGCTCATCTTCACCAAGGTTTGGTGAAGTTGCTTGAGGATAACTCTCCTGATGGATTTTGAGGGGTTAGATTAGGAGGTACCTAAAATAGACACCTTGGGTTTGGTTGAATATGGAGACAGATGGTTATGGGTTAGTTAGGAGGTTGAATATGGATACATCCATGAAATTGACACCTTATCCTGCCCCTTATACTATGATCTCATGATGATGTTGATAGTATGGATAGAAAGAGGGGTTGAGGTAGTAGATTATTTAGACTCATATTTAATTTACAGTGGGAGTGGAGTAGGTAAGCATTGGGTAGGTATGGTTACTGGTTACATTGGTACAGGTCTCATAGTGGGTTAATCTATTAATAGACCATCCTCATCATAAATCTAGTAGATAATAGATTAGGGAGTTTTGTAGTAATTTATATCATGGTCAGGTGTCTTATGATAAAAACACACTCGATGGTGATTATACTAGATGGATTTTAAAGTAATAGGGTAAAAGGGCCTGATGAGAATTAAGGCTAAACAATAGGTTTGTAATAACCTATGGAAAATAGTTGAGTAGGGTTTAGCTAAAGGTGGTAAAGGTGTAGTGGTCATTTATTTAATGAATGAGGTAGAGGGATGCTTGAAAATAGGTCTGGTGGTAGGTATTTTTGGTAGGGTGGTGCATTTGGTTGATGGCTTTAGTTTAGGTAAAGAGGTTGATGAGTTAGATGTGGAGGATTGGAAGGTAGGTAGCTTAGGTATTTCCAATGTGATGAAGAAAGTTTCATCAAAAAGAAACTATGAAGGTGTGACTAAAAGAGGTGGTGGGGTTTTGGTAGAGATATGGGGCTTTCTACTCAATGTAAAGGGATGAGATCCCAAAATGGAAGGCAAGGTTAAGGGATGTAAAATTTAGGGCTTCAATAATTTATATGGTTTGAACTCTTTGGTCACTTTAGTTTGGTGCTTGGTTGGTGGAGTTGAAGGGGTTAGGTCCACTTTCACCGATGGATGACTAAAGCTTAGTGTAGGGAAGGTACCAAAGATTTTAGTTATTTTGGTTAGGGTGATAAAAGAGGGTCTATCCATTTGGGTCTTGGTTGACTTATGTGGTTGAGGATTTTTTTGTTTGGTAGAGGTCTTGGTTGGGTGGGTGGAGGTTTTGATTGGTTGGGTAGATATGGTAATAGGTTGGTCAATAGAAGTGGAGGGTTGGTCTATCAAAGAAAGGGTTAAATGTTTTAGTTTGGTAATATAAGGGAGACCTAGTTATTACCAAAGGTAACTTGGTCTAATTTGGGTTTTGAAATGAATTCTAATCTTTAAACTTATTGTGAGAATGG
Organism: Torreya grandis; assembly: GCA_037957365.1. Classification (NCBI taxonomy): domain Eukaryota; kingdom Viridiplantae; phylum Streptophyta; class Pinopsida; order Cupressales; family Taxaceae; genus Torreya; species Torreya grandis. Next base: position 757,100 of record JARHVA010004331.1, on the reverse strand, counting down.
TTTATAGACCAATTTTGCTTCTTGGGTAGTAGGTTTAAAGGATACACACATAGGTTGGGAAAGGGGGATGATAACCTTGTCCTCTTCCTCAATAAAAGGATGTAAGGTTGAGATAGGTGGATCCTCTATGGGAGGGGTGGACATGGGGATTTATTCCTTGAGAATTATCTCTAAAGAAGGGGTGGGTTGCTTGGTAGGTGAAGGTGAAGGTTGTTGGGGATCAACCAACAATCTTGATTACTATGTGAAAGCAACTAAATGTGGAATTAAACCAAAATGATAAGTAACTAGAATTATAAATAGCAAAGAAAAAGAGATACAAGAAACCACCCTAAAAACTTGTATTAAACTCTTCACAGAAGGAATACAATTGAAGAAACTTCTTTTCTTCCACACCTCTCTTAGATGTATAGATCTCTTTCTAGATCTCTTTCCCTCAAGAGTTCTCTCTCTCAATTACAATCAACTCCAACAACCTGGATTGATACACATATACAATTCTTGTACTATTCTATTAAGCTATAAAGATCTAATCTTATATATAATATTAGGAAACATGAGCATACAATCACAACCATTAGATGCACCTCCTAATCAAGGGCTCAAAATAGTCTTACTAAAGATAGAGATGCAGACTTAGGACTAACACTTAATCCTATCATGCAAACAATCTATTCTATCCATGAAAATAGCATTCTAGATGCATAGGTGATTGACGTCAGTCCCTTCCTATCTGCCTGTGACCGACGTCGACCGATCAATGACCAACGTCTGCATCTCCTAGTTGACTCCTGACCGACGCCGGTGACTGTGTAAATCCTACAACTTGCAAACTCACTCATTTGGTGAAGCTTTTAGCTCCACAACTCAACAAAGGTTGGGTAGTGATGGTTGGATATTCTGATATGTCAATTGAAAGGGAGGCTAGTGGCTCCACTACCTCAATAATTAGAGAGGGAGAGGATGGTGATTTTTTAGTTTGAATGTCTAAAGGAAAGGAAGGTAAGTCCATTATCTAAATATATGGAAGAGGTGGAGGACCGTAAGATTAGATACTAGGTGGTTCGATAATGAGTGCATCAAGGTTCATGTTAACTATATGGGCATAATGAGAAATATAAACATTGTTGTTCTCATTCTTGGTAGGAATATAGTTTGGGAAGGGTTTGCTAAATATATCAAGGTCTTATTTCGATGGTGCATTAGGGTTTTCCAATGCAATCTCCCCCTTGTCAATGAGGGATTGGATAAGGATCTTGAAGGTGTTGCACATACTGATGTCATGTCCTATTACCTGATGAAAGGTACATAGATCATTATTTCTGAACCAACTAGGTGCAAGACAAGAAGAATAAAACTAATGAGGAGGTTTATAGGAGGAAGTTGAATGATGTTGGCTTTTAATAACTTTTCCAAGATGGATGCATAAGATTCTTCAAGTAGAGTGAATTTCTTTTAGTTGTTTTAGTTTTGGCTCCTCATTTTTTTCTTTGAGGAACTAGAGTAACTTGGGTCGTTGATGGAAGGTGGATGAGTGGTTTTAATGAAAACTGTGTTGGTAATGCCTTTGCTTTTATATTAATATTAGATTGATTACTTGACTTGGAAGAAGAGGTCTCATTAGTTTTGTAGGTTGAGTTTATATTTTTGAGATTTAGGTTCCCTTTGTTAGTAGCTCTCTTATCCAACTTATGCACCATGGTAAAATATTCATCAAATGTTTGGAATATTAGGACATGTAGTGTGGAGGATATAAGCTTAGCGCATGCCCAAGAAAAGAGCTCTATGATTTTAGGCTAAGGTAGGGAGAATGAAAGTTAGTTAATTAGGTTCCTCTAATGAGCCACAAAAATAGTAATGAATTCATCCTCAAACTATCAGATAGAGTAGAGGTCAATGATAGAAACTTTCTTGGAGATATTGATTGAAAAATGGTCTAAGAAGGTTTGAGCCAGTTGGGTGAAAGAGAAAAAGGAGTTCTTGGGTATGACATTATACTAATCTAATGCCAGGTAGGCTAGAAATATGGGGAAGGTGTAGAGAAGAAGGACATCATCATAGGTGATGAGATAACAAGCATGCTAAATTCCCTAAGGTGCTATTGGGGATCCTCCTTACTTTGAAATTTAGAGAACTTAGGAAGTTACCATTGGGGAGGATATGGCCAGATAGGTATAGATGGATGTATGGGTTCATTACATATTTGGTCATATGAAAAGATGTTATGAGAACCTAAAATGGATGACTCTAAGGTGGTCATATTATCCATAAGCATCTTCAATAGGTCTTTTTGGGGTTATACATCTAGAAAGTTATAAAATGCATACTAATGCGGTGGTCAGGAGACATTTAGATAGTGGGTAGAAGGTTGGGAGGCTAGCATATATTGGTAGGTGGATATCAATGGTTGAGTGGAAGATACATAAGAGTAGGTAGATGTAGGTGGTTGGGTAGTGGGTAGGGGTACATGTCCTTATAGGTTAGGGATGTATCCAAAGTTTGGTGTAAGGGGTACTTGTTGGATAGGAGTGGTAGTTGGGGTGGTAATTGATGGAAGGGTGGTGACCTTTGTACTAATTGGTGGCAAGGTAGAGGTTATAGACACCATGAGGCTTTGAAGTAGAGTAGTGATTGGTATATTGGGGGTAGCTTAAGGAAGGTTGGTACTACTAGAGGTAGGCATTCTTATTATAGAGGAGTGGTTGGTAAGAGTGAAAGGCATAAGGGCACTGGTAGTTTAGGTTGGTTGGTTTTCTATGGTAACCTCAAAGGGGGTGTTAGTTGATGAGGAATCTTGGGTAGTTAATGGTTGGTTAGTAACTATGGAAATATAGGTACTCCCCATGAGGTGGGGAGGCATGTCATAAGGTATATCTATGGGTGGGGCCAAAGCCAAGATATGGTATGACATGGTTGTAATATAATGTTGCAATGCTATGGGATTATTATCTATGAAAGTGGTAAAATACATATCTACTTAAGGAACATCCCAAGGGAAAGTAGGACTTCCCAAAGGGTGAGAAGAGGTAGAAGAGGTAGGTTGGCTTGGTGATGGGTTTTGCTCTGTGAGGTCTCTTTGTTGTTGGTGAGCGAGAACCATATGAGATAGAGGAGATAGGAATTAAAAACAACCTCACTAATCGAATAAAGAGAAGACAAGAAATAATAAAATAAATAAAATCACACTCTAAAATATACGTTAAACAATAGATTTTTAATTAATCTTGATTTTGGATTATACCTTATGAATTTGTGTGTCTAAAATTGGTTTATAGAATGGGTACTAGAGAGGAAGTCTAAGGTTGGATTCAGGTTATGTTTAGGAACTCAAAAAGAATTTGTATTGGAATCAATATGTGGCTTAGTATTGGGGCTTACCCCCTCACTTCACACACCACAATGATAAGGGTATCGGGTGCTTAGCCAATATATATTGATATTCAAAGATTGTATTCAATTAGAGAGCTAAGTTGGTTCTCCCCTTGATAATGACCTCCAAGTGGAATTACAAGTAAAGGGTAAGGTTATCACTAGGTGATGAAATCCTAGTCGAGCCTTGTCTCAATTTTTTTTGATGTTTAATTGATGAAAGTGGTTTGGTTGAGTGTGTGCAATAGAGTGAAGCTACGATAGATTACTTTTATTTTAAGTTAATCTATGTGAACTAAACTTTCAATAATTCAATGTATGCACTTAATTTTAATCCCAAAAGAAGCCTTTGATTTTATTAATAGGAATATGATATAGAGATAATGCAAGTAAACAAGAACTCAAGTAAATACATAAGAGTCCCACTAGGCATGCCAAAATGTTTCAATAAATTTTAACTTCTTGTTTTAGAAAGGGAAAAGAAGAAAATAAGTATGATTATGGTTGAAAAACCTATTTGATTGTGCATGTGTGGAATTAAAAGATTGTGAAGAGCTCCTCTTTGGATTGGGAGGATGACATGTAGATAAGAAAACACTAAAGTAAATTTATTTGTTAGACAGATAGTTGAGTGGATTGCCTAGTGATATCTAGATCCTAAAAGTAAGAGCTTTTAGGTTGTCAATTAACACATTTTAAATAATTAAGTTTATAAATAGAATAGAAAGTAATTACATCAATAGTCAAAGGGTACTAGAATTGAGCATAAGAATGCTTGATTAAGAAATAGACTAGAAATGATTAATATAGTGATAATCTAATTTATACTAGTGTTAAATGGTTAGGGTATGCTTCAAAAAATTAGGTAGGGTATGTGAACAAGTAAGGACATAAAAAATTAGATTTGGTTTAGAGTAGGTGGATGAAAATAGCTTTCTAGAATTTACTACCATAGTGATCATCAGTGGTTGGGTTGATTGTCGGTGGTTAAGGTGATCATCAATGATCAAGGTGACTATCAGTGATTGGATAGACCATCAGTGGTTGAGACAACTATTAATGGTTACTAGTTTTAAATCTAGATTGATAATAGGTTTATTTATAGGATCTCAAAGTGAGATTCCAAGAGTTGGGTAGGTGATGGGTTATGATAAAAAAGTAAATAAAGTAATGGAATATTAAAAACTAAGTAGTTAGCTTATAAAAGGTAGATTGGGTGGATGCTTGAGGTGGTTGACTTATTGGTGGAGTCTAGTGTGATTCTAATAGAGTAATGGTACTTGGAACTTTTAGCAGAGCTATGATTTAAGTTGGATCTTTGACATGGTAGTTGGTTCACTAGATTGTTGATGATGATTGACCTAAAAAAAGAAAATTTTGGATGCACAGTCTCTTGATAATATTTATAGATCCATTTCACCTCTTTTTTCTTCTCTTCTTATAGGCAAGGCAATAGAGTTGAAACAAGACATGAATTGGGATTATTAATTTTAAATCACACATGTAATGGCTTGTAACTATATTTAGATGAGTTATTTTTAGAAAAGCAAGGTGGGAGAGTTTGTATGTTAGTGGTTAAGGAGGTGCACCCTGATTGTCGATGGTTAGGGTGACCATCAATGGTTTATCTGACCATCAATGGTTAAGGGTGAAGGGTCATATTAGGTAAAAATTAGAGTTAAGCCAATTTATCTAAACTAACTATGGTTAGGTTTGGTTAGGGTTTAAAGAGTCTGATTGGTTTCAAGAGGGTCCCAAGGTGGTTAAGAGGTATTTCAACATTTGAAATTGTAATATGTAGATTTTTGGTGTTTACAGTGAGTTCTACAATGGGATCCCACTCATCATAACCCATAAGGATATTGTTATATATAGGTACATAATGATTAAGAAGATCTTTAGAAGGTGGATATGAAGAGCATTGAAATTTATGTTGATAATAATGAGAAGGTTGAAAAGAAGGTTTTAAATTATTTTTTGATGAAGAAGTAGTTGGTTTACATTGATCTTGAAGTTTAGAAGAAGTTTAGTAGAAATTAGATTGTCATTAGTATTAGAATATGATGGGAGATAAGTAGAGATAGCATGGGATGTGTCATCCAAGGGAGAATCATAAATTAGATCATCAAAATAAATAAGGTCTTCTTTTCCTAACTCATTCAAATGAGTTGGAGAAGAATCCTGGATAACACGATATGTCTTATGGGAAGGAGGAGTGTAGATGGGTTGTGAATCAATGAAAGCCACCAATATTTGCATATTGGTCATGCTAACCACATTCTCTTTATAATTTGGTTCAATAAGACTTTCTATGTTATTGGTGGAAGAAGTGGACTTATCTTGACCTTCTTGGATTGGTTGATGATTAGGCAAGGGGTATTTATAGATAGCTAAATGAGTGTTTTCTTGATTTAAGGTTTGCATTTTATCATGTTATTTATAATCTTTAAAATCAATCTCATAGGCTTTTTGATGCTCGTGAATAATGAAATCATGATCAAAATTTGGGCTAAGAAGAAATTCCATAGCTAAATTATAGAATTGTCTATAGGTCTCATGAGAGTGACCCCAACTAGCATGAAACCAACAAAACTTATTAGGATCATACCATGATTTCATAGGGTGAGTAAGGTCAATATCTAAAGGAAGAGGCTTGGGTAGATGTTTAAGCAATTCAACTTAGGAGAAAGGTTTATGGACATTAATGTTGTTTGTTGAGAAATCAGGATTAGTGTATTATTGAGAAGGAGATGGTTACAAAAAAAGGCTATGAATGATAGTTTGTACATTATGAATGGTGTCAAATGAATTGGTAACACCGTCATTATAATATTATAGTTTTTTATTTTTACTAATAGGCGAGGGCTAGTGGAAGGTTGGGGTGGCTTGAATTAATGCATGATGAAATCTTATCTTTTGGCTTGATCGATAGCTTCCTCCAAGGTATGTGGAGAAAGGGTATGGAATTGATATTGTAATTTAGGAAATAAATAATTTGTAAAAAGATGAAAGATATTGTCATCTTCCATGCCATTTTCACATTTATTTGAAAAAGTCTTCCATCTCTTGACAAAGTTTTGGGTAGTTTCATTTTTATTTTGTTTGCAATTGATGAAATGGGCTAAAGTGTTCTCTAGAAGATCACTATTTTGAAATGGTTGTACTAAAGCATTGAATAAGTCTTCCAAACTAGTGATATAATGTGTTCTAAGTTGATTATACCAATCCAAGGCATCACTTATGAGGGTTTTGGCTAGGAGTTTGGTAGCGGCTATGAACTAGGAATTTGACTAAAAAGAGGAGATTAGTGTTGTGTTAGTGACAAAATGCACAAAACAAATTGACAAAGAACACAATAAACTAACACATTAATTCCTAGTTACTAGGGTGAGCTTAGTAACAAAAATAAATGAAAAAAATAACTAAAATTTAAGGAAAACAAGAATTCCTTCACAATATTTGGATGCTCTAAATGCCTTTGTAGTAGTTTGCTCAGTTTTGCGCTCGCAAAGTCCTTGGTAATGGAAGCTTGACTAACTCCATCTCTCCTTGGCACCTTTGGCTTGTGGCTTGGCTTGGGATCAATTTGGCATGGTAACACTAGTTTTCATGAAGCTTTTGGAACCAATCCTGCATTATAAATTTTCACAAATTAAGCTTTTTTTTATGTTCATAGCCTCTTTATTTATAGATTTTTGAGATTGATAAGAATCAAGATGAACCGTCCATCCTGAGATAAAGATGTATGGTTGAGGATTAATTAAATTTTTTGGAATTAAGTTTATAATTATCCTCATCATGACATTATAAAAATGGGTAATTAAGAGGCATGGAGGGAAGTGAGGAGGCATGGAGGGCATGAATCTTGATATTTGTGGCATTTATGGCTTAAAGATGTCTTCCTAAGAAATGAGGTCACTTGATGATGCCGTTATTCAATATTCATTTACAAAATAAATTATTCAACAAATTTTCATGGAATTCTTGATTAGACTCTAATTTGGTTTAATTAGCTCTTAATCATATTTAAGCACTTTATGCACATATTACTCAAATTAATCAGAATGCCTTGTTATTGGTCCAAAATTTGACTGGATTAGAATTGGAAGGCAATGTTAGATATATTAGATACATTATCCCATTTATAATATTATCAATAACAAATAACAAATAACAAAAGCATGTGTCTTATGTAAGAGATTTGATAGGAAAGAACAATCCAGAGCACCTAAGTGCAAAGTTGGTATTTTTGACTTAGAATGATTTGATCAAAGTTAGCTAGCCCATAAATTGCATTTTCCTATTTAGAGATAACCTAGCCAAAATCAACACTTGAATATATCAATTTCAACTCATTTAATGAATTTTAGTGTTTTTAGGCCAAATTGTGCACTTTAGGTGGAAATTGGTCAAAATCCTAGTTGAAGGTTATTGGTGGCCAGATTTAGGTGTCTATAGTTTGCCCATCTTGGAAAGATGCTTCAACCCATAGCCAAAGCAATATCTTCTCAAATAATGAGAGATGACCTATATGCCAACAAGAAGATGATGATTAAATAAAAAATCTCCAAATGATTTTGGGAAGCCTATGATGATACCCACTCGAGGGAGTGGTCATCACATATGTTGATGGATGGTCCCTCAAAAAGAAACAAGAAGAAAGGTGGAATTAACTTATGGTTGAGATTAATCCAAATGAGAAAATGCTTGCATGAATTGATTTAAAAATGATGATGATTTGCCAAAAGGTAGTTATAATCAAGAATAAAAGTCAAAATAATGATTTGCCCATAGGTGGTTATAATCATTATGAGGACCTAAATTAGCTAAAGATGATTGTGCCCTAATTAGGGTTGATTAGCAAGCATAATGCAAGGACATAACCTAGAATATATATTAAATATGAGTAGGTATAAAGTGATGAAAGAGATGGATAGAGGAATGAGATTGATTAATAGAATGATTTAATTATACCTATCAATGAGGATATGCTCATCTTGATTAACAATGATACAACTAGAATGGTTAAATGAGTTATATTGATCAAGGTGGGTGGGAGGATTTGCCAAGGTTTAAAGGAGAAATTTTTTATAGTTCCATTAATTGTAGACCTTCTTGAAGCTAATTTTTTCTATAGCATGTGGTGGTAGGCTTCAAAAAGAAAACCATGAAGACTTGGCTGAAAAATGCATAAGGGCTGACTCCTAATATCCAATAAATACTCAAAAATGAATCACCAATGATAAAAACCATGATGACAATGTTAACATATGAATATGGATGGACTCAAGAATAATGTTTTTAAGGAATCACTTAATGAACAAACATAGACTAATTCAAGGAAACAATGATAAAATCAAACATACAGGCAAATGAACAAACAAACAAACAAACAAAAAACAAAAAAAAGAAAGCTTGAAAACAAAAGCAAAAGAAAGCATCCTAATAATGACCATGCCCCAATAAGGCAGATCAAGGATAACTGACTAGACTTAGATAGGACAAATGTTTTTAGATTTTTGAAATGTTATGAATGTTTTTGTCATTTTGAGGTATCTTAACTTGTTAGAGAATGACAATATACCTACTTACAAAATGGTGAGAGTGTATGGATTAGGTTTCTCACAAAATAATGAGAGCGTATGGAAAGGGGGGCTGAGATGACCTCAACATGAATTGAACATGACCCACATAGTCCTGAAATGACCTCAAGTCATAGTAATTATATCCATACAAAAGGTAGAGAAAAAAAACTAGGTCCCATCAAGCTCTCAAATCTAGCAAATGGATAGTCAAATGAAAATAATAATGGCAAGGTGATGTGGCAATGCATGGTAAAATGGTGTTTCCACTAATTTTTCCATATGAGGTTATAACTAAGATAAAATGGCATGGTAAGGTGATGTGGCAATGCATGTTAAAATGGTGTTTCCCCTAATTTGTCCATATGAGGTTATAACTAAGATAAAATGGCATAGGTCAATGATACTAATTTTCCCATAAGTGGTTATAATTAGTAGTGAAACTGGTGAGACATAAATTTATCCATAAGTGATTATAATCAGGCTCACATAAACAAACTTGATAGGATGAAAGATATCTTGTCAGATCAACTGTCACACTAATTTAATAGACTATCATTATAAACATATATTGGATTAATTATTGAAACTTTATTGGAATCCCCTCACAAAAATTTCAAGAAGAACCAAAGGAACCAAGATCAAAATAGGATTGGGTAGGATGACTAAAAAAAGGCTTTAATTTAGATAAGAATGGAATGATATGATGGATAAAATGGTAAAAGGGTTTTCCCCCAAGTGATAGGGTGAATATAAATAATATGCAACAAAGGAAAATGGACATGTAATAATCATAATGGCATGGCAATGAAATGTTATGGTACATATTTTTGGCTTAGGTGTGGTTTTTGATTCTATTATTCCTACTGATGGGGAGATGCATGTTTTAATCAAAAAATGATACAAAAAAAAATACTTGAACATGTTAATTACTATCCCACACCTCATCTGAATAGTTGCTCTATCAAGAACTAGCTATATATTTGGTTGTTAAGAATGCTTTTATGATCTTCATTAGTCATTGATTCTGATTCTGCCAAGCATTGAGACAAGGTATCTTTGTAGCCTCTACAAAGGAAAGTTAAGCCATGGATGGTAAATAGGGATAAAATTTAGATGATAGTTTGTTTTTGAAATGGAATATGGAATAGTAGGGAAACAAATAATGATCGAGACTTTCAGTCACATGTAATGTTTTTGATGCTAAATTCAATATAACTTTTGATGTGGCAGGGTCGAAGACTTTTTATCTTAATAAGACCACCATATTTTATTTTTGTTTGATCTTGAGAGTATCTATCATCTAATTAGGCTATAGATTGGAAGCTCTTTTTATTTGAACCTTGATTTTGTCTTCTTCAAGTAGTGAAGAAATTTTGTTCTCAATTATTAGTGCTTCAATGAGGTTTTCACCAATAAAGGTGTCTTGATTATCTCATAGCACCTCCGAGAAGGTTTCACTAATGAACAATGGATTTTGACTATGATTTTATTCTAGCACTTCTAAAAATATTTCACTAGAAGATGCTAAGTTATAACTTTGATTGTCCCCTAGTGCCTCTAAAAAGGTTTCACTAGGAGAGTGCTCTTCTACTACATGAATGTGGTCTTGGCCTCCTTACTCTTCTTCAACTTCTATGTCACCATAGATGTAGTTTGTAAAAGTGTGATTCTATAGATCCCAATTGACACTTATGGGAGATGGAATGTCAATAATATGGCTATTTTGGTTGATGGTGATGGCCTATGAAATGGTAATGGAATGGGGAAAGGTCACATAATCCTCATAGAAGATACTAGGATAAATTATGAAGAAACTAAAGTGCTCATCCTCAAAAACTATATAAGGAGCACAAATGTACTCAAATTGATATATGAGGAATGAATAACCAATGTTGTAATAGCCATGAACATATTCTTCTTCTGAATCTAATTCTAACTCAAGGGACTCTGAATCCAAGGTCGAGATTAATGTTGATTCTAATTCTAAATTTGATGTTGGTTCAAGAATAAAACCTAACTCTAAATCTAATTATTTATTTGATGGGTGCTCTGTTACAATGATGTCTTGTTAAATATTTGGTATTGGACAAGTAATAGCCTATGATGGCATAATGGGATCCACAAGAACTGGTTTGTCAAAGTGAGACTCCTCTATGATAGGAAAAAGGTCTATGTACTTAGGGATATGATATATTATTGTATATGGGTTGATGGAGATGTCTACATGTGTCACACATCCCCCTTATTAGTTATATGGGTCCAATATATTAGGATAATGGAGTAACTTGTCGAATTAATGCATTGGGTAATGGTCAACCTACATTAGGATTACGAGGTTACCCATCCATTAGAGGTCTATATAAAGGAGATGATTATCATTGTAAAGATAGGAAGTAAGCATTGAGTCTTCTATTATAAGAGGATATTGGAGGTTGTCCCCTCGAAGAGACATTATGGAGTTATTCATTCCTGAAGGAGTATTGTTGGTGTTGCCCTACCTTAAGGGTATTATGCATATATTGAATATTTGGAGATCTTGATCCACCAATATCTATTATGTTGAATTGATCTACATTTATTCTACATTATTTATAAATATTATAAGTGTGGATCATAACAAGTGGTATCAGAGCTTTGATTTGGGCAATTTGTGGGTGGTGAAACCCTAGTTTTGTGGAATCATCACTATATTTTGATTGATTTTGAATTTATACACAAACTTTTTTATTAGACATGGATAATATTTTAAGGAAGGAACAGTAAAAAAATTGAGGTTTTTTTATTAGTTTTGTGGGAGTTATTAATATTTTAGGTTTTTTACTGATATGGCTATATCTTCTGAAATATAAGGATTTTCTCTTCAAAATTTTTACTAAAGATATAATAAAATAAAAGAGAAACAAAGTAAAAATTTAATAATTTGTTAAATTATTTTGAGTGAGTTATTATGATTTTAGTATTTTTCATTTATTCACTCTACAGGTCATAATTTGTGGATTTTTTTCACAATTTTTTTTCTAAAGTTACAATATAATAAGAGGAAGATATAGTAAAAATTTGAGATATTTTTGATGTGATTTAAATGAGTTATTGACATTTTTAGATTTCACATACCCTAGTTTTTATTTGTGAATCATGAAGATGCAAAATTTATTAGGGGAGGATGATATTAATGCTAGAGAATGGTGGCTCCTTTTGGATAATCTTTTTAAAAAAAATTTGGGCAAAGATTATTAGTTCCTTTTTTGTTTGGGATTGCACTAGATTGGTTTGGTCAGTTGAGCTTTATAGAAAGGTTTTCTTCATGGGAAGAATTGGAACAAATCTTCCTAGATAATTGGGCTATAAAAGAAGAAGAAGAAGAAGAAGAAGAAGAAGAAGAAGAAGAAGAAGAAGAAGAAGAAGAAGAAGAAAAAGTAAAATAAGAAGAAGTAGAAGAATCAGAAGAAGAAGAAGAAGAAGAAGAAGAAGAAGAAGAAGTAGACAAAGAAGAAGAAGAAGAAGAATTAGATGATAAGGGTCCAAATAATTTGGCAAATCTGAGTCAATTTTTTAATTTCATGGATGCATTCAAAATAAGAAGGTTTTTATGTCCATAAACCCTACTAGTAAGTATAACCTCATCAACATAAATGTGGCCAAGCATCTACATGTTCAAGCAAAGAATATCAAGGAGGTTCAAGTAGATGGTAAGAATATTTAAATGTTTGAAGATTTGAAGGTCATTATGAAAAAATATGTTTTACATTCATATTTTTATGCTTGGGATATGGATGATATGGATATAGTTATTAGATATCCATGGTTAGAGACTTTGGTAATAATCAATATTAATGTTCAAAAAAAGTTCATGAAGTTTTGGTATAGGAAAAAAAAGGTCACTATATAGGATATCATATTGGGAAATATACCAATAATAGGCAAGGAAGATCATGAGGATGAGATTGAAACAAGTGATGAAGATCATGAGGAAGATTTAGATAAAGGCATACTACAATAAAAAATGAACACTTCATCTACTCAAGAGACAGAGATGGAAAAAGTGGAAATGGTAAAAGATAAGGTGGAAAAAGTTGAGGTATATAGACACCCACATAATCATGAGAGGAAACAATCATGGAACCAGATGAAAGAGTGTCATAATAACAATCATTTTGGTTATGCAATAAATCAGAATTTTAATCACAATGTCTATGCATGGAAGCTAAAGAAGAATTACTATGATCAAGTATGGAATCATAGGAATGCAATAGCCTATGGAATATGGAATGAATGGGAAAATCACTCTGATTATGCATGGAAAAATACCTACTATGGTAATGGATGGAATAAGAGTAGCACAGTGAAATATGGTACATGGAATCAAAAGAGGAATAGTTATGCATGGACACCAAAGTAGTATAGTTATGATTATGAACATTATCAAAGGAGAATACATGGAGAGATATCACCTACTAAGATCACATATGGGTGGCTCAAAGATCAAGATTGGATACAAGTGTGCAATAATTTGAAGCCTATTCATTATTTAGTTTCTTCTTATGTTTCAAGGATGAAACATGTCAAAGAAGGAGGTAATGCTATATACCTAGGGATATGATATATTAATGTATATGGGTTGATGGAGATGACAACATGTGGTACACATCCCCATTAGTATTTATATGGGTCTAATATATTAGGATAATGGAATAACTTACAGAATTAGTGCATTGGGTAATAGTCAGCCTACATTAGGATTAGGAGGTTACCCATACATTAGAGGTCTATTTAAAGGAGATTATTATCATTATAAAGATATCAAGTATTGAGTCTTCTATTGTAAGAGGATATTGGAGGTTGTCCCCTCGAAGCGACATCATGGAGTTATTCCTTCCTAAAGAAGTATTATTGGTGTTGCCCTACCTTAAGGGTATTCTACATATATTGAGCATTTGGACATCTTGGTCCACCAATATCTATTATGTTGAATTGATCTTTACATTATTTTTGAATATTATAAGTGTAGATCATAACAATGCTCTTTTACTACATGATTTGGTCTTGGACTCCTTGCTCTTCTTTAACTTTTATCACCATAGATGTAGTTCAACAAAGTGTGATTCTATAGATCCCAATCAACACTTATGAGAGATGGAATGTTAATAATATGTATATTTTGGTTGATGGTAATGGCCTATGAAATGGTAATGAAATGGGGAAAGGCCACACAATCCTCATAGAAGATACTAGGATAACTCATGTCAAAGTTAAAATACTCATCCTCAAAAATTGTAGAAGGATCACAAATGTATTCAAACTGATCTGCAAGGCATGCATAACCAATGTTGTAATAGCCATGAACATATTCTTCTTTTGAATCTAATTCTAAATCAAGGGACTCTGAATCCAAGGTCGAGACTAATGTTGATTCTGATTTTGATGCTAAATCTAATGTCAGTTCAAGAATAAAACCTGAATCTGACTCTAATTTTTTATTTTATGGGTACTCTATTACAATTATGTACTCTATTACAATTATGTACTCTATGGGTACTCTATTACAATTATGTCTTATTGAATATTTAGTATTAGATAAGTAATATCCTATGATGGCATAATGGGCTCCACAAGAACTAGTTTGTCAAAGTGAGACTCCTTTAGGATAGGAAAAAGGTCTAAAGACAACTCCTCAGAGACTGGCTTGTCAATAGGAAACTCTTGAAAAATAGGCACATGGTCAAGGTAATGATTTTCCCAAAGGTAGTTATAATCATTAAGAAGTGACTTGATAAAGACTATATCTTCAGTGTGAGACTCCTCAATAATTGGTATAGGATAAATAGTAAATTCATCACAAGATGACTTATCATAAATGGTTGGTTCAAAAAAAAATATCAGATTGATTGATTATTTTAGCCTAGGTTTCTAATGAGTTAGAAGATACCAATTTTGAACACAACTTGGTCTTGGAAGGATTGGATTAGTTGAGGTTTGGATGGGATTTGCACTCTATGAGGAATGGTCTATGATTAGATAATGGTAGGGCCTTGGGGAGCATGATTGCTCATATGAGCTAAAGGATGAAGTCCTAAAATGGTAATGATAGGGTATTTTGGGGCTTAATTTTTCACACAAGCCAAAGGACTAGGTCTTGGAATGATGAAGGGGCATTACGGAGCTTGATTTCTCACACAAGCCAAAGGATGAGGTCTTGGTATGGGAATGGTGTGACATTGTGGTCCTATAATATAAATGGTATGATGTGGTGGAGCCTGATTACTCACATAAGCCAAAGCATCCAAGTCTTCCTCATAAACCATATCATCCCAACCATGAGTTGGCTCATAAGTTGGTTCTTGACTGTGTTCCATATATTGATTATTATAAAGAAGGTATGGATCCATATCCCAAAAAACATTATCTATAGTTGGGTATTCAGAGTCCTCTTCACAAACCTCTTCATGTTAATAAAGGTCTCAATTTGGATTTTGTGGATTTTGACTATGTTCCCCATATGGAGTATTATAGGGAGAATAATAAAACTCCTTATAAAATCTTTCTCTATAGGGGTTCTTAGTGGGATTTTGTGTGGCCATTCTATCATAAGTTGGATTGTACAAGACTCCACCATAAGTGTAGCTAGACATATCCACATAAATGATGAAAGATTTGAAATAAAAAGGCTTAGAGTTCTACAAACTTTGAAAAACTATCCAAAGGACAAATGGTTCAAACTTGGTTTAACTTGGTCGAAGGGGTGGAGCTATATCTCTAATATGGTCTAAAAGTGGAGCTATATCTCCAAAATGAATTATGTAAAGACTTGGCATAAAATAGTCTAATATCAAAAGTCTACTGTCAAATTTCATACACACAAAAGGTCAAGCATCTAAATAAAAACCATCATGTCAAAGGTCTAGGTCAAAGTATTCCAAACAAGGTCTAAACTAAGAAAGAGAACAGTTGAGTTGCTAGGTATTTTGTCCAAATACAGAGTCAAAAAATAGGCTTAAATAAATAGGGATATGATAAGACTTTTATCTAAATGGCATCAAAATATAAACTTAAAACAAAGGCATGATGTGATTTGATTTTATCTAACAAGTTTGAAAAAAACTTTGACATAGACCCGACACATGAAATCAAAATAAACATGATTAGTTGGCATAAAGCATGAGGTAAAACTATTTTTTGAAGAAAGGTTGTGTTCTCCCAAATAAAAGCATAAACAATGACGAGGATAGGCTTTAAACAAACAAACCACCAATAGTTTTTAAATTTTGGTAATCAACTAATTAAAGTTATGCAATATAAAAGAGAAAGATCTATGTATCAACCCCATGAATTGAGGCTTAAACAAAAATCAATCATTGTTTGAATCTAAACTTGACAAGGTTAATTGAAAACTCAATGTCAAAAACTAGGATATTGACCAAACAAGCTAGACAAGATCGAACAACATGACAACACAAGATAAAGGTCTAAATGGTATACATAAAATGGTTTGAAACAATGGCTTCTAATACAAGGTAAACTAGTCTTGAAGCAAATTGAGTAGCCTAAGGGCATAAGCATACTTGGATGATGTGATATATATTATGTTTTAAAGACTCAAAAGGCTCAAAATGTTTTGAAATGATTTGGGTATCATAAAACTACCCTCCTCAACTCAAATACATTGTTTTGACATGGCTTATGAACAAACAAACAAGTTTTAGTCTCAAAACATACCAAGCAAAAATGACCAAAATACACTAAGTATAATCATCCAAATCCTAGCAAGGGTATGACAATATGGGGTTGACTAAAATAAAAATATTTTGAATGTTTCTATGGGAATTAATTACACAATGCATTTCACATCAAATAATACAAAAGATAAGCACACAAATTGGGTGACCATGGCATTGGCTAGTTGTAAAAAGGTCAAGTCTTTTTTACAACCACTACATCCTATTGCTTGCTTAGTGTAGTGAAATGTCTAAATGTAGATACATCCCATGTGCAAATCAGAAGGAGTAAGTGAAGTCAATGCTGATAGATGAATCCCTGGGTCAAATATTCCCTAAAGAACTCATGGAAGGTAGTGACATCCCCATCACAATCCAAGTTTGAATGAAATAAAAGAATAAAAGAGAAATACTTTAGGTAATTTTCAAAGTCACCCAAACTTTGATGAGTTTTTGGGGAGTGCTTTAGATGACATTATTTTTATGCCTTGTATGAGGTAATTTGCAATAGGAATGGTGTTTTTTATTCCAAGGGTTCCTTAGAGGAGACAAATGGAAGAGCATACATGCAACACCCCTCTCTTTGCTAAACAAAATTATATCAAGTAACTATTGAAGAAAAAAATGACAAGTGTGTTTAGTTTTAAGTCCAAACAAAAGATATGGTGGTGTTCATTTGACCCCTTGGTCTTAATATTGTGAACTTTGAAAACTAATTCTAAAAACTTACTTAAGAACCTAAATCTTACATTAAGCACCAAAATAATATTCCTAGTTCATTTTAAAACATGAAAATGATGATCTAAAACATGTTTTTAGAAAATTTCAAGCTTGGTCCTACAAAAAAAATGCTAGTATGTCCTTTAGCCTTGAAGCTACTTTAGGTTTGAAACAATGAATTTGAAAAAAAGAGATCTTGAGTTTTTTACGCAGTATAATCCCACTACTACACAAAGCAATCCCACTACTTGCAGGACAATCCCACAATTTAGTGATTTGTGGTATTGTAACTAACCATTAACTGTTTAGTCACAATATCATGAATATAAATGAAAATCTTTCTAGTTGTAGGATAATCTTGTAACTTTTAGAGTTGTGGTATTGCAAATAACAATCTCGCTAGTCAAGGTCACAATCCTGCTAGTTGGGGTAAAATGAGTTTTTTTGAAAAAAATACATAAATTAAAGCTAAAATAATTACATATTATGAAAATTTAGGAAAAAACATGTGGTTTTAAAAACAAATCATAAAAAATGGAGTTCAAATGACCCCAAATGAAGCTCCAAAAAATGGTCTATTCTGCACACTTGGAAACCCCATGAGTTACAGAACAATCCCACTACTAAGATAGTAGCGATATTTTTAAACCTACGTAGAAAGACAAAGTTCATCTAAAAAATAATAATCTTAGCAAAATACTATGAGTTGTAGGACAATCATGTGACTTAAAGTAATAATATTGTGACTATGTCAGAATAAACCTATGACTCCTAAAAAAACATGTTTTTACTCTAATTTTCACTCTTTTTGGATTCTTACTTCAAGATTATACAAGGAAAAGATTAGTATGTTGTTTGAAAGAGATTCATGATCATTTTTGTGAAGCTAAGAAGGTCCCACTGGGTGTGCCATTATGTGAACTAGGAATTTGACTAAGAAGAGGAGATTAGTATTGTGTTAGTGACAAAATGCACAAAATAAATTGACAAAGAACACACTGATCTAACACCTTCATGCCTAGTTACTAGGGTGATCTGAGTAACAAAGAAAATGACAAACACAACTAAAAATTAAGGAAAAATAATAATTCCTTCACCTTCCTTGGATGCTCCAAATGCCTTTGTAGTAGTGGCTTGTTCAGTTTTGTGCTCATGAAGTCCTTGGCAATGGAAGCTTGGCTACCTCCATCTCTCCTTGGCACCTTTGGATTTTGGCTTGGATTGGGATTAATTTGGCATGGTAACACTAGTTTTAATTAATCTTTTGGAACCAATCCTATATTATAACTTTGCACAAATTAAGCTTTTTTTAATGTTCATGGCCTCTTTATTTATAGATTTTTGAGATTTATCATAATCAACTTGAACTATCCATCCTGAGATGAAGATGTGTGGTTGAGGATTAATTCAATTTTTTGGAATTAATTTTATAACTATCCTCATCATGACATTGAAAAAAAGGGCAATTAAGAGGTATGGAGGGCATGAATCTTCATATTTGTGGCATTTATGGCTTAGGGATGTCTTCTCAAGAAATGAGGTCACCTGATGATGAAGGTATTCAATATTAATTTCAAAAAAAAAAATAGTTAACAAGTTTCCATTGAATTCTTGGTTAGGATCTAATTTGGTTTAATTAGCTCTTAAGCATGTTTAAGCACTTTGTGCATAGATTACTCAAATTGATTATAATGCCTTGTTATTGGTCTAAAATTTAATTGGATTAGAATTGGAAGGTGATGTCAAATGCATTGGATCCATTATCCCATTTAGGATATTATAAACAACAAATAATAAAGTCATGTGTCTTTTGCAAGAGATTTGATAGGAAAGAACAATCCAGAGCACCTAGGTGCAAAGTTGGTATTTTGACTTGGAATGATCTAATCAAAGTTAGCTGGCCCATAAATTACATTACCCCATTTAGGGATACCCTAATTAGAATCAACACTTGAATATATCAATTTAAACTCATTTAATGCATTTAGTATTTTTAGGCCAAATTGTACACTTTAGGTAGAAATTGGTCAAAATCCTAGTTAGAGGTTATTGGTGGCTAGATTTAGGTGTCTCCAATGGAAAAGGTATTGAACTTGATCCAAACATTGTGAATATTTAAAATGTCTTGAGGTGAAGAGTAAGATAAATTGATCCATTGTAAGAAATTTTATGTGTTATACCTCCAATGTCAATGCTAGCAATTTGGGTGGTAAGAGGTTCATTTTGTAAATGTTTGATGGCTTTATTGACTATTGGAGGTTGAGGAATGAAATTTCTTTGAGAATATTGAAGAAGAGAAGGAGGAACACTTTGGTTATGTGTGCCCCAAGTCAATGGTTGAGGATTATATTGAATATTAAGAAGGTGGTTCTACATTCCCATCATTTGATTCATATTATGAGCTTGGAATGCGTTTATTTGATTTAGATTTTGTAGTAATAGTTTATGAGTTTGATTAGTGTTATGAAAAAAAGTAGTATTGGAGTTTGTGCTAGAGTTAGTGGCTTAGGTACCACTATTAGTTTTGATATGAGCTTTGGAAGAGCTATGAGAATTTGAGGGAATAGTGGCAAAATTTTCTTTTGAAGCAAAATATGGACTAGTAAATGGTTGAGAAGATGAAGCACTAGTGTATGGATTAAGAATAATGGATCTTATGAGAGGCCCACTATATGTAAAACCTACGATGTTAGTTTAGATACTAGGCATAGAGGTGGAATAAGTTAAATAATAAGTTGTCATGGCATAATAAGGATTCAAGATTAAAGGAAGAGGTTGAGAAGCAAAAAAATTGATACCCCCAAATCTAGTTGAGAAAGTGGGAGTAGGAGAATGAGGCTCTTCAACTTGATGGCTAATCATGAGGTTATAGATGGTTGAAGGATCATTCCATCTATGTTGAGGGAATTACATGATAAAGAATAGAATTTTAGGAGTATACTCTAACTCAAGTTTATCCTCTAAGGGAAGAGGAGGGTTTTGCTACAAAGAGGTATGAGGAGGGGTCCCATAGTTCACTGTGTGGGTTTTAATATGAACATTACTAATATTCATGAGAGGAACCCTAATTTGTCTATGGGAGACCCTATTATGATTGGTGAATTCCATCATGTCTATTGACTAAAATTTAGTGTTGTCACCAAACATAAAGTCCATAATGAAAGGAAAAGAGACAAGATGAGAAAGCAAAGAATCAGAAAGTGACTAAAATAGTACTAGGTCGACTTGGTCAACCTAGTGCAAAATAGGGGTTGTAAAACTATATAGAGTCCATAGAGTCAACCCAATTTAGTGAAAAGTGACTAAAAAAAGAGGCAAAGATGTTATAAATAGTGCTTGGTTGACTAGGTCAACCTAGCAGAGTGTATAGGGGATACAAAGGTACAGGGTTGATAGGGTCGACCTAGTACAATAGACATGGAAGAAAATAAAGTTGATAACAGGATATGAATAAAATAAAGATAATTAAAATTAATGTAAGAAAGTAGTAAGTACTAAAAGGGAAATAAATAGTCAATTAAATTGATGCTAACCAATCCAACTGATGCACATAAAGCAAAATCTTGCACTAACACTGGCTAATGCAAACTTTTGCACACATAATTGATCAAAGAGAAAGTAAATAAATTTAAGGTAAATCTAGATACTTTGTCAACCTAAAATTTTAATTAGATTATTAAGAATGATTTTAAATGTAAAGGGGAGATTGACTATAAACAAGGTACTAGATAGTAATCTATGGATAGTTTCAAGTAAGTTTAGGAAGAAAGGGAATATAGTGGCAATAGTATAGGCTTGGTATTAGGGCATATCCCCTCACTTCACACAATAAAATAATAAGGGTAATGGGTGATTATCTAAAATATACCATTAACGATGCTTTATACTTGACCAGAACATCAAGTCGACTTCCCCTTTGGTGATGAAATCCATGTAAGTAGACCTAGGACATCAAATGTTTAAATGCTCATAGATGTTTATGTGGTTTAGAAATGTGTGAAAAATAATATAAATAGTGAAACTAAGTGATTTATTTACCCTAATTAGACTACGTGAACTATTCTAAGCATGTAAGCAACTTACAAGAAAGATGTGATTAACATATATGGTTAATTTCGACTTTGAAACAAGGTATAGTTGAGAAACTATATAGAAAATCATATAGAATAGGATTGATAGGGTCAAACATATACTACAGAAGTAAATTCTAAAAGTGAACTAGGTCGGTCAGGTTGACCTAGTTATTTCAAAAAACACAAAATATAGAACACATAACTAGGTCCATAGGGTCGACCTAGTTGACTGTGCAGAGGTAATTTTGAATATTGAAAACTTGAAATTAAAGTAGAGAAAAAGAAAGACACAAAGGAAATAAAAACTAAACTAATTGGTTTAGAGATGAAAAAGAGAAGATTATTGATCTAAGACCTTGGAAAAATTGGTAGGAACTTGCAAACTAGGTTAATTTAGTCAAATAAGCTATGCAAGAACTTACTAAAAAAGTGTTAAAAATGCACCATGTTGACCTAGTTGACCTAATAGGCTAAACTAGAAGTCTAAAATCTATACTGGGTCAAGCTAGTCAATCCAATTGGTTGAATATGAAGTCTACAAGTTTGGAAACCTGTACTAGGTTGAGTTGGTCAATCTAGTTATCTATTCCTAGTTGATAAATAACTAAATAAATAGGGTTGATCTAACATAGTAAAGATATGATAAAAATAATGATGAATAGAAATGAAATAAGTGAAATAAATCCTATAAAGGTTAGTTTCATGTTGGGTTCACCAGAATGTATGTAATAAAAAATGCATCATGTCCATAAATCAGTCCTGGATTAGATGGGATTGAGCACACCTACACTTCTGATTGAGGGCATATAATTGTTAATTGGGAGCATGACCAATGTGAGGATCTACTATACTCGATTAGGGGATTACTTGTCACAAAACACCATGTGAGGTAGGATTTCAAAGCCTATAGTCTAACATAATTACACAACCCTAAAAGAGTGCTATAATTTAATATTTCACTAATCTAATAACAATAAAAGTAAATCTAATCTAGTGTTCACCAAAGCTTGTGGTACAAAGTGGGGGCTAGAAATAAAATAAAATAAACAACTAAACTAAACATGTATATAAGACATATACTCACATCAATGTATACAAAATCCTAATACATGGAAGAGAAGAATACAAATGCACTATATATCTACTCTTACAAAGGAGGAATTAATTTTGGAATACTTACCTTTGAAGATAAACTCATCAAGCATCAATCTCCCCCTTGGCCAAGGTGCTTCATAAGAGATTCTCATGGGTATGTAAGTATAACTAACATAAATAAGAACTAGGCTACAAAAATCTATCCAAGCATCCAAAATATTTATCCACAAGATGAGATCAGAGCTCCAAAGAAAGTATTAAACCCTAAGGCTTTAGTCCCCAAGTAAAATGGTCAATAGGCAGATGTTCATTCACACTTATTCACTTAATTCTTCTCTATATCAAATGATGGTAAATGAACTTTTATGTATATTAGTAACTTACCTTAAAATCATTTGTATATGTTAGCTATGTTAGGTTGACCCAGTCGACCTAGCATGTTTTGGGGTCTAACTCACTAGGTTTGTGCTAGGTCAACCAAGAGGCCAACAAACCAAAAGAGAGAAAAAGTCCATAAACTATACTAGGTTGACCTGGTCAACCTAGTACAACCAATAGGTCAAAAGGGTGATAATTTAAGAAATGATGGATAAAACATAGCAAATGATAGGAAATGATAGAATTAAGAAGAATAATCTTGGGGTTCAATAGTTATAAGAGGTTAGTGTGTGGATGACAAGTGTCAAAAGGAATAACAATCTTATGAAGCACTAATGGTCTGCCCACCCCTTTCTTGGTACACCCCATAAGGAATGCACTCAGAGAGATTGAGATTCGATAGGTTCTTGCAAGATACAAAGTGACATTAAGTGATAATTTTTTTAAAATATTATGTGTATATGAAAATCATATCACTATAAACTCAACAACCAACATAAAAGCACACACATGTGCACACAATGTCATGATCATGATGTACACAAGAACTCAAGACATGACATGGATCTAACTCAATATTTATAATAACATTGCCATGAGATAAACTATAGGATCCTCAGCATAACTAATGCATGATGTGATAACACATAATCAATGTACTCATAAAAACATGGAAGATATCACTCAGTGTAACACATATCAATGGTCATGTAATGTAACAACCATCAATAATCACTCATAAATCACATAATGTAACACACAATGGTCACACATAGAACATAAAATGTATCACATAAATCATCACATAATTTAGTACACAATTAATTATCACACCACATTAGCATCAAACATGCATAGAACACACAATGTTGGTTTACACAAATAAGTAATGTTATTATTGAAGCATAACAAGTTCAAGTATACATAGAATAAATTACCCATGGAGTTTAAAAAAGATCAAGTCATGCATAATTAGTATAATTAAATCAATATGATCAATGGAATTATCATATAAATATGTAACCTATAAAGTTTATCAATACTTTCCGAATGTAGGCATGCCCCCATTGTAAAAAGGTAGTCTCTAGGTGTAATGTGCCACATTTTAATGTACATATATCATATATAACATGTATGTCTGGAGTATCACTCATATATGCTATAAAACTCATGTGCATATAAAATGGATATTAAATATACCATACATATGATAAATAACATCAATCAATCATGTAACTAGCAAAGCGTGTCATGCATAAATTATGATTTTTTTTTTTTTTTGTAATTTTAAAACTTTTTATATGAATTATGTGAATGTCAAAATACTAAGATGGCATATAATGGATGCATAAATTCATATGGATAATTTGTTAATAAATTTCTCATCTCTATATATAGGATCTCATCAAAACGCCCAAATGTCATCTTTATTATCATCATCATATATTTGTATGCAATCAGTGTCATATTTATTTTTACTCTTTCCTACGTGTTAGGAATATGTATTATATTTTATTCAAATATATATGAGGGTCACTATCTATTTTATGAAATAATGTCAACTCACTTGTCATTGATTATTTAATCGTTTGGTTCTCATTATTTCCATCATGGTGAAACTATATTATTTTACCTATAAATATTAATATAATAAACTTATTTTGACTATCAGTTGTATCTTGAATTTTTTCCAACCACTATTATTTGAGTTTAACCCATGGTTTCTCATAGTACCTATCAAATTTTCAATGTATCAACAACCTTGAAACCACAAGTAATTAATAATGTAATATGTTTGATCAATTCATCGTAATGTATGGTGTTGAAATTCATCTATCATATGACCCAAATATTATAAAAATGGAATGTTACTTGTATGTTCCCCCTCTTCCTTATAATTTTAAATCTCTTATCTATTCTTACCCTTGGTGTAAACCTAAATAATCAATGGGTTCTTTCATGGATGTTTGTACTCTCTATGTGAGTTTTCCATGTATTGAGTCTTGTTAACAACCATTATTGGTGGATTTTATTGTACACATATTATAATAATGATCCCTTCATTTTTTAACTCTTTAATTTTTGTTTTAATATTTAAAAACCATCCATCTCATGCTCATTTATTTTGTGATAGATAAAAAATGACTTCTCCTTTTGATACGATAATTGACTAATAGCTCCATGTAGAGTGGAAAGTAGAGTAACCAAATTATTGTGAAGTACCATCTATAATATAATCCTTAGTTTATATTGTGTAATAGTTACTTGTAGTTTGATAGAATATTTTGTTTCTATGAATTATAATTTTTATTTATCTTTTTATATACATTTTTCTTTCCCTTTGATACATCATACAATGTGTTATGCCTCTTATGGTCTATTCATATTGGATATGATGAATTATTGTCTCAATGGAGAATTTATTATTCAATTGTCTTATTGTTCACTATAACTTCATTCACATCATGGTCATCACTATCTTCTATAGATATCTTAGCAGGATCTTCTAAACTAAATAATAAATGAAGATATGGTTTATTCTCTTTTTATGTGTCAAAACCATTTTGTGATTGATTTTTTTCTTGTTATCAATGGTCCCTAGAATCATTCATCAAGACATGCCAGGTGTTATATTATTTTAAGGCTATGATAGGAATCTAAATTATTATATAAAATTATAAGTAGGGTTAAGGCTAAATGTAGTGTATATTCTTGTGTAGAGATTTATTCTTGTTTTCCATTAATCTATATGTATTTATTAAAATTTTAAAATTGAAATAATTTATAAACAAACAGTATGTAATAATACATTCATTTTCAAGGAAGATATGATCAATTCAAAAAATAATTATATATGAGTAGGAAAATTTTGATAATAGAATATTGATTCAAATGGTAACATATATTTATCTCTATTACTTTCCAATCTTTATTTACAAAAAATAGATTAT
Organism: Torreya grandis; assembly: GCA_037957365.1. Taxonomy (NCBI): domain Eukaryota; kingdom Viridiplantae; phylum Streptophyta; class Pinopsida; order Cupressales; family Taxaceae; genus Torreya; species Torreya grandis. The sequence continues at coordinate 731,217 of JARHVA010004331.1, read as the reverse complement.
ATATAGGCCGTGAAGAGACTATGGCTCTTCATATTCTTAACCTTTCATTTTATGGAATGAAGTACTTAAAGGAACCATTGAAATTCCATGTGATTTATTATCCAACATGATACCATATTTTATACAAAATATATTATGTCATACACTTTTTGCATACTTATCTAACAAAAATATGTGTGATATATCCTTTGTATCTCCCTATTAACATTTTCCTTACTTAAAGAGTGATATTGTACTAATAAAAATATTTTAGTGGAATAACTCTTATTAGATCTAGGTGGAATTTTAATAATCTAAATTGATGTGTCAGTGAAGAACCAATGGTCATAGTTTTTCTTGAAATGCCATTTTCTAGTTTTCTCTTTTTGCACACTACTTAGCCACCCTTTCAATTTTTTATCTAAGAAATGTACCAACCTACCACACTTTGTAGGATTTAAATAGGTTGGAATATCAGGAGGCCACCCTTTATTGGGTTTCAACCTTATGGACCCCACTCAAAGTTTCTTGCATAAAAAAATCACCTTAAAAATTGATCAAAATTACAATGATGAAATACCTTTTTATGATGGAAGAGGTATAGTCTATGAGGCTACAATTGGGTCAACTTAAAAATAATGGTAATTTCACATGAAGTTGTATATGTTGATGTATAAATTGATGATGAAATAGGTGTTTTTTAGGGAGGAGGCTACATTACTTGAGAATCTTTCTTCACAAAGATAAGATCTATGAGCTCAACAAGTGGATTGTATTGTGTTAAATTGATTATCTCCTAGACTAAAGTGTCAATATTGGTCAAATATTACTTGTACATTTTACCATATACCAAAACATCCCTAACTAAGTTATATAACATGAAGGAGAGATTTTTATTACATGATGCCTTGGACATCATTGTCACCTATAGCTATAATGATTGGGTGTTATTGTATAATTTTTTGTTGTACATCCTACATGAGATACTCAATTTTGTTGACATATTGTTTCATTTGCATTCTTTTAAAAGTGTTGCAAAAAATATCTATATCCAAAGTGAAAATTATATTCATGGCATTATCTCTCAATGTGGGATATTATTGTAAAACATTATCCATTTCAAAAACTAATACTTGGCTCCCCATTACCACTTTTGATATATCTACCTAGGTTAGATGTGGCATGATGTCCTTCCATGCATCTTGTAACTATTTGAACATCTTAGTTGAAATTTGTGTGCTTATATAATTATTTAATCTAAAACCTAATAATGTTCCTCTATCAACTCAAATATTACCTCAATTTCGTTGTGTAATATTTGGAATTTAACTTTGATGACTTGTAGTCATTGAATTGTGGCCCAATCCTAAGTTAGCCTAGTGAGAAGAGTAATGAAATACTTCTCTTCCAACATTAATTTATACCAAATATTATATTTAACCATGTTTATATATGTGTCATTAATTATCTTATGTGATTTTACAAATCTATCTTAGAACTCAACATTCTCAGTGCACAATTGAGTATTTTTTTTGCTTAATATTGGTTGCCTTATATGTCATAGATATTTGAAAGGTAATAACACCTTTAATATACTTTATAAATGAATTTTTTTAAGCATCAAGAGTAAATTTAATAAATAAATTAGGTAGGTCTAATTAGGTCACAAAATCCATAAATATCATAGGTTTTTGCCTTATATGTGTGACTAGAAGACTAAAAGTGGTTCATTGCAATGCTGGTATTGGATATCCATCCACCATGATCTATTTGACTAACCCTTTTTATATATTCTCCTTTCATTGACATAAAATTTTAAAATGGTTGTACCTACATTTTAGATATTTTAACTTGTGTTTTTCTAGATCCTTGTTATTGTTATTGCACTAACATTTCTTTCCATGTCATTACTTGAACTTACCCTACAGCTAGCTAGCTAATTTTTATGGTATTGTATCAAAAAGATTTCTATTTATCCTCTTTAGATTTCATAACTTATTTAGTTATGGATATTTCTACTTGATCTTGTATATCCTTCTTCCTTTACTCATCTTGCTTGCACAAGCCTTCTTTACATTTATATTTAGCCTCTTTAGCTACTTTTTCAGCCTTGGACTTCCTTTTTTCCTCCTTCTATTTCATAGATTTTTATTTGTCTTACTTCTACTAGTAGAGTAAGGCATATTTATATTTTTGATCCTTCTCATTGGATTCTTTATCTTCCTCCATTTTTGATATTATAGTATCATGTGTCAATTTTTCCTATGCTTAATCATGTGTTTGTGATTGATCTAAGTGCTCTTACCTAGGAGGTTGATTATATTATGATTGATCTTATTATACACTTCAATCCAAAGACTTAGTAGTGTCATAACTATGAGTTCCTTATGCATGTGTCATGGAATATAGTGAGAGTGGGGGTGACATTAGAGGAGAAGTTGATGGTGATAATTGGTGCTTGGGCATGGAAAAATTTGGTCATGTAAAGGGAGGTATCAAATTTTTATTTTATCATGCCATAGTAAAAGTCTCATCTCCTACCAATTATGATTTTGATTCCCTTGCTAAAGCTTCTAGTATTGAAAACGTATCCATTCACTCTATGAGGCTTGGATGTGGTCAATAAAATCTATATGTGTGAGGTTTTTATCCTATAGGTCTAAATGGGCTAGGTCTTTTTTCTATTTATTTCCACAAAAATAGATTCCCCCCAAAAGAATATTTTTCTAAGGATATTTTTACCATTTTTAATTTTGTGATCAGTTCCTATGTGTCTATGGTTACTATTACCTCTTTTATGGACCTTGATATCCCTTATTAGAGTAAAAATTTCAATTTACACTTGGCCTTCTCCTCTTTCTAAATTATGAACACTAAAATGGATTCTAAAGATGCAAGGATTTCCATAAAATTGGAACATCATTTCACACTTGAAATGTGCAAACCACTTTCCAAAAGAGGAACTCCTTCTCTTCTTATTCATCATAAGTGTCATTCTTGATGTCCTCAAGGAACATCATATACACCTATTTAGGGGTAACTCCCAATGGATGTATATCATACTATGTTATGATTTTTGCATTCATGTGTCACTAAGAAATGGAGTTTTTCTATGATTCTATTTGGTAGGTGGTGAGGTTTGAGGAGTTGTTGGCTTATACTTAGGTTTAAATACTTGAGATGATGAGGCTAAAGGTCGATCCTTAGGGTAAACCTACACATATGCTTATGTTTTTGGTGGTGAATACACTTATATTTCTACTTTTAGTTGAGTTTATTTTTGATCTACTCCATATGGCATGGATCATAGTGGTTGGACACTCTTGGCAACCGAAATTTTATACCTTGCCACTTTTTTTGTGCCATGTAGATGTCAATGAAAAAGGGAGAATAAGGATGGGAATTTTTTGAAACTCATGGATCCTAATTTGGAATCCATTGTACATTTTTATGATGATATAAATTGGCATAAGATACTTGAGAACCTCCTCAAGTACATAATGTTGTGTTGCAATCATGTTCTATATTTTCATCCACCATACTACAAACTTACCCACCTAAATTAGGTATTCCCCATATTATGGATAAATTATATTAAAGAAGGCATTGGCTAGTAAATAGTCAACTTTAGGTGAAATTTTTCCTTATGGGAATTTCTAATATGTGAAATAGAGTAAAAGTACCAAAAATTGGTACTAAAATGATTAAGTTGTTCCTATGAGGAGCTTTTCAATGTTTGTTATGAGTTCTAATGTGAGGAGCTTAGGCAAGTTAAATTGATCCCAAAACCTTATATTTTTATGGTAAATATAATTTAATCCTTTTTTATCTTGCCTAATGCTTTTTTATAGTAATATAAATGTATAATTCATTATGTGAGGACATAAAATGATGCATTTATAACCTAGTTGATGGGCACTCCTATGGTTGTCCATGCATATTTATCCCAAATTTTTGAAATAGTGGGAGATTTTTTCATCTTGTAGGCCTTCAGAGACTTCCCCTTTGTTGGTAGTATTATATATTATTTAATAGTGTTAACACCAATATGACTTGTTACATTTTTATAAAAATGGATGGCTCCCTCATTATATTTGATGAGTAGGGTTATCATCAATTCTTCATGTTGGCCCAAAATGGTTAGTATTACCAAATATTGGGCATTAGACCCTCATAGTCTATCAATAAGTGTAATCACTCCTTTTTATGAAGTGGTTGCTTGTTTTTGAGGAAACCACTCTATTTTAGTTGCATTAATGAAGTTAAATGGCTCAAAATCACTCCATTTTGATTGTCATAGAGCCAATATGATTCCCATCTCTTACCTTTTACCTCTAAAAATGACACAAGAATATTATGCATGGAAATTTTGTCTTGTCTAAAATGTGTTGGGATTGATTTTGACCAATTTTTTCATAAATGAGCATGATTCTTATCAGAATGTAATATCCTAGTTTCTCAGTTTGAAAAATATGACTTGCATTATTACCCTACCTTTAATAGAAATCCAACCCAAATATTTTCCCTTACTTGCATTCATCCACCGATCTACCTTTCACACCTCCACATGCTTGCCATAAATTTAAATACCTATTTCAATTTTATTATTGGTAGTTTTATGGATATATTCAATTTTTCTTTATTTGACATTGATTATTTAATGCATCATCATTTTATTTCCCCAAAATTTTCTATTCTAAACATTAACTACTTTTTATAAGATCCATCCTTTTCAAGAATTCCATGATATTTAATTTTTTCTAATATTAACTACCTTGCATAATTAGTAGTTATCCACTCTTTACCACTTTTTATATATTTTTTGATGACTCATTCCTAGACTTATAACTTTTTCAAAATCATTACAAATCTTTGTCGTTAACTCACTTTTACTTCACTTCCAACAAGTGGATAAAAAAATTGATTACAATGAATCATGATATTTCATAAGATAGATATAATAGTGGATTATCTTGATTAATATTACATCTATAAATTCTAAAAAAAGAAATAAGCTATAAAATAAAAAAAATTACTCTAATTTGTGCCATGCAACACTTATTTTATTGATTACATAATGTTTCAAGATCATCAGTGGTAGGGTTTAAACCTATATCCACTTATTTTTCCTAGAAAGATAGTTCCTTATATATCCTTGAGTATCATAGTGCCTTATTTTGACACTTGATGAATGATGTAAAGGCATTTCCATCTAATGTGAAAATTACATGGGTGTTTTGAATCTGATGTCCTATAGAAGGACTATTTATTCTAGTTGAAACTATTTGGATCACATGTTTTGATCATGCCATGCCTTATAAAAAAAATTATGGACCTCTTGATTCCAATTTTATAAATGTCTTATTTCTTCCATATGAGTTAGTTTTTAAAAAATCTTGTAATGAATCCTTATCTTTAAACTACATTATTATAGTGATTCATTAACTTGGAATAATGTAATCCATGAGAATCATAGCTTCCATTCCATAAACCAATTGGAATGGTGTTTAATCAATCACACATTTATAATTTTTTATGTATCCCATAAGATATTTCTAGTCATCTCTTTGAATATTAAATATATTGGTCAACATCTTATCTATCACCTTATTATATGATTATACTTAGCCATTTTATTGAGGATGGTACACCATGATTTTATGATCTAAATTCATAAATTATTTTGTTAATGTTTTTATATTATTATTTAGGTAGCGCATACCCCAATTACTTATCAACTTTTGATGAAATCAAAACCTTGTTATGAAATTTTCATACAAAAATTTGCATCATATTTTTTACTACAACAAGAATTCATTGCTATTTTGACCCCATTTAATGAATTTATTTATCAAATTGATAATATATATATATATATATATATATATATATATATATATATATATATATATATATATATATAACATTTGATCACTTAGAAATAGGATTATAGGGCCCAAAAATTCAATACCCCATTGTTCAAATGGTTTCATATCTAGGACTAGATTCAATGGCATCTCATCCCTCTTGTTTAGTTTTCCTACCCTTTGACAGACCTCAGTTTTTTTCAACCCTATGTACATTCTAAAATAAGTTTAGCCACCAAATCTAAATTTATAATATTATTATTATAGTTAATTCACCTAATTTTTTTCTCTAGATATTCTATAATGTGCTTCTTCCAAAACCTATTTTTGTTCATGTTCTAGGGCCACTCTATGCATATCCTCATCCTTTCCTAGCTTATATAGAAATACATTAATGATTTTGAATGGTAAAGCATGTGTGATCAATTAATTATTTTCCCATTATAAATAACGTGTAATTAATTTACCATTATCCATAATTTTTTCAATATCCTCCAGTTATTTAGGAATTGCATTCATTTTGAATAGTTGTGTCTTTCGATATTCAACATGTAATTATTCTAATTCCTCCCTCGTTTGAATGTGGTATATATGATGGGTTCCCACATTTTCCTTGTGTAGTTTTAAATTTATTTTGAATTGAACTCTTATAAAATAATTATCCACATAGTTATTATTCCTCCCAACATTATTTTATTAACCAAGTATCATCATGCTTGGTGATCAATGAAGTAGTCAACAAGTAGTGTCTAAAATTTTATAGTGTAAAAACCATTGGTATATCTTATCACTCTATGTTTTTATAGTTTTAATCATTTATTAATAGCTTGTGGATTTTAAATTTAATTAGATGATCCAGGTTTCCATCCCCTAGTTATGATCATAACACTCAAACTGTTATCTCTAAAGCATCAACATGAACACAAAATTACTTATTTTAGTCTGAGAAGACCAAATTGGGTGTTGTAACCAACTCATAATTCAAATTTATGAAGTTTTTCTAGTATCCAAAAGTATATTCAAAGTTTTTGTCTTTGCTCAAGAGGTTCTCTAATGTTGTTGAAATGGTTACATACTTACATTGAAACTTTTGATAATACCAAGTGTGACCTAGGAATGGTCGCACCTATGTTGGGATGATAGGTAGTTTGATCCCCATAATTATTAAAATTTTATTTTGATCTACTATAATTCCATCACTATAGACAATGTCCCAACAAAACTCCTAATGGTGTGAAAAATGGGCATTTCTTTATATTTAGTGTAATTCACAAGGGTTGACATCTATGTAACATTAATCATAACTTTGATAAATGTTCTTTAAATACATATAAGAGTTCCCAATCATTTAGATATAATTCTATAAATTAATGAATGAAGTCTCTAAATTCAATAAAAACCACTCTAGAGAAAACTGTAGGTGCTCTTCAAGACAAATGACATTGCCTTATAATCAAATGATCCCCATTTTTTTACAAATGTTATTTTTATTTGATCTTCAGTTGTGATATGGATCTAATGGTATAAATTGAACCTATATATAAATGAGTAAATTTCATGGCCTACAATAAATTTAAATACTTCATCGATTAAAGGAATTAGAAATTGGTCATTAACACAATCATCATTCAATACTCAGTAATCTCCAAAGACTCAAATATCCCCTATATTTTTAGGTTGTATCACCATGGTCCTAATGCAATATGATTTATCAACCAGATATATGGTCTAGTTTCTTCCATCATATATATTTCTATTTTCACCTTCATTTCAATATTAGGATTCAACCTATAAAGTCTCTATTTGATTGGGTGTGATCACTCCTTTAGCTCAATATGAATCTCACTTAGAGAATGGTCTACACACTTAACTTTTGATAACTTGGTGGGGAACATATCTTCATAATCTCATAGTAATTAAACTATCTCTTAATCTATTATTGTCTCAAATAATCACCAATGGTTGCTAAATTTGGTTTTATGTTTATGTATATGTTTTTAGTTTTCTTCCACATTGGTTCTTGGTATATTTTTATTTGTTTCATATAAAGGAAATACATTAATTTTATTTTACATTCTTACTCTAAGATATTGACATTTTATAATTTTTCCTCTTTTGTCTTCTATATTTTCTTCAATTTGATTTTGTTCCTCAGGTTCAAAAAATAGTTTCAAGTCCAAATCTTCTTCACTTTCACTATGATTAGATTCCCATACACTATTATATATTTTATTACAATATTTGGGTATAAATTAATTTTTATCCTTATTAGCATGATATTCCTTTATAAATATGTGAAGACTTCTTCTTGTCTCAGCCTGTGATTTCCATTTTTGTGTAAAATGTATATCTTATTCTCACCCATTAAATAATAAAAAAATTAATTTATGTATATCTTATGCACCATCAAATTTTTATCTTTAAATAAAAATGTTTATATGAAGTCTTTTTGAATTTGTGGCTAGGTTTGAGTCTCATGTCTATGTTCCCAATGCATGTACTAAACCCTGGGTATAGAAGATAAGGTATGTTGAAAAACATGCATCCAATATCTTGGATCCATTTCCTATTATTTCCATGATTTTATGCACTTGTGAAAAAACATTTCATGACATTGGCCCTCATGGAAGAATGCCCATTTTTTTGATATATAAGTTTAAACTTTAAATCTATCCCACAACATCTCACACACTTTTTCACAATATTGTGTGTGTGTGATAATAAAAAAATAATAATTGGGGGGGGGGTGTGAATAAATTTAAAAACATTTATTTCAAATCCATACTTCATTCATTAACCTTTCGAACCAATCTAGTAAACAAACAATGCATAAAGAAGTAATCACATATATAATAAGCAAGATATCAACACATTAACACAAGAGATATGTGGGAAAACATAATGGGGGATAAAACCCACTATTTTTTTTTTAATACTATTATATAAGTAATGGATTAACATTTAATGAGGCACAAACCCCACAAGGATCTCTAACCCCTACCTAGCCAAGCACCCACTCAACTACTCTTTAGTAAGCTCCAACTTGTAAGGAGGATCCAATAGCCTAATTATTTTGGCATCAACCCAACCAATTAAAGGAAAATTATGAAATATAAAACCTATAAGGAATCTCAAAATACCTCTTGACTAAGCTCCAACCCAACCAAGATAAGCTTGATCACCTCAAGATACCCTATTGCTTAATCAACTGATGGTGACCTCTTATTCAGATTTCTATCTTATATATATGAAATAAAATCATTTTAATACACTTGGAACACACACATGATGTATATTTTATTGTCTCTTAATCATAAGTAAACTCATTCAACTCTCCTTAGCCTTTTACCTCTCTCAAATCACCTTCTAGGTTCATTAGGTCAACTGACCTTGTCAATCACATTCAAACCTCCTATTAGATGTTCATGTCTACTCCTATACTCCAATATTACTTTATACATGACCTATTTATACTCTTATAATATATAGTTTATTAATTTATATTCTCATCTACTCAACTAGCTCAAATAGGCCTATTATGCCTTATATTTATACAAAACACTTATTTTTACCCATCTTGATCAGACAAGAATATTTACATAGATGTATTACCCTTGGAATGGGTCATAAAACACATTTAAAAATTTAGAAAATCATCATATAGGTCATCCAATCTCATTAGGACCAAAATCACTATTAGGCCTAAAGGAGACCTAATGTAATTAGGTCTATCTTAACCACACATTACACTTGGACCATCTTGGAACACATTTAGCCTCAACCAATGTATGGAAAAATTAAAATAAACATTTAATATAACTATAATATTCTCACGTTGGGTATCCACCACCTTTTATTCTAACTCAGTCTTTGAACCATGCCATTAAGCCTACTTGTCATTAGACCTTTACACAGAAAAAAATTGCATGGAATATATGAATCATATGAATAAATATTACAAAAAACCATGTGATAAAAACACATGAATATAAAATTAATTACATAATTATCATATAAATTTTCATTGGTCATTACCAAAGAAAAATACCTTAAATACACTCTTGCAACATGACCACTCAGAACTATCAAACACTGCCAATGTATAGTCAAGAACATTTGACTCTCCACACTTGAAAATGGATAAAACTTGAATATAAATGAATCCTAATCAACCTAATATAATTATATAATAGATTAATATTCATTATATCCTTCAAAACTATCCAAAACACCCTTAACTCATCTCTGCAAGATGACTACACAGAACTGCCGATAAGCCTATCAACATAGTCATGATAAGTGTTATCTTTAGCTCTTATAATGAAAATTTAATGGATTATAATTCTCATTAATATTTTTTATATGATATATATATATATATATATATATAATATTTTCTAAGCTTCTCTCTTACTATTCTAACACAACCATACAAGCCATTTTGGATTTCATGTTTAATATTATTAAACTCATTATAAACATTATATAAATAATTAATATATAATTTAAATCATAAAAAACATAAAAATTCACATTAGAAACATTGAATCCTGTCATAGAGTCTCAAACACTTTACCTTGCATACTTGAAATTGTCAAACTGTCTCAAGAATTAGTCATGGTAAACATGACTTAGACCACTTGTAGGGACACAAAAAATATATTTAAAAATATTAAAAGTATACTATTAGATAATTTTAATTACCTTAAACATCCATATCATTGGATTAAAGGGTAATATTACTCTTGCAGACTAATCTCACTATCTTAGGTTTCACTGTCACAACTGAACTTGACATGATAACTTATGAACAACATTTTAACCTTTTAAAATGGACTCCAAAGAATATAATAAATATTTACATGGGTTATAGGTATTTAATAATTACCTAAATCAAATGTATCCATTCCTAATATTCTTTAATAAATCCCTAAATGCATTCTCACTTTGATTATTTTTTCTCATTATTTTCACCATTACCCTAGTTTAGTGATAGGTCAAGTTAAGTGACCAAAATAGTTGACATATAGGATATAAATTTTCTAAATTACACCATGTAAAAAAAAATAAGTATTATTATTCAATATCTATTCATTATGTAATCTTTACCTAGTCAACGCTGCCTATAACATCATATTATAGAGAAATAAGGGTTTTCATGTAGGTTTCACTCACTATATTGACAAACTACTACCACTTAGACGTTATTAAAAGAGTTATATACCACCTCCAATCATAAAAATATCCTTAATAATCCATTCTAAGACATTTATAATAATATATTCACAATTGGGTCACTATAAAGGTTTTGAGAGGGTTTTAGATTAATTTTCATTCTTAACATTTTTTCATACAATATTATCCCTAAAACCACCTCTTGATGCTTGGAAATAATTTATAGGAAAATTTATCATCTATACAACATATATTAAGACACCATCAAAGTTTCCACATGCCAATGATCATAAAAGAAACCTTATTGAGCTTGAAACTCTTCATTCTACATACACATGAAACCTTCAAACTTGTTTTCTTGTTTTCTCCTTCAAATCAAGACCCAAAACTTTTTAAAAACCCTTAAAAAATCCTATTACACCTTTTTAAAATATCACATGATCTCTAGGCACCTTGGGAACTCAACTTGACACCTCATTAGGCCATACTATGTCTCTTTACACACTAGGCCTTGAACTATTTATTATATTTAAACCTTGAATACACTTGGAAAAATCTTGAATTATTCTCAAAACCTCATAATTATGTCATATAACATCATAAAAATATTAAATTTTTCCAAGTTTCTTCACACAAGTCTCTCACTACTCATCTCAATAAACTACCAAGCTTGTACCTTTACACTAGGTCTCTCATGCAAGGGCTAATCCTCAAAACTGACCTTCTTACCTCTATAGATGCACTTTAAAACTCACTCTCATGAAAAAACACTTTATACCATGTTATAATACTACAAAAAATATTATTACAAGCCTCAACTCACTCATTTTACCAAGATTCTCCATAAAATCACTTTTGGAACATCAATGACACTCTAATGGCTTACTCAAAGCCACATTACCAAACTCAAATAGTAAACCAAATATCAATGACCACTCTCACCTTGACATCAATGATAGGATAAAACACATGACATCAATTATAAATTGAAATAATCTCCCCCTTTGTCATTGATGGCAAACCACATTGATGGCAAACACACTTCAAGATGAACCTTTCAATTGACAACTTCTTCATCAATCTGATATCTCTCCCCCATTGACATTAGTGACGAAATGTCTCTACAACTATCACCTTGTATTTTCACTCTCACAAGGTCATCCATACATAGTCCATTGATCCTTAGACCTGACCACTCATAGAATAATCAAACTCCCCCTTTGTCCATGCATACTTCTCTTTAAGTGTCTCAAAAGACCTGAGTTATCTCCCCCTAAATCCATGATCCACCTAGATCAAGTAATTTTAAACCTCAAACCAATTATTTACAATAAATACATAACTCATTTTCTTACCTTATGAATTATTCATTAGGTCTCATACCAATAATAGGTTTCATGGAGATATAATTCAAATACATCCACTCCTTATTTCTCAACATTGACTTCTTAGGCAAAAAAGATCACCTCAAACAAGCACTAACATATCCATATACTCCTCATAGCATAAAATAACTTCCCTTTAAACATCATAAGCCATCATGGCTCAAACCAAAATAAGGCACCTTCTTGATTAACATACAATCATACTAGGTCTATTAAAACACCTAGTCTCTGTCATTACTCAGATATGCCACTTTATTATTTTCATATTCTTATGCCCTTAAAACACCTACGTCATGTTCATGATCTTGTAACCATTTTTATTTTCATGCTCTATCTATTTAGATAGGAATTTAGATGTATACCTTACTTGTAGACCTTATAATGATGATTCATCATAGATTCTAAACATATGATCATTGTTTATGGCTTATAATCCATTTACAAAATCCTACCTCTAAAAGAATTGGTCTTATAGACCAATCTTTAGTTTTCACACCAATTGATATATCTTTACTACCTAGGCATCCTCTTAAACTCAAACAAACATTGTACAGAAGATAACTACACTAGAAACATTACAACAAGTCAATCTAACACTCTATTGATATCTTACAGGTCAAATAAGAGTCATTTGTATCATGAAAATTCACATTAGGTTTCATAGAAATGATAAGTCTTGAAACCATCATACCTCTTGTTCAACATGTCTTCGAGCTAATAATTCACAACTAAGATCAATCTAATCATTTTCAAGCAATATCAGGAGATTAAAGACCTTAAGAACATATTCAAGCACTTTTGTCATCCATATAAAGTGATCAACATCTCCAAATAACTCAACAAATTTCTCTTGTCAACCAAAAACAAAATTATTCAAACACAATCAACTACCATGATGAATTTTTTGCACAAAAACATGTTTTCAAATCTGATCCAAAGCATGGGATAAGTCTTGAAGGAGCTAAAAACACCATAAATCACTTAGATCAACATTTCAAGTGTAATAGAGAGGTTATAAATTCACCTTAGTCCTCCTAAGTTCTCTGAATAACAACACACTTAATAAATTTTAACTTCACCCATAATAAATGTACTTATACATACTTTTGAGATAGACTACCACCTAGAAGATCATCTTCATGACATATAATTCAACTTTGATATTTACTCCAACTTGATTTGACCAATATCCTACCTTATGCAAGCACTTATTTGCTCTCAATTCCAATGCACACACACAGTTAATTTGAATTCCAACATTCATATTTTTGAACTTTAACGACTATTCCCTATAGCCTAAAATTGACATCCTTTTGCACTACAAAGATTTTTAAATGGTATTTTCAAGATTATATATTGAAGAGGATAAATCCTCATGACATCAAAATTATAGGGCACCTTCAGGGCACTAACTACACCATCTACATGTTTTTATTTGACTAAGGTTGAATTTTTGATTACCTATAATCAAGGAAAAAAATTCTCATTACATTCATACCTGTGTGAGTCTATGATGGGTTGGTCCTTTTTACGATAACATGATGCATTATTATTTCTACAAATGGTTAAAAGACACACCAAAACTTTATCAAGACATTTATGGTTACCCAAAAACCTCTTCTTTGTCCTCACTAACCTATACACATTCCATATACTATCCAAGCTATCAAACACAACTTCTTTGTACCTAATACATATAAAAACAATGTTTTTGAATATTTGAAGCATCTTACACATGCTCAAACCTTCTATATATCTTGATGTAATATGTATGCTATTACAAACCTAGTGAAAATATTTAGAACAACTTATATAAGATCATCAAAACACCACACTATCTTACATGCTTCTACATTACCCATCATGCTTCAATGGATTTGGCAGAGTCTATGACTAGGTCTAGGTTCAGACCTAAACCAAGCAACAACTCCCTTCTAGCATGCTAGCTGGCCATGTAGACCACCTTCAAGAAGATATTTATTTCAAAATGTTTTCAAAGTCCTTAGGTTTTATTTTTGATTTTTTTTCAATATAGTCCTTCTTCTTAGTCAATCTTGTCATTATCATCATGCAGGCTTCTATGCAAACATCAATCATGGCCATCATAAACTTAGCCATATTATACTTCTAGGATCACCTTTAATCTATCAAGACACTTCCAAAGGACCTGATATGATACAAATTATTATAATAAAAACTAATAAGATGGGTCATGAATTAGTGTACAAACATTTATTTCAAATCCATACTTCATTCATTAACCTTTCAAACCAATATAGTAAACAAGCAATGAATAGAGAAGCAATAAAAAACAAGAAGAAAAATATCAACACATGAACACAAAATGTATGTTGGAAACCCTAATGGGAGATTAAAAAAACCACTTAGACTACTATCATATAATCAATTTATTAACATTTAGTGAGGCATCAACCCCTCAAGGAGCTCTAACCCATACCTAGTCAAGTACCCAATCAACTAGTCTTTGTCAAGCTCCAACTTATAAGGAGGCTCAAAACCCCTAAGTGATTTATAAAAAAACCCATAAAATTATAATACACTTATTAAATATTAAACCTATAAGTAATCTCCAACTCCCTCTTGACTAAGCTCCAATCCAGCCAAGATAGGCTTGACCACCTTAAGACATCTTAAAGCTCAATCAACTAATGGTGACCTCTTATTCAGCTTTATATCTTCTCTATATGAAATAAAATGATTTTTACACACATATGATGCATATTTTATGGTTTATTAATCATAAATAAACTCACTCATCTCTCCTTAGCCTTCTACCTCTCTCAAATACCCTTCGAGGCTCACTTGCTCAATATACCTCTTACAAGGTCATTAGGTCAATTGACTTTGTCAACCACTTTTAAAACTCATATTATATGTTGAGTTTTAATATTATACTTACATATAATGGTATCCATGACCTAATTATACTCATCTAATATCTATTTTCTTTGCTTATATTCTCATCTCCTCAACTAGCTTAAATAGGCCTATTATGCCTTGTATTTATACTAAACACTTTCTCTTACCCATATTGGTTGGCCAAGAATATTTACATACATGGATTAACATTTTAATTGGTCATAAAACAATTTTAACATTTGAAACGGCCATCATATAGGTAGGCCAAGCTCATTATGACCAAAACCATTATTAGGCCTAAAGGAGACCTAATTCAATTAGGTCTATCTTAACCACACATTACACTTAGACCATCTTGGAACACATTTAACCTCAAAAACTTCATTAAAAACTTAAAATATACTTTATATATACCTATTATAGTCTCACCTTGGGTCTACACTACTTGTTAGTCCAACTCACTCCTTGAACCATGCCATTAGGCCTACTTGTATTAGGACTTTACACATAGAAAAAGTATACCTTGAATATCTAAATCATATGAAAAAATATTACACCAAAAAATTTCATTAAAATAAATTAATATAACATTAATTACCTCATGGTAATATCCATGTCCATTGGTCATTAACAAACAAGGCAAAAGACCTCAAATACACTCTTGCAACATGACCACTTAGAACTATCAAACACTACCAATGTACAATCAAGAAAATTTGATCTCTACACTTGAAAATGGATAAAAATTGAATGTTAATGCATCATAAATAACCTAATATACTTATATAAGATCTTAATATGCATTATATCATTCAAAACTATCCAAAACACCCCAAACTCATATCTGTAAGATGACCTCATAAAACTGCAAATGACCTTGTTAACATAGTCATGATAAGTGTTGAATTTAGCTATTGTAATGAAAATTTAATGGATTATAATTATAATTATTATTTTATATATTACCTATATATCATCATAAAATATATATATTAAATGTTTTAGTGTCAACCATTGGTTTTGTAGACCAATTTCTTAAGCTTCTCTCTTACTGTTCTAACACATCCAGACAAGCCATTTTGGATTTCATGTTTCAACTTATTAAACTCACTCTCCAAATTATATAAATAATTTATATATAATATTAATATTAAAAAACATCAAATTGTGCATTAAAAACATTGAATCATTTCATTGAGTCTCAAACACTTTACTTCACCTTTCATACTTGAAACTATCAAATTGTCTCAAGAACTAGTCATGGTGAACATGAATTAGACCACCTATAGGGACACAACAAATATATTTAAAATTATTAAAATTATCCTATGATATAATTACAACTACCTCAAATATCTAGATCATAGGCTTAAATGGTAATATTGGTCTTGTAGACTAATCTCACTGTCTTAGGTTTCACTGTCATAATTGAACTTGACATGACAACTTATGAACAACATTTTAAAATTTTGAAATAAAATAAAAATAATATAATAAATATTAAAATTATTTATAGGTATTTAATAATGACCTTAAGTAATTAGATCCATTCCTAATCCTCTACAACTAATCCCTAAATGCATTCTTACTTTGACTATTTTTTCTCACTATCTTCACCATTACCCCAATTTAGTCATAGGTCAACTTAAGTGGCCAAAATATTTGAAAAAAGGATATAAATTTAAAAAAATAAAAACATGGAGAACCAAAAAAAATCATTAGCCTTTAATCTCCATTAATTGTTCAATCTTGACCTAGTCAACCCTACTTGTAACATCAAATTCTTTAGAAACAAGGGGTTTTCTATATGTTTCACTCACTATCCTAGAAAACTAATAACACATAGAGATTATTTAAAGAGTTATATACCACATAAAATCATAAAACTAGCCTTAAAAATCCATTTTAGGCCATTTACAACAACATCTTCACCATCAAGTCACCCTAAGAGTTTTGAGAGGGTTTTAAATAAATCTTCATTCTTAACCTTTATTCATGTAGTATTGTCCTTAAAACCACCTCTTAATAATTTTAAATAATTTTTATGACACTTTAACATCTCTCTCCAATATCTTAGGACACCATGCAAATTTTACACATTCTGATGAGCATAAAAGAAACCTTCTCAGGCTTAGAACTCTTCATTCTACATACAAAGGAGACCTTCAAAATTGTTTTCTTACTTTATCCTTCAACTCAAGACCCTATAATTGGTTAAAAAAACTTTAAAAAACCTATTACACCTCTATCAATTCTCACATGATATCTAGTTACCTTGGTAACTCAACTTGACACCTCATTAGGCCACACTAGGTCTCTTTGCACACTAGGACTTGAACTGTTAGTTATATTTGGACCTTGAATACACCTGGAAACCTCTTAAATTATTCTCAAAAACTCATAATTATGCCATAAAACATCATACAAATATTACATTATGTCAACCTTCTTCACATAAGTCTCTCACTGTTCATCTCAACAAGCTACCAAG
Source organism: Torreya grandis (assembly GCA_037957365.1). Taxonomy (NCBI): domain Eukaryota; kingdom Viridiplantae; phylum Streptophyta; class Pinopsida; order Cupressales; family Taxaceae; genus Torreya; species Torreya grandis. Next base: position 713,440 of record JARHVA010004331.1, on the reverse strand, counting down.
CTTGTGCCTTTACACTAGGTCTCTCATGATAGGACTAAGCCTCAAAACCAACCTTCCTACCTTTGTAGATGCACTTTAAAACTCACTATCAGGACAAAATAATTTATACCATGTTATACTAATACAAAATATATTATTACAATCCTCATCTCACTTAATTTACCAGGCTTTTCAACAAGATCACTTTTAGAACATCAATGAAACTCCATTGGCTTACTCAAAGCCACACTAGTAAGCTCAAATAGTCAACCACATATCAATGACCACTCTCACCTTCGCACAAATTATAGGATCAAACACATGACATCAATGATAACTTACAACACTATGAACATCCTACCAACTTGCATAAACCCCTTTCAATGTTTAATTCAACACACTAACTCATAGGTATATATCTAAACATGATTTTACATCATGTGAAGGAACTATGTTATATATTTTTTTAAAATATATTTGTAATATTATATTTCTATAGAAAACACAATTTTCATGGGTCTTAATTTTTGATCTTTATGCACCCAATTTATCATATGAGCATATAAGTCACCAATAATTGAAGAAGTTGATTCCCATGGAAAATTTCCTTTAGGTCTTATATAATATTTATTAGTATAATATAATGGATAAAACTAATTGATTTCAAACTTTTTAGGAGAATAAATAAAATTAAAATTATATTCCTCTTTTTAAAATTATGTATAGGTCTTAATCATCTAGACTAGTTAGGTCCAAGCCTATTTTATTTCTTATAACTATGGTATCTCTTGCATAAGTTTGGAAAATTAAGTAAACTTTCTACATTTTAGATCTCCTAGTTTTGTCTTTATATTTATTTTAAACAACATGTCATGCCTATATTCATATGGTGAATATGGTTCCTTTAGAATCATGTATGGTTTGCACTTTGATTTATTCAATGGTATGATAATAACAACATCCTCTTGGTGACCCTCTAATTGGGTATCCACCATGTTGATGTTATTACAAACATCATATGCCAATTTATTATTAATTAAAGTGGGATAATGAGTATCATTTATCTTCATGTTGATCACTTCAAAGTTTCTACATATGCTTAAATTATCCACCTATATCTCAACATCTTCAAGTCTCCTAATAGTTTTGAATCGACCATAATATACCAAACTTAGAGTAATAAGGTTGTGGATTAAAGTTGGCCTCCCAATAGTTTTTCAACCCAATATATGAATCATGTTTATAGTGTTGTTTAAATTAAAAATAGTGTTGGGAGCTTTATATCCTATGAGATCAACGTTTATTATAGCATTCACATCCCATGGATTATTATTTTTGACATACCAAACCATTCACTTTGTTATTTATTGTCTTATTTGTGCACAATCCAACAAATTATTTAAAATGTTTTAAGAAATATCTTCATTTCATAAAGTACTTACTAGTTTTATAAATCCATCAAAGCTATGAATAATCCCTCTTTTTGTATGATTTGAATAATTTATCTATACATTTGAGCATATATTTTCATAGGAACTCATTTAGTGGAATTATAATTCTAGATTTATTATAATAGTTGGGTTAATTCATTCTTCAAAACCTTATACCTATTAAGGTTTGGATAGTTTTCCTCTCACACATTTCTAATCTAATTTTAATTAATCATCCCAAGAGTTGGAATACCTTATTCTTTGTGTTTATTTATAGTAATAACATATTAAAAAACTTAGTTATTGGGATTGGAATGCACAATGTTCACATTTTTCACTATCTTATCATTCTTTTGCTTCTCAATAATATAGAAATCCTTGGTATTATGTTGTCCTAAAATTCTACAATGTGCACAAAATGTTTCTCTATATGGATTTTAGGGATAATTTCATTTGATGTGATTCATTTATCCATATAGGTAAAAAGTAATAGTATTCATGGGATATTTATGTCATTTCCTTACTTTTCATTACCTTCTTGATTATCTCCTTAATATCCTCCCTATATTTGAGGTGATCACTACCATTATTTTTACCTAAAACATCCTTTGCATTATTTTTTAAGAGAATAAGATACCCAATTTGGTTTATAGTTTGTTGATGCAAGGGTTCATCCCTATTGATATTATGGAAAATGAGGTGTCCACCTTGGTTGATACTAAAGAGAATAAAGGGACCAATTTGGTTGATATTGTGGTGAATGAGGAGTCAACCCTTTTTGGTATTAAAGAGATTGAGGATTCCATATAGTTTTAGGTTGTGTTTTTATAAGTTACCCTCTACCTTGTGTTATCATCTCAATATCTAGATTTTTCATAATTGGTTTTTTTAATTGAACATTATTGTCTAGCCACTATGAAAACATTTCTAGTGGTATCCTCTTTTATATCTTGGAAATCCCTAAAATTATTTGCATCATGGTTGTGGGATTTATAGAAGGTGCATAATACATATTGTGTTTATAGAACATACTATTTTCATAAGTGTCACTTCTTAGTTACATGCCCTATAGTACAACATGCTTCACAAAGCTCTATTTTGATATTTAGACATTTTTTCATGTAGTGTCCCTCTTGTTCACATTTAATGCACCATACCAATAATCATTATTTATTTCCTTATTGAAGTTCCTCCATCTTTCATAATATTATATCTAACTTAACATCAATTTTCTAATATTAAAAGGGTATTTTCCATAGTATTTTATTTACTCAACTATTATCATATTGGATATTACATCATCTTTTATGGTAAATGTTTGATGTTATTAGGGTTTTAAAAAAACACACTTAAGCAAATAAAAGTGTTTGAAATAAGTAATACTATATTCAAATTCACATTAAAATCTAGTAAATAATACAAATTTACCTAATCTAGTATATATAATAAATATAATTAAATATAGTGTAACTAAGGGATAGAAAGATCATATCTTATTCAAGGTTTAGATATAGACTATGAAAGTGATCTAGAATCATCTTAGGGAATTCATTAGGTTATGAAATATAATCACTTTATGTTCTAGCTTTTTTCCTATAGGAAACTTACGTCTACCATAGATAATTATGTCAACATAGGTATCCAAATTTGATGTGGGTATCTAACCCTAAGTAAAGGGTTGATCAAAACTTCTATCAAACCTACATTATCACCTGTGTGCCCATTTGGTTCCTTAAAGTATGTTAATCTATGTGTGAGATCTAGACAATAAGTAAAAATCCTAATCTTCTTTCCTTTTTACTCATATAACTTAGTAAAAAGGATTTAACATATGATTTGATTTAACCCTAACAACCCTAGCTATTACTAAGTGCTACCTACATAGCTAATACTCTAAATAGGGCCTCATAATCGCATGTAGTTCTCCCTCCAAGGAATGTGTGTGGACTTGTAATTATGTAATTATATGTTATTTCTTCTATATTAACCCTTGGTATAAATAATGTAAGAGTATAGTGACCTTTTGAGTGCTTTAGATAGTCAATATAGTATTGTAGTTTAATTTAAAAAGATTAGAATATGAAGTATTTGCTAATTAGAGACTTGTTTGATAAAAAATTACTAGGTAGTATAATTATTCCATAACCATAGTATATATAGGGATATTTTGATTTTGAATTAGGACCTAATGGTGTGTGAAAAAACTAAGAATAGGATAAATAAAGGATACAAAATAAATGGTCACCAAGTGAAATATACAAAAAATAATTAAAGGAGAAGTCTAGACACTTGTGTCGTAGTTAGACACTTGCATTGACGTAAGTGTCCAACATATAAATATGTGTCTAGAGTCTTAAAAACATAGGGATAATAGAAAACAAATATAGGGATCCCTAGGATATTACATTAAAGACAATTTATAACATATAGTCCCACAGGGGTAGATAAAGTAAGTGAAATAATATGGAACTGAAGAGGTCCACATGAGATCACACCATTATATATTGAAATCCTAGTCAAAATATGTATATATTCAAAATACTATGAAAACATGATATGAAACTATGTTTATACCAAATATGGGTATCTACATTCAACCACCCATTTTAATCTAGTAGTGCATAAAAAATGAAATTACTAGTTTAAAGGAAAATAAAATGAATACCTTGGTGTGTGCAACACATCTTGTCATCACTTGACCTTTATTTGAGCCTCTTGTTTGAATATTACCTAACAAAAATGCATGTCACAAAGTAATCAATGTATATAATCTATATATGAATACTAATATAAAGTAATGTAAATAAATAACATGGATAGAATACACTTGTGTATGTGTTATGTAGTAGTGGATTTGGAATGCCGAAAACTAAAGAAGTATAAATGGGATTCCAACCTCATCCATCTTCTAGCCAAAAAGATGAGTGAGCTTGAAAGTGGTCATCTAGGTTACACCCAAATGGTGTTTTATTTTGAGTGGGGATATTTATGAGGTGATCATGCCCCAACCTAAAATATGAAGAGTAGTGCTTCGATTGTCAAGAATATCATCTCCAAACCAACACAACTCAAGTGCATAACTTGGTGAGACTAGATTATTTTATCACTCTAAAACATAAATATAAGAAACCATTTTTATGGTAAGGCCCAAATAAAAGTTCATAATAGTCCAACCTAGGTGTCAGTATATGATGTGTTAAAGTCCATGATATAATAACAGTCCATGATGTGATAACAATCCATGATAATCTGATGAATATAGAAGATATATCAATGTATAAGTACCTAGAAGGAATGAACCCTTATTCATGCCCCTTTCATATCTAGAGTGGATATAGTAGTCTGTGTGTATTGTCCCTTTTGATTTATTTGCATAATTACCATTATTATGCAATATATGTATAATGGTTATACCAATATATAGAATTCTAACCCAAATATATATCTAAATCATATGTTGTGAAGTATTTCTAGTAAGTTTTAACATGGCATAATTGTGGAGGACATTATTTTCATAACATGCCCCCATTATAATCCAGAGAATTTTAGAACTATGCAATAATGTGGAGGACATGTTTCCAAAATATGTTCCCACTATAATCTAGATATGTTGAATACTAAATAAATGTGGAGGAAATGTTCCCATAATATGTCCCCACTAAATTTGAAACTATGAATATGTGAAAGTTATATCTCTATGAAATGTCCCCACTGATATGCCCCATTTTGGGAAGAGGGGAAATATAATCTACTAACCACCTCATCACACAAGGAATAAGTGATAATGTCATGTATATACATGTATAGTCATCAAATTTACCCTGATAGTGTTATTACTAGATAATGCAATGTTGTGTTGGTACCACCTATGTTTTTGAATAATAATTATCTGTAAGCAAAATTTTAGGTAATTTTTGGTATTTATTGAAAACCCACTAAATTGGTATAATGTGAAAGTGCTCATTTTATATATCCCAACATAGCTCAAACTTTTGAATTTGGAAATATGATACTCAGGATATGTGCATTTTAACTCCATATATATTTTATATATTAGGATTTTTGATTATAAACTTCAATGCATTTGTATTTTGGTCCTTTTACAATTTTGAACTCTGAGTAGAAAAATACAATGTCATGCAGTAGAGCTCTATGACCATTATGATTTGAGGTGTTATAAATAGTTTGATGAGTCCATAAAATAACTCATTATATCAATAAATAAGAATATTCTCTCTTCCATGAATTTTATTTTAAAAGTGGACTTAGCTATAGTTATTAGAACTTATGCTTGTTTTAGAGTGAAATATGGGATACTATCTAGTCTATTATTTAGATGTCTTTATTATATATATTAAAACTATTTTATAGAATTATCTTGGAGAAAATATGTAACATGTTATATATGTAGGCTAAAAGGAGTCATAATATAGATAGAAAAATTTGAATTTATCAAAGACCAAATCAAGAACACTCTTCATGTAGCTATAGAGATCCTCACTAGATTTGGAGTCCAATGTAAATCATATTTGAGGTTATTTAGTTTCTATAGATATGGATATACTATTTATACATGATCATATAATACATACAAACAACTTTATATCAACTAAAAAAAGTTCATGTGTTTTTGTATTGGTTTATTTGATGTTTTGGTATGGGCATGTGTAAGAATAGGCTAGATCAGTTTTGTAAAATAGTAAAAATAGGTAATCAAAATATCTCTAATCCTAAATATAATTTAATATTTAGATTCATATGAAAAAAATATACAAGTTTAAAAAAATAATCATCTTGATATATGTTGGGCCCCTTTTTGACCTTAGTGGACTCGCATGAACTCAACAAACACCTAAGCATGAGGCAATCATGGAGAATGACTGTTATTTTATCATCTAGTGGAGCTAGATGGTAGGTGAATAATTAATCCTTTTTAATTAATAAACATAGGGAAATGGGTGTATATGATAGTGACTAATCATTAAAGACAAGCATATTGGAGATGGTAGGTGTGTACCTCCAGTGCCAGCTCAATGATTAGCATGCTCTGTTCCCCATGATCCTAAGATACTTTAAAGCTCTATAAAAGAAGTAGAGTCCAATTAACAAGAGAAATGAACTAGAGTAGTGAAGCTCTAGTGAATTGATTTTATATAGTTTCCATTAGAGTTATAGGTAGTTCAGGATGTTGTTGACACTCCCCTTTATAATGACCAATATTTCTTGTGAGCCTCTAGGCCTTTAGAAATTTAAATCAAGATTATACTTAGTTCTATGGACATATAGATGTATTGTTATTAACTATGTTAAATAAGAATGCTTTTTGTGAATGTTTATTGGTTTGAATGTTTTATTTTTTTAAATGTAGGATTGAGCTCTTGTGAGCTTCTAATCTAATGATTCTATGGTGTGCCTATGGATAATGAGGATTACCATGCTTGAGATAGGAAATGTTGTAGGTATGGTTAAGACCTTACACTTTTAATGATAACTGTGACTAATCACAAACCTATGCCTAAGTCCCTCCATCTAGATACCTAGTTACCCTCAAGTGACTAAATTCCATTGAGACTATGAAACCCAAGGCTTGCACCCATGAATTCATAACCATCATTGCACTAACCCAAGCCCTTGAATCATAAAGTTGTACCATAACACAACTATCCCAACATAGACCTTAGTCCCTTATCCATTGTACTTTGAGTGAGAACATAATATTTGTGCCTTATGTATATTAATGCTAGCATAGTTGAGTGTTAAATATTGATATTTGTAGGATTATTCAAGGCTTGTGATTCATTGGAACAAGCCTAAATATGACCTAGATAGATAGGTGAGTGCATGACTAGGCCCATGATCAAAATGCCTAAATTACTACAATATTTTGGTTCCATTTCCAAGATAGTTGAATTTTTTTGATGCAATGATACATGAGGATAATGCTCTGGCTCTCCCTTGAGAACATCAAGCACTGGTCAAAATGAGCATAAGATAGCTTTGTGTTGATCCATCCAACTTGTAGAGGACAAAACCCAAGGAAGTGGGTCTAAAACCACTTGTATGAGGTTTTCTTTTAAGAACTACCAGAGTAAGTATACCAATGGTTGGATGTATATGTGACACATAGAAGTAAAATCTATGGATAATGCCTCAAGTAGATGGAAGAGTGCCTAGAGAGGCTTTGAAACTTAGACACCACTTATACTAGAGTAGTAGAGATATGGTGGTAAGGGGCACTGAACAACTACATGCTTGAGTTCTTAGTATCAATGTACTCCTACCTTGAAGAGGTAGAATATCAGTTCTTACATGAGCCTCAAGGAAAATTTGTGAAAAAACTCAACATTAAACTCAAGAAGTTTATGATGGATTACAACTTTGAAACAATGAGGATGGAAGGCTAAATTCATCTTACATATGAGTAGTGTAATAGGGAACAAGGGGACATGTAGGTGAGGTAAAATGGAAGGGGATCAATAGATTGACAACAAGAGGAGGTGAAAATTGATAGAATATTCATAACCTAAAATTTCCAAGAGGATCCATGGTGAGTAGGAAGGGCACCAAGAAGGATATCTTGAATGGAAACCATACCTAGAGGAAGGAGCCCTTGAAGTCATGGAACTAGCTCCATAGTTGATGGGTGAATACTCAAGCTCCCTTCAAAACTTGACCATTAGAGATACTTCAGGTGTAGATACCCCCTTTGAACATATGGTACAAGCTCATGCACTATATTCCCCACAAGAAAATAGAAGATTGACAACTAACCTCATTATTAATATATAATTTGATTATTTTATAAATTTAGACTAGAACTTTGTGACTGAAAAAGTTATCCCATATGAGGAGGTAAGTGAAGATATCTCTAGACATCTAGGTGATAACCTAACTAGATAAAATATGAGTGAAAGTGCCCTAATTTAGTTGATTTTAGCTACATAGCCTAGGGAATAGCCCATAGGTAGTGGCCTTGCACCACTAGTCAGTAGTATAGTGTCATCATATTCTATAAAACTAATAGTAACCATGGGAACAACACCTTCCCTAGTGGTTGGAGACCTTGAAATACCAATGCCAAGACAAGTACCAAAAATACAAGTGTCTTAGGCATCAAATTCTCCCCAACCCCAGATCTACTACAAGATGGACATGCACTTGATAGAGTATCAAGGCATGGAGAATGTTGTAGAGCATGTGCTCAAATGTGAATTACAATGACATGCTTAGGGAATAACTCAATCTAAGTGTAATTTAACCTAATTTGTGATAACATTGCTTGATCACACCCATACATGGTATAGGAAGTTTGATCCCAACCAAGCTATGGTTGATTATGACACCCTAAAAGAAGCCTTCTTAAAGGAGTTTGATATACCTAATTTTTAGCATCAAAGCATCATCATGCTCAAGAAGATCAAATAGGTATTATCAAAGAGTTTGTGCTTGTATGATGTTGGATTCAAGACTCTCCTTTCTAAGTACCCTTATAATATTCACCTTTCCCAACATACATAATAGTTTGTTGGAGGGTTAACAGTACCTTTTAGAAGGGTGTTATCCATGAAAACATTCACAAACCCTTAAGAAGCACTTGAATCTATGCTCAGGGTTGAGGTGATTTGGATTGATGATATAGGAATTAACCCATTCATGGAGGTGTAGATTACATTTATGGCCTCCCAAATATAAAAATTTGACTGCTAGTTCATTATAAGATGCTTGAACTAGGTTGTGGTGTCCTATATGTGAGATAGAGGGTCATAATAAAAACAAATTCCCTTAAAATAATGTGTGCACACTGATTCTCAACTATGAATTTTGTCATGAGGAACATGATATTTGTAACTATATTTTATTACATCATGCCAATCAGGTTAACATAACCCTCTATTGAAAGTTGTGTGATGCCTACACTCACAACACAATTGATTATCGAGTAATTGATGAGATATGCCAAAATATAGAGAGAGGCACATGGTAGGTATTTATAATAGTTATAAGTTAGGTGAAATAGGGAAATGAGGGTTATATACAATATAATACTAGCTATGGGAACTAAAGAGGTGCCAGAGGGTGAGGTGGTAAATGTAGTGCAGGAAGATGCCCACCATGATCATGTTACAAGTGTGGGTCGACTGAACACTATCAACATAACTTATCAATGCATCTAATGTGTAAGTGTTGTTGAGGACCACATCTAGTTGAGGAATGCCCAAATTGTATAAAAATATGACCCAAGGCAAAATGGGTATCGATAGGGGTGTAGGGATGATTACGTGCGAGCTTAAAGATGCAAAATGGGCTCCAAAGGCATAACTAACATACACAAAGTCAATCAAATTGTAGGCAACTACATAGAGTGGACTCACCACTCAATCACCAATTACACCAACACTAGAGTTACACTTGGAATATGAGATGCTAAGATGTAGTGAGTGCATTATGTATCCATAACCCAAAGTTGTGCCTTATCCATACCCTATATGTCAAAATGACATACTATAGGAAGCCATGAGTGTGATTAGAATATGTAAGGAGAGATATAATTAGCATGAGACCCATAGGTTCAAGTTGTTATCTATATCAAAAATAAGGATGGATAAGAGGTTGAAGTGCAAGATTTGATAGAGGTAGTAGTCAGTTTAACCTCCTACAAATAATAGGCATGTTGCCTCTATTAAAGAATCTGTTTATAGATCATGCATGATAGTAGTTAGTTTTAGTTGATATGCCATGCCTAGAAAGAGTGTGTGAGGTCAAGAATACACAAAACATAGAGTATGACCAAGATATCATAGTGAATGCCACCATTGATGGATGGTCCATCTGTGAATTCCTGATTGATACTGATGTTAAGGTCAATATCTTGACCAAGAATACATGGGAAAATATGGGTAGTCCAACCTTGAGGCCTTCTCCAAATGTAATATTCATGGCCAACAAGACCCAAGTGTAGTTGATCATAATTATTGAGGGAACCATTGTAGATATTATGGGCATTAAATTCCATGTTGATTTCAAGGTTATTGAATTGGCTGAACATGATAACTACCTAGATCTTTTAGGAAGACCTTGGTGCTACACTAAATATGTAGATATGTGCTTCAAGAAGTGATATATGACTTTATAAAATATAAAGGAAAGGTTATTGATTCCCCTTTAAAGTGACCAAAGACACCCTATGTAGAGATCATTGATTTAGAGGTTGAGATCAACCATATATATAACATCATGGTGCAAGGCACTAGCACCAAAAATCTCCACCCTTCTAATCAAGGAGTGATTTCTTGGGAGGATGGGAAGTTAGCCTCAGACACCATCAATGCCACTTGTGAATAATGGGTTGAAGAGGCTTATGAGACCACTAGTTTTGTATTTCACTTGATGCATGCAAAGGTGCCAAAAATTGTGAGGATAGGTTGGATCTAGATTAGTCACACTCCAAAATGGTGGGTCCCATGTCATGAGAATAAAGGAAAGAAGGTACTCTACCTAATCAAAGGTAAGCTTTAAGTGCTCACAAAATTTGAAGGGAGAAAACCATTGGAAAGGTATATACATTAATTTGAATAATGCATCCTCAAATAGATAGATAAAATGGGCACACTAGTGTATACCTTAAGAAGCACTATCATGCGTTGGTGGGTAATGCAAATGTCTAACTTGCTAACTTCGCTAGAGGTAAAGGTAGCCATTTGCACTAGATTTGGGAGGAGTAATGAGAGCTTGGATATTTTAGCATATTCTAATGACTCTAACCTCATGGTTCATGTATACCTATATGAAGAGATATGGATTGACTATGACACATCTACCCCAAATAACTTATGGGTGCACACATTTTATAGGATTATGAAGATAAGGGATTGAGCATGGTACATAATCAACAAGATACATTGAGAGATAGCCAATTGGGAGGCCTTTAAAGAAAATTTTGTGCACACATTCTCCTTTTCTTCAAAAAATATTGAGTTAGTCAAGCCACTATAAATAATCTAAAGGGAAGTGTTTGAGGATACTACCATCCTTGAAGAGTGCTTAAAAGACATATTCGAGGAAAAAGGATTGACATTCCCAACTTTATTTAAGGAATAGATGCTTAACATTGACTCAAGTGAAGAAGATGATGAAATTTGGAAGGATCACTACTAGAAAACACTAACCACTATAAGAAATCTCATACCCTAAGTAGATGATAGTGTTCCCAACAATAGAACCAAAATGTTGTAGTAAAGTAGGCATTTTGGTCATGGGCCTAGTCATGCACTCACCTATCTATCTAGGTTGGATTTAAGCTTGTTCCAATGGGGTGTAGGCCTTGACATATCCTATAGCACTCAAGATTTAACACTTGAGTGTGTTGGTATCAATATACATAAGGCACAAACCTTATTTTCTCACTTGAAGTGTAATAGAAAAGGGACTAGGGTCTGTGTTGGGCTAGTTGTGCCGTGACACAACTCTATGATTCAAGGGATTGGGTAAGTGAAAAGATGGTTATGAATTCATGGGTGAAATCCTTGGGTTTCATAGGCTCAACAGATAGGTGCTTGAGGGTAATTGTCTATCTAGATGGGGGGGACTTAGGTGTAGGTTTGTACTTAGTCATCGCTATCATTACAAGTGAAGGTTCTTAACCATACCTTCAACATTTCCTATCTTAAGTATGGGGATTCTCATTATCTATAGGCATGCCATAAAAGAATTATATTATAAGCTCATGAGAGATAAATCCTACATTTGATGGAATGAATAATTTAAACCAATAAATATTTGCATAAATCATTCTTCATTAATAGAGCTGACAACAATACATATATATGTCCATAGAATTGAGCATAAGCTTGAATTAAAATGATAAAGGCCAAGAGGCTCATAAGTGAGCTTGGGTGTTACAAAGGGGAGCATCAAAAGCATCTTGAAATACCTCCAAATCTAATGGAAACCATCTAGAATCAATTCATTAGAGCTTCGCTACTCCAGTTCATCTCTCATGCTAACTAGACTCCACTTCCTTTTATAGAGCTTTGGAGCATCTTAGGATCATAGGGAATGGAGCATGTTGATCACTGAGCTAGTGTTGGAGGTAAACATCCTATCATATCCACTATGATTATATTTAATGAGTAGTCACTATGCCATGCACCCACTTCCTTATGCTTATTTGTTCAAAAAGGAGTTGTTAGCCACCTGCCAGCTAGTGCCACTAGATGATAAAATAGAAATCATCCACCATGATTACCTCATGCCTAGGTGTTCACTGAGTTAGCATGGGTCCAATACTTAGGTTAAAAAGGGGCCTAATAATCTAAGTCCATATGAAAAATTTATAAGAATTATAGTGAAGCTCTAGAGTCTAACAATAAAGATCTAGAGTCTAATAGTCAAACTCTAGATTACAATAGTCAAGCTCTAATGTACATCAGACAAGTTCTAGATTTTCAAAAAATTGGATCCTAATATGATAAAAACTTATTATGATATTTGGTACACTAAAATATGAATCATATAATTTTTTGAACATGTTTTATGGTGTTTTTATATATAGAAATTCTATAAATAAAAACTTCCAAAAATAGGCATCATCACTATAAAGGTCTATAAATGTGGTAACATGAAAGCAAAGAATTGTAGAGATAATTTATACATATTTTTAGAAGGTGAAATTTATTTATAGTATTTTTGAAAATATGTATTATTAAATAAGAGAAGATATTATAGTATTCAAACTACTATGAATATCTCACACATCAAAGTTGTTGGAGGAAATTAAATTTGTTGTATTGTTGTTTAGTTGTTAGCCTACAATAAGAAATCAGTTCTAAACTGATTTGTTATGATATTAAGGTTAGTAAATCATTTCTAAACTAATTTTTTAGTTTTTTGAGATTAGTAAATTAGTTTAAAATGGATTTTTAGTTTTTTACTCTCAACCAATAATTTTTTAAATAAGTTATATTATAAATACAACCTTCTTATTCATTGTGAGGGTGATTTGGAGTTAATAGAGTTAGATATAGCATGGATTTAATATACCTATCAAGCATTTTTTATATTGTAATCATTTTTCATAAGTAATGAGAAGTTGATGGATTTTTTACAAAGCTAAGTGTTGATCCACATCTTATTCCAAGGAAGAGCAAGGGCCCACTCAATCAAAGAAGTATTAGTGTAGGTTTTTATTTTTCCCTATTTTTTAATTAGGGAAATTATATTTCTTGTGCTTACATGGAGTTTTCCTAAATTTGTGGGATAGGCTAGCTTATGTGGAGATGTGTGTCATAGATGTGTCATAGGTGTCATAAGAATGTCATAAGTAACTCCCTTGATGGGAGTTACTTCTCTATTCTTAGCACCTTGTCACCACCTTTCATGGAGGAGTTACAGTCTATTCTTGGGGTGCCTTGGCCATGTTTTGTGGAGGAGTTACTTATGTGCTCTCCTATATGTATTCTTCACTTTGGCCATCTCATGTTAATCAGATTTTGGTTTTCTCCATTTTATCTTGTGCAATTTAGCTTCTTGTATAATTTCAAATTGCTTTAGCATCTATGTGGTGTGCACTTGCTTCATCTCGTGTGATCACGTCTCTATTGCATTCGCATTATCCAAATTTTGGAAACAACCCCAATATGGTATCAGAGCCACTCCAATAATCATGTGTCTGGTTATGCTATTCTAAAATTCTCACTTTGTTTTCTTAGTAATTTTTTTTGTTTAACTCCATTGTTTTTGGTAGAGTTTTTTAAAAACTCATGCTAATCCATATGGAAACTTCTTCAAAAATTACTTCTGAGTGAGAGTTTGCCAAGACATTTTGTATAGATCTATTGTGGTTTTAGTAAAGGCAGTATAATTCCTTTTCTTTTGGTCATTTTGTAAGAAAAGACAGTGCAGTCCAGCTCCACAACATGCTTCTCTCATTACAAGTTAAAGTTATTCTGATCTGAATCAGTCATTTGAAAAGTGGAGAGAGGCGCAGTCTAGTGATAGATCACCCATTTTAGTGCCTTCATTTCTTCTATTCTTTCTTCAAGGAAAGGGTCGACTACATATGGGACTCGGCCTAAGCGCTAACCTCAGCTTGCAGGGGTCGGCAGACTACTGTTTGACAAAATTTTGTTGTTATCCTTTTGCCACACCAAGCTTCTGCAACACTGGACACTCTTTTGGTCTGCACCAAGCTTCTAGAATTCAATGCCAAGTCCTTCCAACTGACCTTTCTCTATTTGCAAGGTGCCAAGTAGCCGTACGACGTCTAACATGCAGGTCTGTAGTTCATTTCTTTTGTTTTTTCTGCAAGCAAAATCTAGACTATGGTTTTTTGGCGTCCCATGTGGGCCCTTAGACCCTTGGCATCCATAAAATTATCCTTTGCTTTATTTTTTTAAGTTAAAAATTGACTTGTGAAAAAAAAATCAGTCAATTTGACTTAATATTAAGTTTTTTAGATAGTTTGATAATTTGGGGATTTACATTTAAAACTTGTATCTTCAACCTATGAAGATGAAGGGTGAGGCCCGAGTTGGCAGGAGGCCAATTCCCCATCACACAAACCTCCTTTGGATTCCTCATTCTGTGCCAAATCCAATGAGTGGTTGGAAGGCCACTTTCTCTCTCAAAATAGGCATTTTTTTAATGTTTTAGTGCTTTTTGTTTGCAAAAACACTAGTTTACGGGAAAATTGAACCTTTAATATCTTGTAAATGGTAGCTCAGATTTGGGTGCCATTTTTTGTAGAAGTATTTGTAATTCAATTCTCCATAGTGTAGGCTTGTTATTTGTCAAAAACACACTAGTTTATAAAGTGCCTAAAATTTGGGTCTCTTAAGACGCATTTTTGGCTGAGTCTGACATCCTGTTTGCTTAAGTCTTGCACTGATTGCTCTAAGATGCATTCTCAGATGAGCCTGATGTCTTTTGAGCGTGCACTTGCATATTTGGAGGGCTCAATATTTCAAGGGGGTGTGATTTCTTTTCACAACTTGTAAATCTTTGCTTTCATTCTCCTTTCTACATAATTTCACAAATTGCAATCAACACAATTTCACCTAAATTCAGTGTAAAATGGATTCTTTTCAACTTAAACCCCTAACACCCTTCAACTATCATGAATGGAAGGTTAAAATGTCAATCATTCTTAGAAGCAAAAGGTTGTATAGGATCACCATGGGTACTAAAGTATAACCAACACTGATGCTAAAAAGGTCAAGTGGTACAACCGTAGTGATGAAGCCTATGGATTACTAAGCTTGTCTGTGTCTCCAGAACTTCTCTTCCATTTAGAAAACTCTAAGATTCCAAAATAAATATGGGACACCTTAGAAAAATTATTTTGGAAGCTTGATGAGATGAGATGTCATGAGCTCGAAAATGAACTCATAAGTCTAAGTCCTAGCAACTTTGACACCCTACAGGACTTTTTCACTAAGTTTAAGGCACTTAGATTGCAATTGAAAGAATGTAAGATAGAGAAGAAAGATGATCAACTCATCCTTTCGATTCTCACAAAGTTAGGTCCAAGCTATTCAGTCTTTGTCTCCACTTTCCATGCCATAAAAAGTGCCCTTGGCACTACATGGAAAATGCCTTCTTTGGATTCAAAGAGATTTAAAGATTGAAGAATGACCTCACCACTCACCTTTAAGGTGAAAAACTACTTCCCCTAGTTTATCAACTATATAAGTCCTATTGGTAAAGGATCAAGGTCATGACAACAAGCTTGAATACAACACTTACTTTCATTGTATATGCACTGAATTTAGTTGCCTAGGTGAGCTCATATATAAACCAAGTGATTGATTTCATCACACCAAGGTCATGGAATCATAGAGTCTAGTTCATAATATTTATAGCACTTCTCTTAAAATGTTATAGGTAGTAGGAGTGGTCTACGAGAGGTAGGTGGTGATGAAGGTAAACATGTTTCTAGGCTATAATAAGGTGGCAAACAAATGTAAGGCATTCCTCAATGCCTTGGAATAGGTAGTCAAATAAAGTAAGGGATGTGTAAATTAATTAGTCTAATTAGTACTCCGCTCTCCTTTCTTGGTTAAAAATAACATTATCCCTAAAGATCATATCAAGGTGTTACTCAAGTAGAAGTAGAATGACCAGATCATCTTCATGGATCTCGATCAAATGCCTGATACTTCTAAAGCGGAGAAGATTTTACACCCACTTGTCCATTTGTAGTTTAGATGTTGGTGTTAGTCAAAGTATTGGGAAATATATCCTTTAAGGAGATAATTGACTTGGATATATCCTTCAAGATTCTTAATAAAAAGACCCAGCTAAAGGAGGAAGAATGGGTTCCCTTATAGGTGTCACTTTAAAATTTGTAAGTATCTATCTTCCTCTTTTTTTTTAAATTTTGATTCAAATAGTCTAAGTACTAGAAGTTTTGGGTTATTCCATACATAGGTGGACTCCCCTATGAGTCACTAGTACCTATGGATCATATATCCATGTTGATTATTTTGGAGTAGTTTGATCTACATCTTTTTAGATTCACTTAGTAGGTGGTAGTTCCTTGGTACTTCTTAGCGGTTTCCCATTTTAGCCATTTCTTTCTTCGGTCCCCCTTTCTCAAAATTTTAATAAGTAGAAACATCCTTTCACTTCCTCCATGTGGTATCATAATTCTCATTTGGATTGGGGAAAACTTCCTTCCACTTAAGAGGAGTACCACCTCGACATGCATCACCCTTCTACTCTTCAAAGTTTTTATTTTTTGTCAAGCCTCAAAGTAGTGCCATTAGTCGATGGGACTTGGGGGTGGCCAATAGAGTAGTTAACTCATTATTTAAACATGACCTCACCATGTTGCATCCTCACAAATATTTTGGTTAGTAAATGCCTAGCCTTCTTAGGAGAAGAGATAGCTTAATACATGGCATTGCTAGACTCAATCACACCCATAAAGCTCTCAATCCCTCTAAAGAAGCACCATTTTGACATGTTTCATCCCTATACTTATCCAATGAGGGTGTCAATTTATAAAGATCAAGAGAGTGTCATTAGATGAAGATGTGGGTCCTTATTTCCAAGAAATATTTTAAAACACTTTAAGCTTCACCTAAAGTGTGATATTTTAATTTTGAGGGGGACCAAAGCTACTAAAAATAGCATGAAGAAATAACTTCAGGAGTAGACACATGGTGTCACCCTACTTTTCTTAAGCATAGTGTCCATAACAAGAAAAGGTACTTATTCCATATCTAGGATATGGGGAGTAACTTCACTTATCAATTCTATATAGTTTTCAATTACAATAGCATCATGGGTTTAAGTGGTAGAATCTCCAGTTGTCATCTCTTCAAGTAATTGCTTTGCCTATATATTCAAAGTTATTCCCCTCCATAAGGGGTTGGTAATTATTTTTTTTTGCATTATTATTTCTCTAAACAAGCATTGTAATAGACTAGGGTATAGTAGTAGTTAGATTTTTTATTCTACAACCATAATATGTGCACCTCACAAATGTTAGTGGATGCTTTGCATGTGCCTTTTATGGCCTTCTATATTTAGTTTCCTATCCACGATGAAGAGGGCATGGTGTTATGTGTTATTTGGGATTAAAATTCTCTATGTCTACTATCTCTTTTCTTATATTTCTATATTATAGGTCTTGTTTATTCTATAGATCTTAATTCATGCTTTAAGCTCCTTTATTATCTATGGTGTTTAGAGTTTTATGCTATTTTATGTAAGTTTACATTAACATCTCAATTCTTCTAGTGTATCACTTTAGGTTATATTTGCTTTCATGTTTTTTACTACTTTTCCTTTTATCCCTTTTCACCCCCCAAATTGAATAAAGAGTTAGATTCTAAAATACTGGAGATTACTTTACAAACCACATTTGGTCCAATATCTTTAAAGCTTTTCATAGATTGTTGTCTAACCTGAAGTGAAAAATTTAGGCATCAACATAACATTCTAATAGTTTATAATATTATAAGGGTTGAGGATTGTAGACACCCCATTTTAGCCACATCTATGTCTAAACTAGAATTTAGATTTATTTCTACCAAACTATTCAAATTAAGCCTATAAATCACCAAAATACCCAAATTTGTATATGCATCAGACATAAGAGCCTAGAATTATGTTGAGACATCCCTATTTGGGTTATTATCTTATATGCAATGATAAGCTCCCACAGATTCATCCAATTCAAATTAAGACCTAGAAATTTGATAAATTGGCCTTTGGACCCATTAAGTAGGGCACTTAAACAATTACTAAAATGTAAAACTCCTGAGCAAAATGATTGCTTATGTGAAATTTCCATATGCAATCAGTGAATATCAATTTTATAAAAATAAAATTTTATAAAAATGAGGTCATGATGATCTCATCCTAAAAGTCAAGGAATGAAAATATCTCCATTACATAATTAATTTAGAAATGGAGAGCAATGCTTAATAAATGGGATCTCTATCCAAAAAATCAATTACTTGTATCCTAAGCCTAACCAAGGTTAAATATAACCTAACTCTTCTTGAGTTAGGGTTAGTTTTAGAACCTATAAGTACAAGTTCCTAGGTCATTACGTAACAATCTCTCAAGCCAAAATTATAATGCTAAATTATTAAGAGATTACTTCACATGTCAAGCCAAACCAAGGCCATGCATTAAGTGGACAGAGGGAGATAATGCTAAAGCACCATTGATGAATAACCATTACTCACAAGCTGAGATCAATCCCACCCTCATGCCAATAAGCTCTTCAAACTTATAATGAAGGTAAAAGTGCTCATTTATCTTCAAATTGTAGTTGTTTTTCTTTGTTATTTAGCTCCCCCTAGATCCTACGCTTGTAGATATAACTTTGTTTGATTTATTTTATTCATTTTAATAAAAAAAGAAGATAACCTCATTTTCATTTGATTCCTCAGATACATAATGGCATGCTTGATGGGACCATGCACCCCATAAGAACTAAGGGAATAATATTGAACCTTTAGAATCTAATAAAATCTCAATTTAAACCTTTTTAAACATTTTTATCTAAATTTTTTCATGTTTTTTCTTGCCTATGTTTTGGTGATTTACCACTAGTAATCAATGACTTCAGTAATTTTTATATGTCTACTTGTCAACTCTATTCTTTAGGAAATGGTGACTATGCCACTTGACTTCTTGACTATGTTTATTAACTACTCACTACTTGACTGTCACTCAATTCCTATACTATGTTACTCAACTACTCAATGATGCCACTTGATTGCTCAACTATGACACTTTACTATTCATTAATTTCTAGGAAAACCTAACATTATTACCATCACCTAGTATATTTTCTATCACTTGATATCTTTTTCATTAACCAAAAACATCACCATCATTTAGTAATCTTTCTATCACCTAGTAGTATTATTAGCTCTCAACAATTTTCATCATTACTTGATCATTTCTACCATAATTTGACACTATCATCATAACCCATAAATGTTTATGCCTATCAATATTTTATACAATTGCTTGATAGCTTCCATCATTACATGAAATTATCACCATCACCCACCATTATTTTCTTTGCTCAATAATTTTTTCCTTGTTTGATAGCTTTGCCATCAACTAATAACATTACCATCACCTAATAAATTTTCCATCACATGGTAGTTTTATTACCTTTTGATAGTTCCTTTAATTACTTGACACTTTCTACCATCACCTTGTCAGGATCTTGCTCCTCAATTAGAGCATATATGATTACTTCTTGTATTAGCAACTAAACACAAAATTTAACCAGAATGATAAGTAACTAGAAATATAAAACAACACAGGAATATGAGAGACAATACACAATTGTATTAATAATCACTCAAAAGAAAATATAATAAAGAAGATGCCACTTCTTCCACCTCAAAGGCTTGCCACACCTCAAGACCTTCTTCCCTCTCTCTCTCGGTCCCAACAATCAACTCTAATATAGAATTGATGTTCACCTCCACCAGTCAAAAACAACGCTGCCAATACACCAAGTACACAACCATACTCCAAGTAGATCTCCTGCTCTCTGCTGCTACCTGCAAATCACTAGACCTTACTCACCATTGTAGATCTCCAAAAGAAGCCATGCACACCTGCTGACCAAGATCATACATATACGAAGAACCCTTCTGATTCTCCAAACCAGCACCCACACTTGGTACTGTGGCACTAGGAGGAACACACCATTGCTCTCCTCTCTCTGAAGGAGCTTATTTTTGCTCTCTTACTCTCTAGCACTGTTTACAATACAGCCCATGAGTCTATATATAGATCTCATGCTTACAATAATTAGACTATCTTAATTACAATAATTAGATGCGCAACTCAAGACTACAACTAGCCTTTAACATGCAAACTAATAGTCCAAAAATAGACTCTCTGGAATCAACATGCAAACTGCATGTTCACGTACAGGCTACCGACATTGGCTCCTCCCTGACCGATGTCCGCCGACTGGTAACCGACATCAGTTGCTTCTTCACTGCTATCTGACCGACGTCGGTTGATCAGACCGATGTCGGTTGCCCTGCAACTCATTTTGCAACTCTCCACAACCTCTGCAACCTCCATAACTCCTCCTATTTGCATCCTAGTGAAGCTTTTAGCTCCACAACCTAATAATCTCCCACTTGGAGATAAATAGCTGCACCTATACCTATACCTGTACACCATCTAAATTATTCCCTGGCTTGTATCCCTCTTCAAGATCAATCCTGAAGACCAACCACCACACAACCTGTGATGCTACACCTGTCATCCAAGTAACCTGCCACATCCGAACCTACAACCCATGTAGTGAAGACCTTGACCCTGCATAACATGTTAACCTGGTGCTAGTCCCTCTCAAATACCTGAGAATCCACTGAACTGCCCTCAGTACTCCTTCCCTGAATTGGCTCCATACTTTCTGACAACTCCCACTACTTGGGAAAACTCAGGTCTACACTAGACCTCATGTGATTTTGAACCCTATTCTAAGCTAAGCTTGAACTTTCCAGCCCTTGGTGTGCTTATCGATTCTGCATCCTGCATCATGAACCCTGCCAACACCGTCTTCACACCAGCTCCCACTGGAGACAAAATCTCCATGTCTCTTATGCCAAAGAATTTCACTGCTCCAAATTCTTCATGACATACCTCTGAACTAACCTTACCTTTAGCTCAGCAAAACCCTATATGTACAAACTTGCTAGCAAACCACCCACATACAGTAACTAGATAATGTCACAACTCATCATCCACCTGGTAAGAATAAACACAATAGTTACACTGACAATGACTGATGCCCTACTTTGTCATCCACCTATCAAACCTATACCACTATCATGCAGCTTCCTCAAGACCATATACCTTGGACTTCTATCTCACGTATCCATCCACTCTCTTCTTTAACTTGGGAATCCATCCATCATCCAGTGCTTTCTTCCACTAAAAACTCCACCAACAAACACCTGTTTGGTTCTTCTCCAAGGACTCACACTCCTCATCCATGCCAAGCTCCCACTATTTCTAGATAATACCTGCATTGCCTCTTCACATCTTCCTAGTTCTTGACCATCAATAAGCAATATAAATAAGGTGAACAATGAATATGAGGTTCACTTACCCTTTCTGACCTCCATATGGGTGTTTGAGACTTATTGACAGCTTGCTCTCCACCCACCATCCGTCCTAATGACTGATCTCAGCCATCTCCCAGTCTGCATCCGATCGATGTCGGTTCCCTGCATTGACCCTAACTATCGACATCATTTCCCTGGCTAATGCCGGTATCCCTCCTACCGACGTCAGTTCCTTCTTGACCGATGTTGGTCTTCCTATAGCCAATGTCGAGTACTGTTTGACCGATGCCGGTACTTGTGTTCGCCTGTGAGTGATAACTTTTTACCCACGAGCTCTCCATGGATCAAAACCCTGTTCAAATCAACACAACCCTACTCAGAATAATTCAGTCCCCTCTACTAATCTCTATCTGCCATCTCCTCCATGAACACCAAGGTTTTCCAATTCTTAAGTTTGTCAAAAACATCTATCTTCTACTTAAGAACATGCATTCCCCTCCTACATATATGACCAAGCCTACAAAGCCACATCTTTGCAACAGAAGGTGAATCAGTAATATAAGTAGATAGATAAAGGATACCTACTTTCTTACCACCATCTAATTCAAGTGCATCCGTTGTGAGAGTTATAGTGCATCTCCCATCACCCAACTTTCTTGAAGAAATTAGACTCATCTCTAAGACTAGGCCCTGCATGACCTCCTTCAACACCTATGTGTTATCCATCTGCAATTTCAACTTCACTTCCCCTTCGTCAATAATCTAACAAGGCTCACCAACCCCTAAATAAATCTCTCCAAAGTCTCCAAAGACATACCCATGAAAAGATGCTCTATTTTGGGCTGCATGGAAAGAGGTAAAAGTATATGTAAACCAAGATTCTACTTTATCCAAAACATCCTGTGTAACATCCCCTGCAACATCTGCTCCTCCCTACTGATCTGCTACCAACCAACAATCTTTATTTCCTTGCTCTTTCTTTCCATCAATCAGACCATTCATGTTATTCAGTTTCTCCATTCGTAGCTTACTTTCTTCTGCCATTGCTATACTCCCACTCAATCTGAAACCCTTGAGAGTGACCTGTAATCAAAAACACTACCAGATCTGAAACCACCTATTAGTCAACCCAACTAAAATCTCTGATACCACTTGTTGGTATCAGCTCTTGAACCTACAACTAGGCTCTGATACCACTTGTCAGGATCTTGCTCCTTAATTAGAGCACATATGATTACTTCTTATATTAGCAACTAAACACAGAATTCAACCAGAATGATAAGTAACTAGAAATATGAAACAACACAGGAATATGAGAGACAATACACAATTGTATTAATAATCACTCAGAAGAAAATACAATAAAGAAGATGCCACTTCTTCTTCCACCTTTAAGGCTTGCCACACCTCAAGACCTTCTTCCCTCTCTCTCTTGGTCCCAACAATCAACTCCAATATATAATTGATGTTCACCTCCACCAGTCAGAAACAACGCTGCCAGTACACCAAGTACACAACCGTACTCCAAGTAGATCTCTTGCTCTCTACTGCTACCTGCAAATCACTAGACCTTACTCACCATTGTAGATCTCCAAAAGAAGCCATACACACCTACTGACCAAGATCATACATATACGAAGAACCCTTATGATTCTCCAAACCAACACCCACACTTGGTACTGTGGCACTAGGAGGAACACACCATTGCTCTCCTCTCTCTGAAGGAGCTTATTTTTGCTCTCTTACTCTCTAGCACTGATTTACAATATAGCCCATGAGTCTATATATAGATCTCATGCTTACAATAATGAGACTCATGGGCTACAATAATTAGACACACAACTCAAGACTATAACTAGCCTTTAACATGCAAACTAATAGTCCAAAAATAGACTCTCTGGAATCAACATGCAAACTGCATGTTCACGTATAGGCTGCCGACGTCGGCTCCTCCCTGACCAATGTTAGCCAACTAGTAACCGATGTCAGTTGCTTCTTCACTACTGTCTGACTGACGTTGGTTGATCAGACTGATGTCGGTTGCCCTACAACTCTCTGCAACCTCTACAACCTCTGTAACTCCTCCTATTTGCATCTTGGTGAAGCTTTTAGCTCCACAACCTAACATACCTAAAACCATCACCATCCTTTGATAACTTTTGTTATCAACCAATAGCCTTGTTATCAACTGATAGTTCTTCCCATCACTATTGACCAATATTTTTTTCATCACCCAACACCTTATAACATCTCCCAATAGCATAACCATCACACAACACCATCACCATCACTTGACACCTTCTACCATCATTAAATATCATCTATTATTGATAGATATATTTTATATCACCTAATGCCTTATTTTGTCACTCAACACCTTCTATCATCACCTATCATTGTTGTTTAATAGCTCCTAGTATCAAAAGACATCATCACTATCAACTGGTAGTTCTTTCCATTTCCCAATAGTTTTTATCATCACCTAACATCATCACCATCACTCAACACTATCATCATCACTTGACACCTTATGTTTCTCTCAAATTTTATTCATTTTCTAGTTATAGAAGTAAGAAACTAAATATGGGTATGTTAGAAGAATTTTTTTTTTGTGTATGAATGATCTAGAAGATTGTAAATATCTCATATTTGTCTTGGGAATGATGAACTATAGATAATAAAGTAAAGGATGTTGTTAGATGGGTAATAAGGTGGATTCCCTAGCATAAGCTAGATCTAAGAAGCATGAGATTACTAGGAGGTTATCAATCCACACTCTTAAAATAGTTAAGTTGAAAGAAACAATGATGAAATACTTGAATAAAATGATAGAAAATACTA
The DNA here is from genome assembly GCA_037957365.1 of Torreya grandis. Classification (NCBI taxonomy): domain Eukaryota; kingdom Viridiplantae; phylum Streptophyta; class Pinopsida; order Cupressales; family Taxaceae; genus Torreya; species Torreya grandis. The sequence goes on along the minus strand of JARHVA010004331.1, from coordinate 688,623 downwards.
AAGTATAATATCAAAAGTAAATGCATGATAAAGTAAATAGACTAATTATAATAAATAATGGGTCAATACTAACACTAAATAGGATCGAGTTGGGTTCAAAAAATAGGTGGGATATCTATGAATAAGTAAAAGGTTAAAAAGTGGAATTTAGTTGAGGGTAAGTAGGTGGAAATAACTTGTTATTTCATACCACTGTGACCATCAGTGGTTAAGGTGACTACCAATGGTTGGGTGACTATCAGTGGTTGAAAGAGACAATTAGTGGTTAGGGGGACCATCGGTGGTTGTTATGGATTTTGGGTATGTTCAAAAAAATGTTATAAAATGGATATAGTAGGGTGATAAAGGTTTTTTTGGGGTTAGGGTTTCATAGGGTAATAATCAGAAGGGTATGGTTTAGATAAAGATTTTATACAATAAATAATCAAAACTCAAAATAATAAATAATAAATGTACTTAGCCCATTGCTTGATGGTTAATGGTAAGTTGAGAAGAAATTTTATCAAAGTAATGGTACTTTACCTAAAGAATAAATTTGGTAGAGGTTTGGGTCTCTATCATGGATACTAACTTGCTGAAAGGAAGACCTACAAAGAAGTTTTTGGTGAAGAAGCTCCTGATAACTGTTGGTTGATAGCATGATTACTTGATTGCTAAATTCTTGGATGAATGGATTGATTCATCCTTTTCTAACCTCTTTTTCCTTTATTTTATAAGAAAAAGAGATGGAGGTAGAAGGTTCCATAAGAGTTTTGGTTGGTTATTGTGATGTATTAGCTTGTTATCTATATTAATTTTTGATGTGGTAGCTTACACATAGCTTGAGTTGCTTTGTCTAGATGGGGAAGACCTGACTATTGGTAGTTAGGGTGACCATTGATGGCTGAGGATTAAAAGTTAAGTGGGGTAAAAAGGGTAGGTTAGTGATTTAGGTTTAAATAGCTATCTATATTGACTTAGGTTCATGATTGAAGGTTGGGTAATTGCTATGTACCTAGGGATATGATATATTGATGTATATGGGTTGATGGAGATGCTGACATGTGGCACACATCCCCTTAGTTATATGGGTACAATATATTAGGATAATAGAGTAACTTGTGGAAGTAGTAAATTGGGTAATGGTCAGCCTACATTGGGATTAGGAGGTTATCCATCCATGGGTTATATATATATATATATATATATATAGGAGATGATTATCATGGTAAAGACATCGAGTAAGTATTTAGTCTTCTATTATAAGAGGATATTGGAGGTTGTCCCCTCGAAGAGACATTATGGAGTTTTTCCTTCCTAAAGGAGTATTATATGGTGTTTTCCTACCTTAAGGGTAATTCTACATATATTGAATATCAAGATCATTACAAGTGGTATTAGAGCTTCGATTTGGGCAATTTGTGGAGTGAAACCCTAGTTTTTTTTTAATCATCAATAACTTTTTATTGGTTGCTAATGTTTCCACAATGTTTTTACTAGATATCGCTAATATTTGAAATAAGTCACAGTAAAAAAAATGAGATTTTTTTATTCGTTTTGAGGGAGTTATTGGTATTTTAGAGTTTATAATAATTTTGCTATATCTTTCAAAATATAGGGAATTTTTATTCAAAATTTTTACTGGAGATGTAAGCAAATATAAGAGAAGCAAAGTAAAAATTTCAGAATTTTTTGAGTTGTTTGAAGTGATTTTTTGTGATTTTATGGATCAGTTTTGACATTTTAGGGTTTCATGAACCTTAATTTTTTTTGTGGATCATGGAGTTGCAAACATTTTCAAGGGAAGATGATATTGATGCTAGAGAATGGTGGCTCCTTTTGGAGAATCATTTTACAAAAACTTTTGGGCAAAGATGATTACTTCATTTTTTGTCTGGGCCTACACTACATTGGTTTGATCAATTGAGTTGTACAGAAAGGTTTTCTTCATGGAAAGAAATGGAACAAATTTTTTTAGATCATTGGGCTATATAATAAGAAGTAGAAAAAGAAGAAGCAGTAGAAGAAGAAGAAGCAAAAAATGAAGAAGAAGAAATAGAAGAATCAGTAGAAGAACAAGAAGAAGAATAAGTAGAAGAAGCAATAGAAAAGAAGAAGAAGAAGAATTAGATGATAAAGGTTAAAATTATTTGGCTCCAAAAAAATCTGAATCAATTTTTCAATTTCATGGATGCATTCAAAAGAAGAAGGTTGTTGTGTCCATAAACCCTACCAATATGTATAACTTCATCAACATGAATGTATATAAGGATCTACATGTTCAAGCAAAGAATATCAAAGAGGTTCAAGTAGATGGTAAGAATATTTCAACGTTTGAAGATATGAAGCTCATTATGGAAAAATATGTTTTATATTCATATTTTTATGCTTTGGATATGGATGATGTGGATATAGTTCTTAGATATCCATGGTTAGAGACTTTGGGAACAATGAATATTAGCATTTAGAAAAATTTCATGAAGTTTTGCTATAGGAAAAAGAAGATCACTTTACAAGATGTCATAGTGAAAAAGGCACCAATAACAATCTAGGTAGATCATGAGGATGAGATGGAAATAGGTGATGAAGAACATGATGAAGATTCAGATGATATAGATAAAGACACACTACAAATGAGCACTTCATCTACTCAAGAGACAAAGAAAGAAAAGGTGGAAGAGGTAGAAGCAAAGGTGGATAAGGTTAAAGTATTAGAAAAGGTTGAGGTATATAGACACCCACATCATCATGAGAGGAAACAATCATGGAACCAAGTGATGAATTGTCATAATAAAAATCATTTTGTCTATACAGGAAATAAAATTTCCAATCATTATGGATATGCATGGAATCCAAAGAAAAAATACTATGGCACATGGAATGAATGGGGAAATCATTATGACTATGCAAGGAAGAATACCTACTATGTTCATGGTTGGAATCAGAGAAGCATAGTAGAATATGGTACATGGAATAAAAAGAGGATTAATTATGTTGGGACACCAAAGCAATATAATTATGATCATGAACAAAATCAAAGGATCACAAGGGAATTTGGACACAAGCTTGGAGAGATATCACCTGCCAAGATCACATATGGATGGCTAGATGATCAAGATTGGAGAGAAGTGTTCAATGATTTGAAACACACTCATTATTTGGTTTCTTCCTATGTTTCAGGGATGAAACATGTCAAAGAGGGAAGTAATGCTATGTACCTAGGGATATGATATATTGATGTATATGGGTTGATGGAGATGCTGACATGTGGCACACATCCTCTTAGTTATATGGGTACAATATATTAGGATAATAGAGTAACTTGTAGAAGTAGTACATCAGGTAATGGTCAGCCTACATTGGGATTAGGAGGTTATCCATCCATGGGTTAGATAGATGTATATATATATAGGAGATGATTATCATGGTAAAGATATCAAGTAAGCATTGAGTCTTCTATTGTAAGAGGATATTGGAGGTTGTCCCCTCGAAGAGACATTATGGAGTTATTCCTTCCTAAAGGATTATTATATGTTGTTTCCCTACCTTAAGGGTATTTTTGCATATATTGAATATCAAGATCTTATCAGTAATGGTCTGATTTAGGGGTGTTTCAACATATAGAACCATCATGTATAGTTTTCTAGTGTCTACATTTTCCCCCTTTCTATTATGTAATTTTTGTCAGTAAGCTATAAATTAAAAATACATTATGGGTTGAAGGTTTGGTTGCCTTTATTATGGTAGGATGTTCTCCCCCTCAAACTAAGAGTTGGTGAGGTGAAATCAAATCGACTGTGGGTTTGATAAGTGGTTATGGTGAGTCATGAGGTTGGTGATAAAAGGTTTGGGTATTTAAATCACAAACATGTACATAAAATGTGACTAAGTCTGATAGAAAATATCATGCATAAACTCAATTTCCATTGTTATTAAAAATAAAGGTTCATTTTAAAAGGACTAATGATAGGGGAATTAAGCCACACCATTAGGCATAGTTGATTAGGTGATTTCTATTAAGTCTCTTAAATAGGATCAGTGTTTTCATAGTTATTTGAGGTAGGAAGTGATCATAGGAAAAACATAAATGCTATATTGTGCACTAGATGGTGAAAATTCATATTTTTAACATCACAATGTTGGTTAGTGTGGTTAAAAGGACCAAGGCAGGGTCATCACAAAATATGTAATAGTTCAGGCCAAAATGACCTATGTTTAGGTGGACATGGTTGGTTGGGTAGGTGGAAAAGGTGGTATCCATAAGGTGGTACTAAGGTGTTTGTACTTGAAAATGGGACATCCTAACCATCAATGGTCAGGGGTCCAAAAATCAACCATCAATGGTCAGCCTAACCATCGATGGTCAGGGGGAAACCCTAAAAGCATGGAAGATGAAATGTGAAAAAGGTGAGTCATTTTCACTTTTTATTTTGACTCTCTTGACACTTCTGCACTTGGTGGTCTTGAATTTTTATGAAAGAGTGTTTAAGAGGTAGTTATTGATTAGTTGATTGAGTATTTGTGTTGAGTTGACTAGAGGATGCAGGGTAGATAGGGGTATGGCCAGGTAGTGGGACCTAGGATCCCTCTTTGATGACATTCAAGGAATGAGGTAGGGGATAAATTAAATTGATAAATTAGTTTAATTTTGGTCATTTTTGGTTATAATTAATTTTATTTTCTAGTTGCTTTGGGGAAGGGTTTGGGTTTTGACCTAAGTTTTAGGTTGTGTCATTATTGTTTAAAATTTGTGGGTGAAAATTAAAATCAAGAGGGTAGGTATGTTAGGGGTAGGGTGGAGGGAATAATTAGATTAATTAATTATTATAAATGTGTGTATTGGTATATTTTATGTAGGTATGTGTGGGTTTTTTTTATTGGTAGTCATAGTTGATTATTGATGATAAAAAATTATAGGTTAAATTAGTAGCTAACCGTCAGTGGTCATAGTGACCATTGGTAGTCAACTAAAGGATCAAATGTTTTTGATAAAAGTTAAAGGAAATAGGTGAGTTTAAAATGTTTTAGAATGTATAATGCTAAGGGTATCTTGGGTTTAGGGTAGGTTAAAATAAAAGATGTAGATATTATTCATATAGGTGTAACTAGGTATGTAAAATGGGGTGAAAAGACATTGTCCATGGGTAAAGTAATTTATAGAAAACTAATTGTGTTTGCTATATTGAATTTTTCAAGTATAGGATTAGATCTAGATGTAGGATTAGATTCTTTAGATATTTGTGGAGATACATCAAGTGATGATGGATGATGACTAGGTACACATGAAGGAGGTCAGCCTTAGAATTATGATGTACTTTTAACACATGTCATGAGATGTAGTGATGATCATGTCCCTCATCAAGAGATGGGATCCATCCATGAACACCTTTCTCTTAATGACTAGTGAGATGATGATCTTTTTAGAGAATGTACATAAGATCACACATCAACCAATTTGGGGGGAGCTAATATATCAATTGAGAGAGGAGAGGGATGAGATGGTAGATCAGCTATATGGTGATGATCATACATTCACCAGATGGAATGTTCATGGGTTTAACTATAGGACATTAAATTAGAGGGACATAGATGATCAGAGGTTGATGATGTTATTGATGATGGTAGTTTTATGTTTTCCATTGCTAGATTCAATAAATAGGAAGTTTTTGTATCTATTTTTAAGAGTTTTAGTAGGGACATTATTGGGTCAAATATTTTTTGGGTGGGAAATGGTTTTATTAGTTTAGATATATAGGGAGCTATGGGGGTTTATAACTCATAAGAGGTATGACATTAGTGTGGGCTTTGTGATGCACTATTATGCCTATGAGCACATTCAGGTGCTAAGGCCAATAGAGATACCATGGGAGGGATATGCCTAGATGGACTTGGAGGAGGTGTGTGAGACATTGATTAGTTTAGAGGGGAACTAGAGGCCTTAGTGGTTGGAAATGTAGTTTTAAGATCATATGCCAGCTTTCTAATGTGGGCCCACTATACTTCACATATTTTATCAATATAGAGATACAGGTGGATTTTTAAGAGGAAAGAGGGTGAGCCTGAGCTCATCCCTTTTGATATGGTATATAGGAAATTTGGGTTGGTATAAGGTATTTTGAATCCATTCCCAAGGTATAAATAGGAGGATACTAAGTTTTTGCTTCTAGAGCTACAACTAGTAGAGATGGTGCTTGATCATGAGGAACTAAACACCAAAGTAGAGATTGATGACATAGGTTTTGTTGATGGCTATGCAGCATGGTATTAGTCCCTCTATATAGTAGAATATTTTGTATAAGATGATGGTGGTAGATATCCCATAGATGTGGACCTAGTTAGTGAGGGTCCATAGGTATGGGTACAAGGAGGTGGCCCTAATGAATAAGTAGGAGTGGTGCTAGCCATTTCACATGCATAGGTCAGAAATTTAGAAGGGTAGGTGGATATATTATAGGGCTAAGTTTCTATCTTATAGGGTTAGGTTACCATTATGATGGATGAGAGGAACCATGTTAGGACTTCACTAGCCTTTGTGACCTAGGAGAGGGACTCTTTAAGACAAACTAGAGGAGGAGCCATAACACTAGTAGGACCACTAGGTAGCATTCTCATATCACATTACTTGGCTATAGTTGAGGAGTTACATTATTATGATGCCATAGTTTTGACACATTATTTAGAGGAGCTCTAGCGAGGCGAGTGTAGAGATAGGTTGGTATGTGGTATAGGTGTAGTGACTACAAGTTAGTGAGCCTCTTTAGTGGGTGGATAGGCATGTACCTTAGGGGGGTAGACACCAGTTGCTAGTGGTGCTCTAGGGGCATAGTTTTATGATATGATATGTATATATGTAAATGATTTTTATACCAACCTATGAGCTGATATAGTGAGATGGATATTTTTTTTGAGAGAGAGATATGCACATGATTATATGTACTATTTTATTTTTATAAAACATGATGTGTATGATGTGATGATGATAAATATATTTTATTTTGTGGTTGATGATTCATGGTTTTGATGTCTATACTTTATTATGATTATGCTTATGAGATGTAGACTCACTAGCTTAGGCATGTGATGGTTATGGGTGATGTTTATGATGAGTGGTTATAAATGTTTATGATTATGTGATGTTTTATTTTATATATGGTTATGATGTTGATGATTATGGTTCCATATATGGTTACGATGTTTTGATTATGGATGTGATGTTATGATGATGTGGTTTATGATCATGGATATGTGATACTTATGGTTATGGATGTGTGATGTGTTTTATGATGTTTACATGATGATTATGATGTTGTTTTTATAATTTATAGTTATTTTGTTGATGATAGCACATAAAGTAAGTTAGATAACAAAACTAGATGTGGGAAAAGAGAGAAAAATCATAAGACCTAGGTCTAAGTGAATACATGAACTAATTATGGGAGGATAAGGAAATAGGTATGATGTTTATTCATTTACACAAGACAAAACAAAACCCAAAATTAGATTGGTTTAACGAACATAATCCCTTTGAATGTTTTACATTAGCATACATTGGTTGGTAAAAAGGTGTCTTAATCACATAGTGTCAAGTAAGCTCTGAATCCCTTGATTTGTAGATGGTATAAAGTGTAAATAGGTGATAGGTGGTTTTAAGGGTGGTGTAACACCTTAAGGGTTGGTTTTCCCTTTCTATAGGTCGCCTAGGAACCTTAATAGACAATTCCATGTTTTAATGAAAGGTGTAGACTAATCAATACGTTAAGTCTACTGATGCTATATATGAAAGTTGATTATAGCTTTCTTGGGATAACTTGTTATTGATTTTGATATAAGGTATTTTATTACTTGGTTTTTATAAGTTTGTGAAGCTAATCAATGTATGAAAATTCAAATGATTACTTTGACAAATTTTACTTAGCCATCTTTTAGGGGAGTGGTCTAAGTTTTGGGTATGTTCATTCTGGTATCTATCCTTCAAGATAGCAGTTTATCCTTTCAAGAAATTTAGATTTGGGGTATTTGTCCTTCAAGGGATTAGTCTACATGCTATAGATATTTGACCCAAGTGATATTTTGGTATCCCAAATTATTTTGATGATAGGTTAGATATGGACAGGTCTATTTAGGCTTAGAGGTTTACCTTTATGAGGGAAAAACTTAGAGCATAAGGGGTTGATGATAGGTGAAAGGGGTGGTTTTGAGAGACAAAGACAAAAAGATTCCATTTAATTAAGGATGAAAATTATCCATGGGAACCATACCATGGGTAGAGTTATGGTACTCATAATTAATATTAGGCTATGATTATGATGGTTAATCACATGGTTATATATTGTAATTGGTTATCCTCAAAGTGATGGGATGAAGGTGTGAGGAAGGTGAAAATATTGTAAATCAAGGGATGATATTAAGTAAGAAAAAAATGTGAGTCTAATCCTTGTTTAATAAAATAAAGGATGCATATGTGAAGCATTGAGAGGCTTAGGTTCTAGTTTAACTTTGAGATAGGACAAATAGTAAGTTCCTAATCCATACTTATGGGTTATGATGTAGGGTCTAAGCCAATTAACAAAAAACTTTCCTTGATTGATTTTATCCATATTGATTTGATGTTTATTTTCCTTCTAGATGAGATCTCCAAATTAAATTCTTGTTATTTTATGTGCTTGTTATAGGTACACTTGATTCACTTTTGATAGACATGAAGATGGTTAAGTGCATCTAGGTAGTTCTCATCAATTACTCAAATCATGCTAGATGTTTTTGATGATAGTTACTCTCAGAAATGATGTCTTGAAAGGATATGTGAAGAAAGGAAATTTGGATTTCAATAGGTAGGATTTCCTCTACTCCAAAGACTAGTGATGAAGGGGTAACACCTTTGGAGGTTTTAATGCTAGTGTGATAGGCCCATAAGGTGAAAGGAACATGCAAGTGCCAATCCTGACTAGAAGAACTCACCACTTTGGATAACATCTTATTAAGGGTTTTGTTAGAGGATTATACCTATCCATTTGATTGTGGAAAATAAGGTGAGGAAAATCTTAGCTTGATGACAAATTCATCACAAAGACCTTGGACTTGCTTGTTTTTGAAATATTTGCCATTATAGGTGATGATCTTATGGGGAACACAGAAATGATAGATGATATGATGATTGATGAAGCCAAATATTTTGTTAGCTTTGGTCAAGATGAGATTAATAGCCTCCAACCACTTGGTAAAATCCTTAGTGGTGGTGATGATTGACTGGTGCCACTATGAAGAATGAAGATTAATTTCCCCAATGAGATTTAGTCCCCATTATGAGAAGGGCCAAAAGTACTTGGATACTTGGAGGCCATGGGATAATGTGTGATCTAAATTGGAATGTTGTTGGCATTTAAAACACTTATTTACATAATCATAGTAGTCTTGGCTAAGGGTGGGACAATAGTAGCCAGGGCAAAGGATATGTTTAGTGACAACTAGACTACTAAAGTGTCCTCCATAAATCCTATCATTCTTTTCCTTGATAGCATGGTAAGCTTCATGGATACGTAGATAATAGATAAGGAGGCCATTAAAACCATGTTTGTAAAATATTCCTCCTAATATGGTATAATGAGAGGTACTATAAATAAAGGCTCTTTGGCCATTCCTAGAGAGTTTGGGAGGAGTAATGCTGAGGTTGAGGTAGTCAAAGGTTTACGAGTATTAAATGTATAATGAAGATTCCTCCATAGTACAAAAGGTAAGAAGGTCAGATTGGATATAATAAGGTGTGATAAAACTATGAATGGTGATAAAGAGCTTGGAATTCTAAGGTTAAGTTAGAATTTTGGATGCAAGGGAATCCATTATATCCATGAGATTATTGGTGGATTATGGAATAGATTAGATAAGGTAAAGGTCAAATGATGCTAAGATTACATATACTAGTTGTTTATATTTTTGAAATTCATCATTATTATATTGGTAGGATCTATAGACCTAGTTGACCACAAGTTGGGAATTGCTAAAGAAATTGATCATCTTAACTCACAAGGCTAGAGTAGTTTGGAGACCTATCACTAGGTATTCATACTCAACCATATTGTTAGTAAACTCAAAATCAAGTATGAAAGAAAGAGGAAGAGGTTTTCCATCAAGGTAAATGAGAATAAATTTAACACTCCCACCATGTTAGCACTTCGAGCCATCAAATAACATGGTCATTTAGTAAGTGACATCCTCTTGAGAAAGAGTTATGATGGACTCATTAGGAAATAGAAGAGGAAGTGGTTAGTTGTCTAAAAAAGGATCTTTAACCAATTGACTAGTAATGAATTACCACTTAATCAACTTCTACTAGAGGAACTCAAGGTCAAACTCTACTAGAAGCATGAGCCACTTAGCCATACACTAGTTTTGGTATGGTTTAGAGTACATGTACTTGAGTGGGTTGGTATTGGTTATGACATAGGTTCTATAATTAAGGAGGTAATGATAATATTTGGAAGCCATAAAGACTAAGGTGAGGATAGTCTTTTTGGTATGGGTGTGCTAAGTCTCATACTCTATAAGTGTTTGCCTTATATAATAGACAAATTACTCTTTGTTTTTTCATCATGGTGAGTGACCATTGCCCCTAAGGAATGGTTAATGGTAGAGATATAAAGGTAGAAGGGTTGGTCCTCTTTAGGATGGATAAGAATGGGTGAAGACATAGGTATTCATTGAGTGAATCAAAGGATTGTTGGAAGTCCTTAATCCACTTAAAAGATGTATATTTCTTGGGAAGATGGTGGATGGGTTGACATCTATATGATAATTGAGAGATGAAGTGATGGATTTATTGGAGCTTCCCTTATAGGTTGTGGATTTGCTTAAGGTTAATTATATTTGGCATGTCGAGGATTGATTTGAATTTGGTAGGTTCTACTTTGATTTCTTAAAGAGAGATGATAAATCCAAGAAGACTTCCAAATAGGACCTAAAATACACACTTCTTGGGGTTAAGTCAGATGTTGAAATGGATTAGGTATTCAAAGATAATCTTGAGAACTTCTAGGTATTCTTTTGGTATTTATATTTCCCAAAGAGGTCATCTACATAGTCCTTTATGATTTTATGGATGAGATCATGGAAGATGTAGGTCATTGTGCATTGATAGGTTACTCTAACATTCTTCAAACCAAATGGCATGAACCTATAGAAAAAGGTTACCCATGGGGTGATGAAAGAAGTTTTATTTTTACCCTTGAGGGTGATAAAGATCTGATTATATCCCAAGAAACCATCCATGAGAAATAACATCTCATGGTTGGCTATAAGATCAACAAGTTGGTTGATGCTATGTAAAGAGAATTCATCCTTTGGACAAGCAAGGTTGAGGTCACAAAATTAAATATAAAGGTGAAGTCCCCCTATGGTTTTATTGATGGGGATGCTATTATAAACCCATTGGGGATAATAAATTGGTTGAATGACATTGACATATAAGAGTTGTTGAAGCTCTTCTTTGACTAGAAGGCCAATACAAGGGTATATATTGTGAAGCTTTTGCCTAACAGGCTTAGCATTAGGATGGATAATAATGTTATGAAGAGATATGGAAGGATCAATTCTAGGCATATCCTATGGAGAGATATGGAAGGATTGGTTATGGGCATATCCTGATAGGACTGAGCAAATATTATGATTTGATCATGAAGTAATGAAGGGTAATCCTATTGTTTCAAGGAATCTAAGGATTGACCAATATTTACAATATGAGGGTTATATTGAGTACCCTAGTTAACATCTATAATGGATTCTTTCAACATGGTCTGATTATCATGAGGGAGGGATTTGTGGATAGAAGAATCCCTTACACCAAGATAGGTGAGAATTAAATCATCATCTTGATGTTGGATGGTGTGGATAGTAGGAGAATCATTTTCTACCATTTCAAGATGAATCAAAGGAAAGGTTTTATTTTGGCCATCATTTTGATACGTCAAGGGGCCCAAACTAATGGTATTGATTAAAAACAATGTTAGAAGGGATGGTTTTAAAATCTTATAACTTTAAAAGAGATGGGGTTGGTGAGGATGAAATGCCCTCCTCAATGGTGGTGATGGGTTTAGGTGAATCGATGGTTTCTTCTAATGGGATGAACCCAAGGCCAAATAACTCAAATGGTTTTTGTGTTTTGATTAAGGGTAGATTTTTGGGTCCATATTCATAATGGTTGAGGCTAAATCCTTTTTAGGCACACCTATAAAGGTACAATTTGGTGAATGTCAGTTTGTCCAAATAGGAAAAATCAAAGGTAAATAGTTAGGTAAAATAAGTAGGGGAAGAGGTGAGAAATGGATAATCAAGTCCCCCATATATGAAATTAGTTTGGTAGTTGGGAAGCCCAAAAGGAATGATAGTTTTGATATTGGGATCATAACTAGGATCATGGTAAAAATTCCCTTACTCTTGAGGAGTACAGAAGGCATCCAAGGCCAAAAGATGATATTCTCCTAGGGAGAGACATTGGAACATTAGTTCTAAGGGGTCTTTTATGGGGATATAAGATGAAGAGATAAATGAGCTAGTTAAAGCTTCATTAATGGTAGGGGTGGAATTATTAATTGTTGGATGTGAAGTGGATGAGTGAAGAAGAGGAATGTCATTAGGTTGATATGTCATGTTGTAAGATGTGAAAGTATTAGGGTTAGCTTGTATAGTGATAACCTGACCCTCATGTTCAAACTTAACACATTGATGTGAGGTGGATGGGACACAACTCATGGAGTAGATCTAATGGTGTCCAAGTAAGACATTATATTAGAACTCACCTTATATGGCATAGAATATCTCTAGAAGCATACGAGGTCCCAAGCAGATATGAAGGATGACTATTACCAAAGTTATGGCCATAGTATCATTAAAGGGATGAAGGACCACTATGGTTTTTGACATGATATTATTTGGTATCTAGAGTTGGTAATAAGCATGGAAGGAGATAATATTAATACTACCTCCCTTATCAATCATCTCCCTTTTGATGTGGGTTTTATTGATGTATGTAGTGATGAAGAGGGGAGGATCAAGATATTCAAGATGAACATCAGGTATTTTTGAATCCTTAAATGTGACAAAGGTAGAAAGATGAAGAACTTTGACAAAGGCTACTAGAGGTTGAAGGTCTTTGGGTTGAACCTATATGGATTTTAGGTCCTCTATAAATGCTTAGTGGTGATAGGGAGAGGTGATAAGTAGTTTGTATAGGCTCATCTTCACCATTGTCTAGTGAAGCTATTTTATAACTACTCGCCAAATAAACTCAAAAGGGTTAGAGGTAGAGGAACCCAAAATGGATATTTTAGGTTTTGGTGAAGGTGAAGGTGAAGGTGCTTGAGTTTAGTTGGAAGGTTGAGGGGTGGAAGGATATGTCCATGGAATGGACACTTTGACCTTTCCCTTATCTTTTTGTTGGGCTAGAGATCAAGTAACCATATAGATATGGGGGAGGTGTTGAGCTAGAAGGTTACTTCAGTTCCTCCTAACTCTTGGATGAAAGTGGGGGAATGGGTAAGTGTTGGATAGGTTCATTTTGTGGTTGGGTTGATGATGGGATCAAGATAGGTTCATTTGATAATAGATCATCCTCATCCCATAAGTTATGGACAAGTGCTTGGAGAGTTTTGTAACTCTCTATGTCATGTCTAGGTATCCTATGGTATGAGAAAATTAAATTGTCATTGAACCAAGATGGATTAGGAATTGAAGGTTCAAAGGATTCAATAGGTGGTAGGTTTAAGGAAATTTTTAATAACAACCTTTATAAAATGGTCAAATAAGATTTGAGCAAAGGTGTTAAGGGTGATGGGATTTTGGTTTTTGGTAGGGGAGCTTTCTTGGAAGTAGGCTTCACCATAGGAGTTGTGGGTCATAGAATGGTTTTAGTAGGTGGTTTTGATTTAGGCTATTTGGTGTTGGATGCTTTTGAGCTGGAAGGTTTAAAGGTGGAATATTTGGAGGTGGGCGATTGAGATGATGGAGGTTTGGATATAGGTTGGTAGGTGAAGGTAGATAGTTTATCTAAAAATGATATGGAGTTTGATGTTTTTAAGGGGGTAAGTAAAGATAGAATAAAAGGAGGAAGTTTATTTTAGGTAGCTTTTGGAGGGATGAAATTCTTGATATAAGGATGATCTCCTAAAATTGAATAAGGATGGGGTGCCAAGATAGAAGGTAAGAGGGAAGGGGGTGGTATGGTTCTAGTTCTCAATGGGAGTTTGGGGAGTTCCACCTTTTTGGTTGGTTTGGTTAAGGTTTTATTTAGTGGACTTGATGAGGTTAAGTCTAGCTTAAAATATGGGTGGGTATGTTTATGAGTAGGAAGTAACCCTAGGTTCTTGATACGTTTGATTAGAGAGGTGTAAGGTGATTTGATGATTTTGGATGGAGATGGTTTGGATGGTTGCTCCACAGTTTTAGAGGGAGAGGTTTTTTGTGAATGTATTGAGGTGATAATAGATTTAATGGTGGATGAGAGTGAGGTTGAAGGTTAATGATTATTTTTAAATGGGATCCCAAGATGGTACCAAAAGGTGGCTCAATCTAGATCAGGTTTTGAAGAGAATTCTAGGCTTTGGACCAGTCTAGAGAAGGGTTTGTAAATTGGTTTAGTTCCATGGGAATCGGATTCAAAGATTAGGTCCATAGGTTGGGGTAAGGGAATGGTTTCTTAACCATTTTACTTGATGAAAAGTTTCAAGATTCAAGAGGATGTTTCCTCCATAAAAGGATCAAGTAAGGTGATCTTTCCTTTTGAAATGGTTTCCAAAGAGAGAGTGGGTGTTTCCATGATGGGGGAAGAAGGTGTGATGGCAATGGTTTCCTCATTTGGTGTTTCTATCAAAGGAGAGATGGGTAAGTATATTACCTCATAAAGGGAAGGAAAGGATGTGGTTTCTTCCTTTGTTTGGGTATTTGAAGGAATGGAGGTTGATTCCATCACTTCAACAAGTGGAGTGGAGGAAGAGGTAGTTGATGCAATGGTTTCCTTGATGATAGGTTCACTGATAATTACATTTATCATATAAACCTCATGAGAATGAGATGATACCAATTTATTATCATCATGTTTGATAGAAGGGGCATGATTGGGAAAATGTTATCAAAAGATGTCCAGTGACTAATTTGGAGGTGCATTGGGATTGTCCAATACAAGTTCTCCTTTATCAACAAGTTTTGGACAATGGTTTTGAAGGTGTTACCCCTACTAACATGATATATAATAACATGATGGAAGGCACATAGATCATTCTCATTACAAAAATTGAGCATAAGGTGATAAGCATCAAATTTTTGGGGTGGTTTGATGGGGGGAAGCTATAAGATGTTGGATTTGAGCAACTTGTCCAAAACTAAATCATGTGATTCCCATAATAGAGTGTATTATATTTGGGTAGACCAATTTTTATTTTGGGTTTGTTTATTGGAGGAGTTAGAAGAGTTGGTTTAGCTAAAAACTGGAGGTGGGGTTATTTTAAGGACAACCATGTTTACATCTGCCATTGGTTTGGTATTGGGGTAGTTGGATTGGTTGGTGGTTTTGGATGGGGAAGGGTCATTAGATTTGAATATAGAGGGTTTTTTCTTAGTTTTAATTTCCCCTCATTTATGGCTCTAATTTATAGTTTGCATTCCATGGTGAAATTCTCATAAAAAGTTTTGAAGGCTTGAACCTATAGAGTGGGGGCAATGTACTTGGCACAAGCTAAAGAGAAAATTTAAATCAACTTGGGTTAGGGAAAATAGAAAAATATATGGTTGATAAGACCTCTCCATCGAGCTATGAAATTAATAATTGATTTGTCATCAAATTGTCTTATGGAATAGAGGTTGATGATGGAGACCTTCTTAGATATATTGATTGATAAGTGGTCTAAAAGGGTTTGGGAAAGTTGGGAAAAGGAAAATATGACATGCTTAATGAGAGCACTATATCAATATAATGTTGGTCCAAATAAAGACATAGGAAAGTTGTGAAGGATGTAGAGTAAAAGACTCTACATTTTTCATTTTTTAATTTTTAGTTATGAACTCCAAGTTTTGTCCCTACGTGCTTTGGTTCGAGACACTGAAGTTTTTTGACTCAGAGCCTGAGCTCAAATTTCTTTTCACCTAAATTTTGTCTAAGTGTCAAAATCAAGTGGAAGCTACCAAGTGTCATCAATCGAGTCACATTCTATAATTTCTATAAGTTGCTCAAAATGTGCCACATGTCCCATAGTAACTCAATAGAGCATAACAAGTGTCGACATCTACGTCTCATGTTTCTTATACGTTTTGAAAGCTTCTTTTCAATAAGATTTTCTTAGGATCAAGTAGAAGCCACCAAGTGTCACCATCTGTGTAAATATGAAATGAGGTTGAATGTTTCTATAGTATAGATAGAGTGACATGGAGACCAACAAGTGTCACCTTCCATAAAATTCTTATAAGGTAGCTAAAAGCAATGGAGACTGCCACATGTCCCTAGCTAAAGATGCGCAGAAAGTGCCACCTTTCCCTATTCCCTTTTCGAAGTTACTCAGTCAAGAAGTGTTATGGGTCCCATTTTAAGTTGTTAAAGTTTTAAAGAAGTGGATTACGACACATGTCAAAGATGGAATACTCTTGAGCAAAGACACAAAAAGAGTATAAGTTACATGGAAAGTGCCGTGTGACTTTAGTAAGTGCTATAGAATATGCCAAATGTCATTTTTTGGTGCCTCCTGAATAATAGGAAGGTTTTCAAGTGGAGTAAGGGAATCAGCTAGGTGTCCTCTCCCATTTAAAGAAGGAAGCATCCTATGTATCTATTTCAGCCAATCAACTTGCAGCAAGATGGTACATTTTAGATCCAAGAAATATCTTGTGTTAGACACTTCTAGTTTAGTTAGAGTTCAATTAGGTTGTTGGATTGAGAATGTGTAGGCAATCTAGAGCTAGTTTGATGCTATAAATAGGGGATGTAGAGACCACCAAATGATGATCAGAAGATAGAGAGAATTTTCTATGAGAGATTATTATCAAGATTTTTTAGACTTTTTTAGTTGTGATCAGGAATATCATTTGTCTTTGTTTTATTTTCTTGAGTTAGAAAGTTTATGTAACTGTGCATGTTTATGTGCCTTTTATGTGATTCGAGAATTAATAAGAAGACTGATTTTTGTGCCTTTATTGATATTTTTCTATGTCACTGCAAAATTAGTCTAAGTTGTGAGCCTTTGTTTCTATTGTTTTTCATCTTTTACATTGATCATGACTTGTTTTCTCTTTAATGTAATTGAATCTTACATATAGCTTAATTGTGCTCAGAATTAAGGGTCAAATTAAATTCAGGCACATTGCCATAGTTATATTTTATTTCATTGCACTTATGTTTTTGTTTAATTCCTATCCCTTTTCCCATTATACACTTGATATAAAGAAGAGCCAGCTTCTTTAAAATCTAGAGGTTGTTTCAGGTTGCAAGTCCCACATTCCTGAAACTTCCCATTATTGGTGTTAGAAACAACACAATTTTAATCATCAATAATTTTTGGCATGACCAATGGGACACCATCTTGAAGTTCTTTCAAGACCGTATGAACCAGAGAGCTACAAGGAGTTAGAGTTATGGACCAGTAAGAAGATCTCAATCTACTATAAATCTAGGTATTCTTTTTCCACCTTTGATAACTAGTCCAAGACAAAGAGTCAATTAGTTTATACTAATACCAAGAGTAAATATGGGAGCTCCTATACCCCTAAGGAATTATGCAAGTTAGAACACTAACAGTCCTTTGATTCTCCCAATACCACTAGCCACTTGGGACCCTATTCCAGTAAATGCCCTGAAAGCTCTGCCTAAATTCAATGGGCAAGATTTCAAAATACTTGAAGAACATCTACAAGATGTTTTTGATGTCTATGCAATTCATGTGGTCACACAACAGAATGTGGTTATAAGATTATTAGCAGCTTCTTTTAATGGGAAGGCTCTGGAATGGTATAGATCCTTGACTCCAAATACAATATTGACATGGGATCAACTTAGACATCTTTTCTTTGAAAGGTTTGAAGAAAAGGGTGATAAGTCTTCTTTGTTGCAATAATTGATTACTATTAAAAGGGCACCACAAGAAGTAATGATTGACTTCAATTCAAGATTTCAAAAGACTTGGGAAAGAATCTCTGCTATAAAAAGAACATTACCAAGTATGGCTATAGTATTTTATCTTAAATTTTTAAATTCAGACACATCAGTAATGATTTAGTCACTTGGAGGTTAGACTCTACCACAAGCTTATGACTATGTAGTCAAAGTTGAAAATAAATTAATAAATGCTAGAAAGTTACCCCCAAGGCCTCCCATGCCCATGTTTCTAGAGATTACATTACCATTGCCTCAAGAATCCCCTGATTCCATAGCCCCACTTGTGTTTATGTACACATATCCTCAACAACCTGCTAAAGAAATTGTCCCTACCCAGTCATCTGAGATGGATGATATCAAAAACATCTTAAGGACATTTTCAAATGAGCTAATTAACATAAAAAGATAGTAGAATCCTTACCCTAAACCCTAATATCAAGGCTACCAAGGGAATAGATTTCTACTTCAACCAAACTAGTATCAGGGTCATCAAAGGCAAAATAACCCTTAGCCAGCAAACCAATTAGTTGCAGTCCCTACACCCTCGTAGACTATTCCTCCCAATCCAAATAGAGAGATTGTTCAAGGGTAGAATAATTATGTAGATAACACCAAAGCCTGGTGTTTTCCTTGTAATAATGCTCATATGCCTAGAGATTGTCCTATGGGTAATCTACAATAAAAGGTAGTAGAGCAAAGAAGAATGGATGGACAATTTGCAAGTACTTCTGACACTCAAGCCTACCAGTCCCCTGGTATGCAAAATTTAGTTTTTATGGCTCAAATGCAAGGGATGTATTTACAACAAGAAGAAATAGCCCTGAAACATGCTTTATTTTTATGGGTCAAAGATGAAGAGTCAGTATTCTTAAACGAAGCTTCCACTTCCAAGAAGCCAGTAGTGCAATCAGACTACTATACTAGATCAAAGAGAAGGATGATGGAACAACTTGAAGTCAAAAATAATGAAGTTATGTGACCTCCTCCATTTCAAAGTCATCAAAACATAGCTACTAGACAAGAAGTGCCTCAACTAGTGCAGAACCAAGTAGTTCCTGGACAAGTTCAAGAAAAAGTAAGGTACTCTTATTTTCTTAAAACCCAAACAATAAGACCAGTGAATGTGGTGGATCAGATGAAGAGAACCCTAGCACATGTGTTAATGTGGGACATATTAGCTATTCTTAAGCAAAATGCATTGTTACAAGAAGCTCTGTAAGGTCAAGTAGTGCCTAAACATATTGGCACCAAAGGACTTGTTGATAAAGAAAAGCTCAAGCACACAGTTCCTCTAAAGATAATAGCCTTTTTAAACAATGTAGTAGAGGTAAGTAAATCCAAACTAGAGCCCTTCTATTTAACTCTGATAGTGGGAAAGAAATTGTTACATAATGTGATGATAGACTTAGGGGCTAGTACTACAGTGATGCCTAAGCAAATAGCTAATGCTTTAAAAATAAAGTATGAGCCACTTACTAGAGGAGTCATGTAGCTGGATGGCAAATCAGTGCAAACAATTGGGAGAATTAAACAAATCCCATTGCAATTATATACTTGCCCTAATATAAAGTCAATCAAGATGTAGTAGTCATAGATATACCCTCTATATTTTGCCTATGTTTATCCAGGGGTTTCACAGCCAAAATAGGAGGATATATGTCACTTGATTGGTCTCACCTTATCCTAAAAACCAAGTATGGTTCAAAGATGAAAATACTATCTGAGCCATTATCTAAGGATCACATCACCAATGAACCAACCTCAAAATTAGAGGCAGCCCATGCTATGATAAATAAGGAAGAAAAGTTCTTTATTGAAGAGTTGGGTGACTAGACTGAACATGACCAAGACGAGGAAAATAACCATTTGTTAGCTATGATGCATAGTGATCCATATGGAAATTATGACTCTACTGGTCTGGGCACTTATGTCATTTTGGATGAAGACCATGAAATCCCAAATGT
The DNA here is from genome assembly GCA_037957365.1 of Torreya grandis. Lineage (NCBI taxonomy): Eukaryota > Viridiplantae > Streptophyta > Pinopsida > Cupressales > Taxaceae > Torreya > Torreya grandis. The sequence goes on along the minus strand of JARHVA010004331.1, from coordinate 668,556 downwards.
TTTAAGTGAAGAGACACTAACTACTCAAGAATCTAAAAAAAATCAGAAATTTGGACCTTAAACTTTGATGGGGCTAGAAGTAAAAGTGGTGCTGGAGTAGGAATTTGTCTTGTTGCTCCAGATAGGGAGAAATTTTTTAGAGCTATCCATTTCAAATTTTCTTGTACTAATAATGATGCTAAATATGAATCCTTAGTTCATGGGCTCATATTAGCCAAGAAAAAGGGAATAAAGAATTTAATAGTAAAAGGAGATTCAAAATTAGTGGTGAAGAAAATTAGGGAAAAGGCAATAGCCAAAAATGTAAGGATGAGACCTATAGACACAAAATTTGGGACTTAATAGAAGATTTTGAAGCTTTCAATATTGAAGTAGTTCCTAGAACCCAAAATTCTAAAGCTCATAAGATGGCATAGATTGGCTCATAGTTTGATCCAACAACTGGCCTATTAGTTAACAATGAGTTAGTAAAAGTTATAGTAAGGCCAACTATCCCAGACAACAATGAGAATTGGCAAGTATTTGAAAATGATTCTTAGGTACTCTCATTCTTGCAATAATCAGGGGAATTTGCTGATCAATTGCAACTAAAAATTGAAGAGGCATATGGAGACCAAGTTATACAATTAAAGAATAATAAGCTTCCCAAAGGCTTGATCACTTTAGAAAACTTTTTTGATCCAGAAGATGTAGGTTTAGAGAAGAGAAGAATCCAAGTAAATAAAGTAGATTATTCTGAAATAGAGGTGAGTGAAGGGAGAAAATAAAAAATTGGAAATTCTACAACTCAAGAGGAAAGGGAAAGACTAATTGACTTATGTAAAAGATATGATAGAGTCATAGCCTGGAGCTATGAAGACATTCATGGATATAATATAGACATCATTCAACACACAATAGAGCTAACTAAAGGATCTAAGCCAGTCAAATAGAAGTAGAGGCCAATAAATCCAAGGATTGAATCTCTAATGGTGGATGAGTTGCAAAAAATTTTAAATTCTAAAATAGTTTTTCCAATCAAACACTCAACTTGGGTATCAAATCTAGTGCCAGTCAGGAAGAAGAATGGTGACATAAGACTTTGTGTATATTTTAGAGACTTGAATAGAGTATGTCTAAAAGATCACTATCCCTTGCCATCTATGGAATAAATTTTATAGACTGTGGCTAGATCAGAGAGATTTTCCTTGCTAGATGGTTTCTCTGGATATAATCATATTTGGTTAGCTGATGAAGACCAATACAAGACTAATTTTACTACCAAATGGGGAACATTTGCATATGCTAAGATGCCATTTGGCTTGTCAAATACAGAAGCCACTTTTCAAAGAACTATGGATGTAGCATTTGGGAAACTTATAAATAAAATCATCCTGATTTATCTTGATGATCTTACTATTTTTTCTAAGAATGTTGTTGATCATTTTGATCATTTAGAATCTATTTTTAAGAAATGTCAAGAATTTGGAATATCCCTAAATCCTAAGAAATGTATCTTTGCTATACCTCAAGGCAAATTATTGGGACATATCATATCTAAAGGAGTTTCTATAGATCTAGATAGAGTTACAACCATAATGAACTTTCCCTTGCCAGTAAATAAGAAAACAATTCCATCTTTTTTGGGGAAGATTAATTTTGTCAGTCAGTTCATATCTGACTTTGTAGGCTTAGTAAGACCAGTGACACTCTTGTTGAAAAAAGCCCTGGTTTTCAAGTGGACTATAGAAGGAAGGCAAGCCTTTGAAGAGGTCAAGAAAGTAATTTCAATAGCCCTAGTACTTAAAAACCCAGATTTTTCTAAGCCTTTTGTAAAGTATGTCTATGGAGGAGAGCTCAATATTGTTTTTATTTTAACACAAAAAGATGATAGAAAGGAGGGAAAGTATCCAATAGCCTTTTTCTCAAAGACTCTTAGGGAATACGAAACTAGATACAACTTTGTGGAGAAACAAGCATATGCTATCGTAAAATCCCTCAAAAAAATTAGGCATATAGTATTAGGAAGTAAGATTTTGATACTTTTGGCTCACCCATGTGTCAGAGATTATATTATGGAGGGTGAAATTACTAAAAAAAGAGTTCATTGGATTAAAAAAATCCTTGAATATGATGTAGAGGTCAAACCCACTAAGTTAGTTAGAGGTAAGGGGTTGTGCCAATACATGACTCAAGAACTTTAAAAGATGATACCTAAAGAAATAGATTCATAAATGGAAAAGGAAACTATATTGAGGATACAAGAGGTTGATCAAAACTCCTAGGTCACAAACAGGATTGATTTTATGAAATATGGGATTTACCCAAGAGAAGTTCCCCAAATCAAGAGGAGATACTATAGGATACAAGGAGTCCATTTTGTTTTAATTGAACAAGTTCTTTTTAGAAGAAATTCTGATGGCAAACTTTTAAGATGCATAGAGAAAGATGAGGCTGAGAAAATTTTACATGAAATGTATCATGGAGTCTCAGGTGGAAATTTTTCTGTAAAGACCATAGCTATAAAGACAAGTGAAGTAGGTTATTTCTGGCCTAATTTATTTATAGACTGTTATCAACTAGTTAAAAAATGTCAATCTTGTCAATATTATGTGGGGATGAGAAGGAATGCAGTAATGCCTCTTAGTCCTATAATTGTTGATGAAATTTTTGCTCAATGGGGTCTTGACTTCATTAGAATGATAAATCTAGTGTCTAATATGGGTCACAAATGGATTCTAACTACCACAGATTATTTCACTAGATGGATTGAGGTAGTGCCACTTAAAGAAGCAATAGAAAATGTGATCCTAGATTTTTTAGGGAGTATCACTACTCACTTTGGGGCTCCTCACACCATAATTTTAGATAATGCTGAAGCATTTTTAGGGTCTAAAGTATCTAAATTTGCATTAAAGCATGGAATATATCTGAAAACTTCCTCTAATTATTACCCTTAGGGTAATGGTTTGGCAGAATTAACTAACAAGAACCTGATTAGACTCATCAAGAGAATAGGGGTTGATCATCACAACGAATGGCATAAAGTGCTTAATATAGCATTGTGGGCTGATAGAATTACACCTAAGTAGGTGACAAAATTGTCCCCATACGAATTGATCTATGGAAAGCCTACTATAATACCTCTAAGCTTGGAGATTATTGCTCTCCAACTGATAAAATAGATTGAAATTAAGGAAAATGGCCCCATGCAGGTCAGACTTGCTAAAATTTTAGAAGTTCAAGAAAAGAGGGATGCAGCACATGATTCATTAATAAAGCATTATAAAATAATTAAAGACTACTTTGATAAAAGGACTTCAAATCCTCATTTTGAAGTAGGTTCAATTGTTTTGAAATGGAATGCAAGAGCTACCAAACTAGGACAACACACTAAATTTGAAGCATTATGGACTGGCCCTTATAAAATTTTTGCATGTAAATAGAAAAATTTGTTTGAGCTAGAAACAATGGAAGGTGAACCTAAAGAGATTCTTGTGAATGGGATCTACTTGAAACATTATAGTTAAGCTGTGTCTCTATGTATTATAGTTAGATAGTTTCCCTTTTTGTGTTGCTTTGTTTTCCTATTTTGTCTTTCTCGCTCTTTCTTTTAAATAATTGTTCTTTGAACATGTAGCCATAGCTTAGAGCCTTTTTCAAAATTTTCAAAACTCTTGACACATTAAATATTTCCCAAATCTTTAAAATCCCTAGGGTACCTTGCGCAACCACCTTCATGATGTGTCTAACGCGCTGTCCCATGAAGATTTAGTAAGAGTTGCTAATGGTTATCTAGGTTTAATGCCATTTTGAGACATGATGGGTCAATATATACCTCATAATAGGAGTTAAAGCTTACAATTTCTCAAACATTCCTGCATCTACTAGAAAACCTGTGCTACTTGCATTTTTAGCTCATAACAAATCTGTTTAACTGAAAGAGCCTTCCCTATTGCAAAAGCTTCATACCTGTTACCACAATTCACTATTTTCAAGAATAGATATAGATATGGAGGGAACACAGTATTCATAACAAGGGTCTGGGATTTATGAATCCATTGACAAGTTTCTTACAAGTAAATCATATGCTTCAGCCCCTGCACAACCATTAAATACCTACCCACGGATTAGAGTCCCTAAAGTTTGTCCTGTAAATCACCCAACAAAGGTGAAATATTTTGTACATAGAATCATGGACCCAATTATTCAAAGATCTAGTAGAAAAACTCTCAGAGAAGGGGCACATCAAAGGTGTATTTAGAGGGCCAAGGTTAGACAATATGAAACATTCACAATGAGGATATGGGCTTCACAACTGGCATAATTCATTGTCCCAAGTGTGCATCTGTGCCCTGACTTAGTTGAAATATGCACTGAATTATTTCATGCTCCCTCAAATACCATACAATAGGGTCCATTCACGATGCAAATTACACCAAAGTCTATCAAAGAGATGTTGGCCCTATATCATGATAAAATAACCATGTTTCCCACCATTGCCAACATGCATAAAATGTAGGGAAACGTCAATACTCAATTGAGGTTTTTGAAATAAAAATTGTAATTAGGTGATGATGATACCACTATGCTGACACTACCTACAACAAGAGCGCAATTTACACAAGCTACTCAAGATGCACTTTCCATGATGGCTTTCATTTTTATAATGAAAGATGATATAACCATTTATGAAGAACAAATGGCGATCCTCTTCAGATTGAAAATTGTTGACAAGACTCAAGAGTATCAGCTTGATTTCTCTAAGCAAATTTCATATTCAGTGATGGAACAACTTGCCTAGTTAAATCTAAAGGGATTTTCAGGTATTCTTCTTATTTGTTTCACCTTATGTTGTATCAAAACTCTGACATCTTTTCCCAACACATGCATCTAAATATGTATGACCCAAGCTTCGATCTACATAGGACCACTCCTATGTCTACATGGACACATATCTTGTCCAAAACTAGCGACCCATATGAGTTTTTGGAACTTTTTGTTGCCCCTAATTTTTGTCATCTAAGCCTAGAACTAGTTGTAAATAGACTGTTTCCAGGTGTCTCAAACCTTATGACCAATTGCACTATTCCTTATGATTACTTTTTTGGATCCCATCATACCATTATTAGAATCCATGGTTTTAGTGGGAAGCCAGTGTTGCTACCTAATATTTTGACCCTTAGGTTAGCATTTTTAGAGGTCACCAGGCAGATGTCTATGGTAGATAATGAATATGGCTCTGGAAAGAAAAAGAGGAAAATGTATGATGTTCCATGGGTAGCCAAAAATATGGCTCAAGAAGTTAGAGATGCTGAGATCATGTTGCTGAGAAAGCTAGCCTTCCTAGGTTTCTCTCTAATTGAAGATAAATGGGTATATGACCCAAATGGTTTCATAACTTCATGGATCATGACTAATAGGGTTACTACTAGAATTGCACATGAGGGTTGTCCCTTTTGGGAAAATAGGAAAAATCTTGGGCAAGATATTCTTGATTTTTATGTTGAATTGATGAATTTGCCCCTTCAACGAGATAGACCATGGGAAAATTTTAATGTTAAGCAAAGGGATTTTGACCTTAAAATTAGAATGACTTCTAGTTTAAGAAGAGCACTAAAGAATAAAGACTAGAATGCTGAGAAAATAGAAGCCTATTAGAAATATAGGCAAGATATTTGTGAGACAACTCACTCTTTTGGAAATGTGGATTTAGATGAGAAATGGGAGGAACTCTGGGATGAATGTCATCTATCTCCTATGTCTAGCCATGATACAAGAAATTTGTAGACACAGAGTGGAGAGCTAGAAGCCAAAGCAAAATCTAGTCAAACATGGTAGGCCCCAGTGCAAACTTCAGTGGTATTCACTATAACTATTTGGCCCCAATCTCTTAGTACCATTGAAAGATAAAAGAATGTGGTATCTTCACCACCAAAAGCTTCTCCATCAGCATCAATCCTTGAGGTTCCCAGTTCTACACAAGCACCACTAGTAGTAGTGGTAAATGTTGAAAAGAAGGGAGCATAGCCAAAAGAAGAAACACCAAGGAAACATAAGAGGCTAAGGTTCCAACTTGATTCAGAGGAGAGGGAAAAACCCTCACAAAACCAATCATAGAGTACTTTGGTTGCTCCTCAGGTAAGTATTATTTCTCTTCCTTTTTCTCAATCTCTCTCTTCTCTTTTAGGGGTGATGATTCCATTAGGCCAAATAATGTCCCCTACCACCTCTGCTATGTCCATTTCTCATTTTGCCCCATCTATTCATACTCAAATCATATCATTGCCTCATTTTTTCCCTTCTATTCCCAAGAAAGTACCTCCTTAGATTTCCCCCAGCCAACATTTGGCTATTCAATATGGCTTGCCACAAGGTTATCCTTTTATGGGTGGGCACATTACCTCTCCTTCTACCTTCTAAACTCAAGCAGATACTACTAAGAAGGATAGAGAATCCATGATGGAGAAGAGGATGAAAGATAATAAAGCCTTGGATGCACCACATATGAGGTCACAATTTGACCCAATACAACAACAACTAATGGTGACCCATTTGGCACTGAATATAGTCAAGCTAAATGAGTAGATGTAGCCCAAAGATTACACAATGAATGGAGTGACCATAGACATGTCCCTTTTCAGACCACAAGATAGGGTCTAGTTGTTAAATAAATCCACTTTTTTAGTAGCTATGGATTATTTGAAAATATCAAAGAAGCTACAGAAGATGGAGGCTGATCTAGCCAAAGAGAAGGTAAACTGTAGTAGTTTGACCACAAAGATCAATACTAAGAATAATGAAATAGAGAGTCTAAATTAATAATTGCAAGATACTATTTCTCTTTAGAATCACTAGGCTATCTAGGCCCAAAATGATTATTTAAAAGTAGGGCTAATGCAAGTGAAGGATGCAATGACAACCTTAAGGTGAGAAAAGGCAGCATTTCAAGAAAAATGTGAGGAAAGCCTACTAGAGGTTACTCAACTTCAACAAAAACTGCTAAATGAGTAGAACAATACCATTATTATACAGACCCAACTTTAAGCAGAGTGACAACTGATAGAATAATTAACACTTGAGTTGGATAATAGGCCAAAGAATGCAGGGGTTTTGAATTTGGTTAAGGAGCTTTATGAATCAATATGGAAAAAAATCTCTGTAGAGATTACTCAACTTAGACCTTCTTTAACTTTTCTGCTAAATGCACAAAAATTGTGTGAAAAGGTGGAGACTTCAATTGAAGACACTCTATCTACTATCTCTGGGAGATTTTTTGACTCTCAAATGTTGTTACAAAAGTTATATGATGCAACTGATGGAACAGTGTTAGTAGCAGAGATTAGTGATAGAATGGTCACTGATAAAAGAGTGAATGAGGTTCTCAATTGCAACTCCATAGTAATCAATTGCAGAGATCTTTTAGATGTGGTGAAAGAAGGAATCAAATACATGAAACAACACATTGAAGTTCTAGTGCAATTAGGTCTTTCTTCTCCTTTTCCTGATAGCAACACTGTGTTGATGATTGATGAGATCAAACCTTTGTTGTTAGCCAAGCAAAATGATCAGGCAATATTTCAAGATTTGAGAGATGATTCATTAGTGCCTGAAGTACAAGTTGTTTTGATTCCCTTTTCCTAGTTGGAATTTAAATTGAAGGCTACAGTTCATATTTTTTAGAATTTTTCACACAAGGATATCATTAACCTTGATTTAGCCTTCAATGAATTGCAAAATAAGTAGGGATTATCTGATGATAATTGGTCTGCCTATCAAATAGCTTTACTGAAGTTGTGATTTTTGTGACATTTGATCCTATGGGATTATGGATTTTTATTTTTGAGTAGGCTCAAAATTCCTCAGGGTCACCAAGAACTGTAGAGTAAAAAACTCTATATTTTTCATTTTCTAAGTTTTAGTTATGCACTCCAAGTTTTGTCCCTGCGTGCTTTGGTTCGAGACACTAAAGTTTTTTGACTTAGAGCGCAAGCTCAAATTTCTTTTCAACTAAATTTTGTCTAAGTGTCAAAATTGAGTAGAAGCTACCAAGTGTCATCAGCCAAGGCACATTCTATAATATCTATAAGTTACTCAGAACATGCCACATGTCCCATAGTAACTCAATGGAGTGCAACAAGTGTCGGCATCTGCATCTCATGTTTCTTATACATTTTGAAATCTTCTTTTTAATAAGATTTTCTCAGGATCAAGCAGAAGCCACCAAGTGTCACCATCCATGTAAATATGAAATGAGGCTAAATGTTTCTATAGTATAGATAGATTGACATGGAGACCAACAAGTGTCACCTTCTATAGGATTCTCAAAAGGTAGCTAAAAGTAGTGGAGACCACCACATGTCCCTGGCTAAAGATGTGTGGAAATTACTACCTATCCATATTCCCTTTTTGAAGTTACTTGGGTGAGAAATGTTGTGGGTCCCATTTTCTATAAGTTGTTAAAGTTTTGAAGAAGCAGATTATGACAGATGTCAAAGGCGGAACACTCCTGAGCAAAGATACAAAAAGAGTATAAGTTATGAAAAAAGTGTCGTGTGTTTACGGTAAGTGTTGTGGAACATGCCAAGTGTCATTTTCCAATGCCTCCTAAATAATAAGAAGGTTTTTAAGTAGAGTAAGGGAATCAGCCCAGTGTCCCCTCCCATTTGATAGAAGGAAGCATCCTATGTATCTATTTCAGCCAATGAGCTTGTAGGAAGATAGAACATTTTAGATCCAAGAAATATCCTATGTTAGACACTTCTAGTTTAGTTAGAGTTCAGTTAGGCCATTGGATTGAGAATGTGCAGGCAATCTAGAGCTAGTCTGATGTTATAAATAAGGGGTGTAGAGACCACCAAATGATGATCAGAAGATAGAGAGAATTTTATACAAGAGATTATTGTCAAGAGTTTTTAGACTTTTTTAGCTGTGATCAGGAATATCATTTGCCTTTGTTCTATTTTTTTGAGTTAGAAAGTTTATGTAACTGTGCATGTTTCTATGCCTTTTATGTGACTAGAGAATTAATAAGAAGATTGAGTTCTGTGCCTTTGTTGATATTTTTCTTTGTCACTACAAAATTAGTCTAAGTTGTGAGCCTTTGTTTCTATTATTATTCATCTTTTACATTGATCACACACCAAGTTTTGTCCCTATGTGCTTTGGTTCAAGACACTGAAGTTTTATGACTCAGAGTGTGAGCTCAAATTTCTTTTCACCTAAATTTTATCTAAGTGTCAAAATTGAGTAGAATCTACCAAGTGTCATCAGCTGAGGCACATTCTATAATTTTAATAAGTTGCTCAAAATGTACCACATGTCCCATAGAACTAAGTAGAGTGCAATAAGTGTTAGCATCCATGTCTTATGTTTCTTATACATTTTGAAAGCTTTTTTTCAATAAGCTTTTTTTAGGATCAAGTAGAAGGTACCAAGTATCACCATCCATGTAAATATGAAATGAGGTTGAATGTTTCTATGGTATAGATAGAGTGACATGGAGACCAACAAGTGCCACCTTCCACAAGATTCTCAAAAGGTAGCTAAAAGTAGTGGAGACCACCACATGTCCCTAGCTAAAGATGTATAGAAAGTGCCACCTATCCCTATTCCCTTTTTGAAGTTGCTCAAGTGAGAAATGTTGTGGGTCCCATTTTTTATAAGTTGTTAAAGTTTTGAAGAAGTGGATTGAGATAGATGTCAAAGATGGAACACTATTGAGCAAAGACACAAAAAGAGTATAAGTTATGCGGAAAGTATCGTGTGTCTTCGGTAAGAGTTGTAGAACATGCCAAGTGTCATTTTTTGGTGCCTCTTGAGTAATAAGAAGGTTTTCAAGTGGAGTAAGGGAATCAGCCAAGTGTCCTCTCTTGTTTGACAGAAGGAAGCATCCTGTGTATCTATTTCACCCAATGAACTTGTAGGAAGATTGAACATTTTAGATCTAAGAAATATCCTATGTTAGACACTTCCAGTTCAGTTAAGTTATTAGATTGAGAATGTGTAGGCAATTTAGAGCTAGTTTGATGCTATAAATAGGGGGTGAAGAGACCACCAAATGATGATCAGAAGATAGAGAGAATTTTTTATGAGAGATTATTGTCAAGAGTTTTTAGACTTTTTTAGCTGTGATCAGGAATATCATTTGCCTTTGTTTTATTTTCTTGAGTTATAAAGTTTATGTAACTGTGCATGTTTTTGTGCCTTTTATGTGATTGGATAATTAATAAGAAGACTGAGTTCTGTGCCTTTTTTGATATTTTATGTGTCACTACAAAATTAGTCTAAGTTGTGAGCCTCTATTTCTATTATTTTTCATCTTTTACATTGATCATGCCTTGTTCTCTCTTTAATGTAATTGAATCTTACATATAGCTTCACTGTGATCAAAATTAAGGGTCGAATTAAATTCAAGTGCATCACCATAGTTAGATTTTATTTCATTACACTTGTGTTTCTATTTAATTCCTATCCCTTTTCCCATTACACACTTGATATAAAGAAGAGCCAGCTTCTTTAAAATCTGAAGGTTGTTTCAAGTTACAAGTCCCACATTCCTGAAACTTCCCATTGTTGGTGTTAGAAACAACACAATTTTAATCATCAACAAAGGAGAAGAGCATCATCATAGACAATCAAGTAGTAAGAATGCCAAAATTTTCTTAGGTGTTGTTGGGGGTCCTCCTTGCTTTGGAATTTAGAAAATTTGGGTAATTCCCATTGAGGAGGGTAAGTTGGATAGGGAAAGATGCCTGAATAGGTTCATTATATATTTGGTTTTAAGACAAGAGGTTATGATCCCTAGAGATAGATGACTCTAGGTTGGTCATTTTGTCCATCAACATTTTGACCAAATCAATTTAGGGTTGGGGGATTACATAATTATATGGTAGGTTTTGCTAAGGTTGGGTGGATGCAATATATGGATAACTGGTAAAAGGTTGAGAAGATGCCACATGTTGGTATGTGGACATGAAGGGTTATGATTCTACCATATAAGGTTTAATGGGCAGAAGAGGTTGGGTAGAATATGGAGCTATGTATCCTTATGGATTAGGAACATAGCATGGGTAGGGTGTCATAGGTATTTATTGAAGAGTTGATGTGGGTTGGTTTGGAGGTATGATTAGACTAGTAGATTGAGGAATTGATATGGATTGGTTAGAGGTATGGATGGATTAATTTGTTAGGGGTGAGTGGTGACTCTGGTATTGATGGGTGTAAGGGTAGAAGGTATAGAAAGTACCACATTTTGAAGTGGGGTAGAGACTAGTGGGTTAGCAATGATAAAGGGAATAGTATAAATATGGGTAGATGATATCCCTATGGTGGGTGGAGTATAGGTAACAATAGGTTAGGTTATCCCTATATTGAAGGAATTATTGGTTGGTGTAGGGGGTGTTTGGTTATTAGTTGGGTTATTTGATTGAGTTCAAGTGGAGGTAGTAGATGGCTTATTGGTGGAGGAATATGTTTGACTAATAATGGCTTGGGTATCAATAGTGGAAACCATAATATGGGGAGTCATCCCATAAGGTGGATCACTAGAAGGAACTAAAGTAAAGGTGTGGTGAGATAAGGTGTTGAGGTAATGTTGGAGGGATATGGGGTTGTTATCAATGAAAGTGGTGAAATATGCATCACCTTGGATAAGTGTCCAATGCATGGTAGGGGGTAAAAGGATAATGAAACCCTCAAAATTTGAGGTATACTCCATGGAGTAATAAGAAGAGGAATTTGGCTCTTGGTTGGTTTGGTTCCTTAACTATTGTCTAGTAAAAACCATATGAGGAAAAGAAAGGAATAAAGGAAAGCTTACAAATCAAACACAAATCAAACAAAAGAAAAATATCTCAATAAAATCAAAATATACACTAAATTACATTTAAAATCTTAGGGTACCTTTTATCTCACTTTTGGCTTATGCCTTAGTTGGAAAGTGTGAAAAATAACTTGGTTTGTAGATCATGTACAAGAAAAGAAATCTATGGTTAGTTTCAAGTGTTCAAGGCTCTTAAAAGGGTTTGTGTTATAAATCAATATGTGGCTTGGTATTTGGCTTACCCCCTCACTTCACACACCATAATGATAACAGTGTCGGGTGCTTAGCTAATATATACGAATTTCCAATGTTTAGACTCAACCAGAGAGCTGAGTTTTGGTTTCTCTTCTTGGTAATGACCTCCAAGTAAGATATCCAAAGGGTGAAGGTGATATTTTAGGAGATGAAACCCTATTTGTTAATTATTTCAAATTTTTATGATGTTTTGATTGATTTAAGTGGTTTGGTATGGTGTGTGATAAAGAAGTGAAGATATGATTGAATTACTTAGCCTTTAATTATAACTATGTGAGCTAAACATCCAAACATTCAATTTATGCAATTTTTATTTTATACGCATAATAAATTTTTATTTATTTATATGTATAATAAGGAATAAAATGGAACCTAGATGCTACTAGGTCCCACAAAGCATGCCAAAATGTTTCTCTCAAATTTTATTCATTTTCTAGATATAAAAGAAGTAAGAATTTAAATGTGGGTATGGTAGAAGAACCTATTTGTTTGTGCACATGTGATAAAAATTAATGTGAAGAGATATTATTTGTCTTAGGAAGAATGAATTATAGATAAGAAATCACTAAATAAAATGAGGTTGTTATATGGGTAGCAAGGTGGATTACCTAGCGTAAGCTAGATCCAAGAAGTGTGAGCTTACTAAGAGGCTACCAATCCACACTCCTAAAATAGTTAAGTTGAAAAAAATAAATATGAAATTCTTGAATAAAATGATAGAAAATATTTAAAGATAATACAAGAAGTAAATTCTTTATAAATGAAATAGACTAATTATAGAAAATAGCAGGTCGATACTAATGCTAAATAGGATCAAGTTGGGTTTATAAAATAGGTGGGGTCTCTGTGAATAGGTGGAAGGTCAAAAAGTGGAATTTGGTTGAGGGTAATTAGGTGGAAATAAATTTTTATTATTTCTTACCAAGTGACCATTGGTGGTTTAGGTGATCATCGACAGTTGGGTGACTGTCAGTAACTAAAGGAAACCATTGACAGTCAGGGTGACTGTCGACGGTTATTATGGATTTTGGGTATGTTAATAAAAAGGTTGTAAAATGGATATAGAAAGGTGATGAAGGTTTTTTTAGGGTTATGGGGTCATAGGGTAATAATCAAAAGGGCGTGGTTTAGATAAATATGTCAAAAACTAAATAGTCAAAACTTGAAACAAGAAATGTATTTAGCTCATTGTTTGATGGTTGATGGTAAGCCAAGAGTAATTTTAATAGAGTAATAGTACTTTGATTGAAGAATAATTTCAGCATAGGTTTAGGTATCTATCATGGATTCCAACTTGCTAAAAGGAAGACTTTTAAATAATTTCTTGGTGAAAAATATCTTGATGACTATTGGTTGATAGCTTGATTGTTCGATTACTAAATTCCTAAATGAATGGATTAATTCATCCCTTTTTCACCTACTACCCCTCACTTTTATAGGCAAAAGAGATGGAGGTATAAGGTTTCATATGAGGTTTGGTTAGTTGTTTTGATGCATTATCTTGCCATCCAGATTAAATTTGGGTGTGTTAGCTTGAACACAACTTGATTTGCTTTATCTAGATGGAGAAGTTTTAATCGTTGATGGTCAAGGTGACTGTTAGTGATCAAGGTGACCATCGATGGTGAAGGGTTGAAATTGAAGTGGGGTAAAAGGGTAGGTTAGTGAGTTGGGTTTATCTATCTACATAAATTGACTTTGGGTCATGGTTATAGTTTAGGTAATGGTCAAAGGTTAGGTAATGGTCTGATCTAGGGGTGTTTCATCATTTAGAATTGGCATGTGTGGTTTTTTAGTGTCTACACCTTCTTCAATCACTTGGTGCCTTTTAATAATAATAGACATATTTATCATCACCCAACACCTTCTATTGTCACCCAAAACCTTTTTATGTTACCTGACACCTTCTACCATCACCCATCACCATTACCATCATTGTATACATCTTGTTATTACCTGACACCTTCTACCATCACCCAATACCTTTGTCATCAAATGACATTTAGAGTTTTATTGATTGGGCATGTGTTAAAAACATGAGATCTTCAAAGGTGAAAGTTAATTTTGGACAAACCATTTTAAACAAACACAAGTGAATCCCCTAACATTTCTTGCAAGAAACTAAGTCAAAGGGAGATATTTTCAAAACTTAAAAAAGTCATTCACACTTGTCTTTTTGGAGCTTAAAATTCTCTTAACAACTTTCAGTTTTACTTTTCAAATTTACAAGTGCACACTCAAAAGGGCCAAACATTACATTTTTCTTAGTGCTCTAAAAAGAATAAAAACATTAGATTAGTGATCTTAAGATATTTTGCTTTTTTTTGTAAAATTACTTAGTTTATTTTTCTAGATTAGTTTAATTTTCAAAAAAAAATTGCATGTATGCTCTCCCCACATCACATTTAATGAACTTGGATGATTGAAATTTCATCATTTTTTCTTTTTTGGATGAGTGGTAGAAGTGAACAAAATTATGTATGCTCTCCCCAATCTCTGAGTGACTTAGGTGACCTAGAAATGACCATAATTTTCTTCCATTTTCATTTATTGCCTTTTCCACATTAGCTTGTGAGGAGTTTGTAGCCTCATCATGAGTTATTTATGAGTAATTTAACCCAAGGTTTCATATTTTGTAAATATTCTAACCCCATTTCATGATGGGGTATAAAAATTTAGAAAATTATTTGATGGGATAGTGCCGAGCAATTAACATGACTAGTCTAATAGGTACTTAGAATTTACATGTACTACACATCATAGTTATCTAAGAAATACACAGATGAATTAGTTATGAAAATGAAATAACCATTACATAATAATCTAGGTAATAACCATCCAATTTATGTGTTAATCCATCATGTTAGCTACACATGTGAAACATCTATATGTTTAAAAATTGTAGATTTACATCAACCCCATTTGTCATGAAATATCTAGGCAAATGTTGAGTTTTTTTGACACTCTAAGTCCATTCCACATACAAATGCTTGAGAGACAAAGGGGGAATTAAAAACTCTAACTACATGCACTCTTAATTCTTTTGGATTAAAAATAAATTTCTTTTGAGCATTGGTATGTCAGTTGAAACTCTAATAGAGAGTATGCAACCTTGTTAGTTTTTAGGGTAAGACGTGCACTTAGGTGCTTTTCTTATTATCTCACTTGAAATTTTTTTAGGGTCTAAATTAATTTTTATGTCAAAACCATGTCCAAAACAAGTCATGAATTTCAACACAAAAAATAAATTACTACTACCATTTTGAGTCAATAAGTGTTACACTATCAAAATCACTCCAAAAATTTGCCTTGAAGATTTTCAAAACCACATTTTGTACCTTTATTCAAAGAGAAATTTTTATATTACCCAAATTTGTTTCAAGACATTTACCTTTGTGAAAAATAAATTAAAAATTGTTTATATACCTTTGTTCCAAATAGTGTCATTATGTTGCCTATTTGACTCTAGGCCATTATACATTTGAAAATCCAAGTGTTTCAAAATCCCACTTGAAATATATCTTTCCAATTTTAGATATAAAATATTTGGTCTACACTTGAGTCTTGTTTACAACATAGGCTTGAGTGGTTCACATTCTTGTCTTTAGATTATGTAACTTGGGTTGATTTTCAATTTTATTAATAAAGACCTTTGCATAGAGACTAAGTTTTACTTTTACCACGTCTTGCCTTGATTATGAGTTTCTATCTTAGACTAAGTATGACATTTGTTTGAAATCGGTATTTTTAGACTTGAGAGTTTATTTAATTTGCATGACTAGCCAAAATTATTCACTAAGACCTATTTCATGTGCCTAAATCAAGTTTATCTTCAAATTCCTATCCCAATTTTATTTGTATCATGACCTATTTCACATGCCTAGATCAAATTTATTTCCAAAGACTTAGTTCAAGTTTGTTTTCATTTCCAACTTCACACTTAGACCTAGATAAATTCCAAGTCCCATGTCCAAATTAACCATGTTCAAATCCAGACCTTTTCCAAACATCAATAATTCAACCAAATTTATAGAACACACCAAATCATGGTTTGTTTTTGAACCCACATTCTAATCTAATCAGGGTCATTTTCACCCCTTTTAAACCATGCTAATCAAGCTAAATCTGATCTAGACCTATAACAAGTTCATTTCATAACTAAGACAAAGTTCAACATCATTTTTATAGACCAAAACCACCCTCTTTGGGATAACTTACAAAACCATCCATGCTAATTATCATATGCCAAGACTACCCTTTGTTGGGCTAATTAAAGTACCAATTTTTCCCTTTAGGGGATAATTTCTTTGATAATTGTACCTGATTACCTATCTATGTTCTTGCATTAGAAATTAAGCTTCTTAGTGCCCAACTATTACCAATCTAGGACCTCCTTTGTCCTGGATTAACAACTAAGCTCTTTAGTGCCTAAAGATAACCATTTCAATCCCTCCTTTTTTGGCTTGCATTATCAACTAATATCTTTAATTTCCAAATATTACCATTCTATCCTCTCATCTTTTGGTCTACATTAGTAATAAATCTCTACATTTCCCAAGTATTACCATTCTAGGCCCTCCTCCCTTGGCCTATATTAGAAACCAAACTCCATAGTGCCTAAGAATTACCATTTTAGACCCTCCTCCTTTGGCTTGTATTATCAACCAGTCTCTACAACACCCAAGGATAAACATTATAGGCCCTCCTCCTCTATTATGCATTAGCAACCAATCTCTACATCACCTAATTATTACCATTCATGGCCCTCATCTTTTGGCTTATGTTAGTAATGAATCTTCACATTGCCCAATCATTACATTTTTAGGGCCTCCTCTTTTCATCTACATTAGTAACCAAGCTCCAAAATGCCAAAGGATTACCATTATAAGCCTTCCTCCCTTTTATTTTAAATTTTGTAACTCATATCTCAAAAAGGTTGCATAATTATAACTAGATGTATAATGGTTACCATAATTGACCCACATCCAATCTTTATTGAGCCTATATTTGACAAGCCTATTTCTGAAGAACCCATTATCAAATAATAGGTTGTTACTCATCAATTGCCAAAACTTCCCCAGTTTAAAAAATCAAAGCTAGTCTTTGAGCCACAATAGAGTCAATCATTACCTCCCCAAGTGTCTTTATTTATTCAAGAGTATAATGTGTCCAAATATAGGATTTTTCAACCAAGTGTAAGCCAAGGACAAGACAACTAACCAATATGCATTTTTTTTGTTGAAACACCTATTTATGATGAGTTAACCTATGAAAAATCACTTTATCACATTTTCCCTATCTTTGAGGTGTCTCACTTTGATAAAATAGTATTTTATGGAGTTTGCTATTGACCATTTCCATTTTTTTGAGTCTCAATTTGACAATAAATCCTTTGTTGAGTTTCCCTTAGACCATTTCCCTCTCTTTGAGGAGCATTACTTTGACAAGCTAGTCTTTATAGAGTTGCATATTTACCATTTCACTCTTGTTTAAAAGCCTCACTTTGACAATCCAATCTTTTTATAGTCTTTATTATATGATCCTATTTCTAAAAAATCCATTATTCAACCATAGACATTACTCATCCAATAACAAACCTTTAATATCACATCTTTGACACCACACCAGAAGAAGAATCAACATTAAATTTAGGTTCTATTTTTAAACTAATATCAGATTTACATTAGAAGAAAAATCAACATCAGTCTCAACATCATATTTAGAGTCCCTTGAGTTAGAATTTACTTCATAATTAGAATACATTAGTGTATGTTAAAACATTGGCTATTACACCTTGTAGATTAATTTGAATATATTTATGATCTTTCCATGGTTTTTGAGGATGTTTACTTCAGCATTGACACAATTTATCCTAGTATATTCTTTGAGGATTATGTTACCTCTCATCATTCCATTATTGTTTCAATTTCCATTATCACCAACCAACCTAGCCATTATATTGACATTCCACCACCCATAAGTGTCAATTGGGACCAACAAAATTACACATTGTTAAATTGTATCCATAGTGACATATCAACTACATAATATCAAGGGGATTAATACCACATTTATGTGGAATAATAATGATCTCCTAGTGAAATATTTTTAGAGTATCTAGGGGAAATCAAAATCAAAACTCGTCATATTCTAGTGAAACCTTGTTTGAGGTGATATAAGACAATAAAAGTCAAAATTTAGTGTTCCTTAGTGAAACCTTCTTGGAGGCACTAGGGGATAATCAAGACAAATCTATTGGTGAAAACCTCTTTAATGCACCAAAAGTTGAGAAAAATAGTTATTCATTGTTTGATGAATACATTACTGAAGATAACATCAGTATAGCTTCTAATCTATAGCATAATTAGATGGTAGCATCTTTCAATCCCAAATAAAAAAAAAATTGGTGGTCCTATTGAGAGCATATTCAAAAGTCTTTGGCCCTACCACAACCAAAATTATTTTGAATCCATAATCAACAACATTGTGTGAGATTGAAAATCCCAATCTTCATTTGGTATCCAACCATTATAAATTCCATTATGATATATTTATTCATTATATAACTATATTACATTACCAAATCAGACCTATCCAATGTTTAACCCTATTTACCATCCCTAGCTGCAATTTCCTTTACATCAGATTTAAATACATCTTATGTAGAAGTTTGGAGGAAATAGAATAAAAAACCAATGAAGATAACAATAATTTAATTAGAGTCCAAATTCATAATAGGGTATTGATAGAGTAGCTATTCATAAGGAGTGTGGGATAGAAATTTACATAATTAACTATTCTAGTTGTATCATTTGCTAGTTAGGAGTGTATTTCCACATTAGTAAGAACAAAAAAAAAACATGCCTTGACATTTACCTTGCCTTGTCATTTACCTTTCCTTGCCATTTACCTTACCTTTCCATTTATCTTACCTTTTCAATTGACTTTCCATTATTTCATTATCCTTGCCTTTCCATTATTTCATTTTCCTTACCTTTCCATTTTCCTTACCTTTCCATTTACCTTGCCTTTGTATTTACCTTAACTTGTAATTTACCTTGCCTTGTGATTTTCCTTGCCTATTCATTTACCTTTCCTTATCATTGTTTCATACATGTGCCATTTTCTTATTCACAAAATTAATATTAATTAATCTATATTCCTCTATTTTAGGATGGAAATACATTGACTTGAGGTCCTTTGGGACTATTTAAGCAGTGCTTAATTTACATTGAGGTTAGCTCAATCACCCCTTTTATCACACTCTCACTATTTTTTAGAGTTACAAAATTTTATATCTCATACTTATCCATTGAGTTTAGATACCAAAAAACCCCAAAATATTGGAAACATTTCCATATATTCACTATTTTAGGGAGAAACTAAATTAAATTAAGGTCCTTCATGACTATGTAGGCTGTGCTCAATTTACATTGAGGTCAGCTTGATCACCCCCTTTTCCCATGCTATTGTTATTTTGTGAGTAATTTTCGTGAATTATCTCACTATTTTCCTAGTCACCTTTGTGTGCATTGTGCATTTGAACTTGATGCATTAGTGACTACTCAATTTTTCTAACACTCCCTCCATTTTTGAATTCACTTTTATGTGTGCTATGCATTTCAAATTAATGAACTATTACACCCTTATTTTCTCTTATGCTCTCACCATTTTCTGATTGGTATATTTTAAATTTATAATGAGTTCAGATAGCCAAAAAAATTACAAACACATTCAAAACATTATAAAAAGGCCTAAATTTTGGAAAGGGTTTATAATATCCATATGATATATAAAGCCACAAAAACTTAAACATTAGAAAATGGATTAAAATTTCTTAAAAAGATTTAAAGCCCCAAAATCCAAAAACATTTGTCTTTTCCTAAACATAGTCAAAAATCCTCCATCTATCCACTTTGGGGAACCTTAGTCCTTGAGCCAATTATTTTAGAATTATTCAGGATGTGTCCTTCCCAAATCTACTTTATAAGGGAAAATTAATTATTGTTTCCAATACATTACACTACCATTGGGTTATGACATTCCATTTGCATATATCCTTGCTTAGGGGAACCATATAATTCATACTTTTAGGCCAATATTATAGCTTTTAGAGTGTTGGGGCAAAATCAATGTGTGTACCTTATACCAAGATGTCTTATCCTTGTATATTGTTCTATTTCATATATACTTGATTTGGGTCACCATCTTTTTATCATTCCATGAGCCTTCACATGTATATATTGATGTGGTTAATGACATGATGCTTTTTTTTCTTTTTGTATGTTTGTTTGCTTGTTTATTTGCCTATTTATTTAATTTCATTATTATGCCTCAGTGTATATTCACTCATTGGGTTATTCCTTGTGAATTGTAATTTATTCCTTTCATATTCATACATCAACATTGTTATCATGTTTTTATCATTAGTGCATTATTTTCAATTATGTATTGTATTAAGAGTCAATCTTTATGCACATTATGACTAGGTCATGATGGTATTTTATATCATGGTGCAGACCATCATTTGCTACAAAAACCTAGGCCAATGGATCTTAAAATTAATGAAATGGGTATTAATTCTCCTTATTCATAATTATAATATCCCAAAAATCACCCAAACATAGAGTAATTAAACTATAAATGAATAGTAATCCCTACTAGTTAGGATGTACATCTACATATTAGTAGGTAGCCCAAATCAATACCTATTATTTATAATAGTTCACAATAAATCGATTATTATGGGTTCATTGTGTAAAATTGATAATTATCCCCTACACCTTGATCAAATCAACTCATTGACCATTCTGGTTGTATCAATACTAATAAATATGAGTATATTTACATTGATAGGTACAACCAAATCATCTACATTTATCAATTACCATTCTTATATTTTATTTCTTATTCCATTTTATCCCTCTTTTGGGTAAAATAAATTGAATTGAGGTCCATTTGGACTATGTAGGCAACACTTGGATACATGATGTATCTTGAGTCAGCTCAGCCACCATTATTCTTCCCTCCACACAATTGTCTTCCAATCATCTCTTTCATCAATTTGTGCATCATTGTGTCCTAGTTATTTGTGGCTTATTTATTATTTTGAAATTCATTAAACCACCAAACCTACATTTATGCTCACTCATATTTAATTTATGCTATAGGTTATATCCTTTAGTTATGCTTTTTAATCCACCCTATTGGGGAAATTTTGATTTTATTCCACAAGTAATCTACCCTGCTAGACCACATAATTGTGCCACTAATTATAATACCTTTGGGAAAAGTATTAGTTTAACCCATCTAATCTATTGGGGAAAATATGTTTTCCACTAATTATAAATACCATTGGGTAAATCAATAGATCAATCCATCTACCTTACTAGGGCACATCACTCTACTATTGATTATAACTACCTTTAGGCAAATCATTATTTTTAATCAACATGTACAAGTATTAGTTCAATTAGATTAATTTCATCCATGGGTTAGTTTTATTATTCTTATTTATTATTTTCAAGGGACCATCCATTAATCATACCTTTCATCCACTCCCTTGAGGGGGCATCATAGGATTCCCAAACTTTGTTTAGAGCATCATTTCTCAATAATTATCTTATTTTTATTCTTAATGGCTCTTTAATTATTTTATAAGGTGTTACTATTCCTATGTATTACAACACCTTTTCAAATAGGATCAAAATTTAGACACCCTATTTTAGTTGCATATGTGTCTAAGTCAGAATTCAGATTGATTTCGACCAAACTATGAAAATTAAACTTAGAAATCACTAAAATACACAAATCGATCTATGCATCAGATATAAGTGTAGATAATCATGTCTAGGAATCCCTATTTTCAGTATTATCATATACAAAATGATAACTCCCATGGATTTATCCCCAATCAAATTGTAACTTAGAAAATTGACAAATTGGCCTTTGGACCCATTAAGTGGGGCACATAAACAATTCTTAAAATGCAAAAACCCTAAGCAAAATGAATCAACTAAGTAAATATAATTAACTAATTAGGTGAAATTTATATATGAAATTATTGAATATCATTTTTTATAAAAGGAAATTTTGATAAAAATGAGGTCATGATGATGTCATCATCTTCAAAGTCAAAGAATTGAAAATATCTCCATTAAAGCATTAAATTTAGAAATAGAGAGCTATGCTTAATAAATTGTATCTCTATCCTAAATATTAATTATTCTCTCCCTCCTAAAACTAAACAAGGTTAAATCTTACCTAACTACACTTGAGTTGGGGTTACTTTTGGAACCTATAAATAGAAGTGTCAAGGCCATTTTTTAACAAGCTATCAAGCATGCCAAGCCAAGGCTATAGACCATGTGGATAAATGGAATTGATGATAGAGTAACATTCACAAAGAAAAAATTTTCACAAGCCAATCTCAATCCTGACCTCATGCCAATATGATCTTTAAACTTGAAAGGAAGGTATAAGTGTTTATCTATCTTCTAGTTGAAGTTGTTTTACTTTATTATTTACCTCCCCCTAGATCCTAGGCTTGGAAAGTTAGATTTATTTGATTTTTTTAATTTTACTAATGGAGATAAGATACCCTCATTTTAATAGGATATGAGGATCACTTTGAATGGTTACTTCCATGCCATCATGCAAGAATTTCAAACATTGGTGGAAAGGAGATGGTATGATGTTCATTGAATGTATCCATGGACTGCCAAGGACTAAGTTTTAGAGTAAAGTGAGATCAATCAAATGGAATAATTTTTATTGTATGATAAGCCCAATTATCCATGAAAGATAAGTGGTACTCATATACTTTCATTCATTATTATCATATGCCTTGTTTATGATTATGTTGGATTATAATGTTGTTGTTGAATATATTAAATGTTTAATTAACCTTAATATACATAAATTTAAATTTAATCCATTTTCTATAAACACCCTCTTTACCTTATGTCTTTAGATAAGGACTTACATATATATATATATATATATATATATATATATATATAATGTGATATTATGAATAGATCCTAAAGGGGAGACATCAAAGTTATTGAATATGACCTGATTGTTAGTGGATAAATTTCTAACTAATGCTAGAAAGCTAGATGGATTGATGCTTTTTGAGACACTAAACTCTTGGATGACTTTATAAAAAATTTCCTTATATATATGTGAAGTCTTGAGAATTTATAATATGTAAATTTTGGTAGGTATCTTTTCAATATGATCTATAATGGTATACTTATGTTCAACATTTGATGACAATGCAATAGAAATAATAATATTTGCACACCTTGTGGTAATAACACAATCTTTTACTTTTAAGTAATGACTAAAACATGGTTGTGTGTATAATTAATTTAATTGACTATGGATTAAAAATGATGATTAACTTGGTTTACATTATTTTCTTAGGTGGACTCTTTATTTTGCTTATTTTTACCTTGTTCATATTTTGGTAATGGTTCTCTATATATCCCCATTTTTTGGTTGTTAGATGTTGTGTATGGGTGGTTTTAGATGGCTATGTCCCCAAAATCTATAATATATTAGACATAGTTCTTGAGGTTTATACACCTATTTTTAGAGTGTCCCTTGATCCTTTAGTGATCATATTATTCATCTTCATTGTACTAATCAAATTTAAGAATGTTATCTTCAAAAGACTTGGTGTTAATCCAAATGATCATGCTAGCTTAGGCCAACTTAAAAAAAAATAATTCATAAGAGTCACTTAGTTAGTTTAACTTAAATTTGTAGTTTTATTGTCTTGGTTGGATACCAAGGATGGTAATATTATTAATGGGTTATGTATAAAATTATTATTGTTTATGTGTGTTTTGTATTTTTTTGATATCAGTCACATCATCACCTACAACATTTATGTTATTTGCAAATAAATTGGGTTTTTAGGTTATTTGGAATAATTGTTCTCAAGTTTAAATATATTAATAACACCTATATTGATTAAATTTATTTCAATTGAAATTCCTTTGTCAATAATTTCATCAAAGGAACTTGGACAAGCAGTTGTAAGTGATATCCTAATTCTAAGTTAAGGTTGTTCATAGATATTGTAATAAGTTTGGTCTCAGGGAAAAACTATGAAAAAATGACTTGCCAATGCCTTCCATCTTTTCTAAAAATAGGGAAAGGTTTCGCCATTGCATTGTTTAGTCTTGTGTAGGTCAAGTGTGGTCAAGTCCTTTTTGACACTATATGAAAAGTGATGAACAAACTTATTAGATAGGTCCTAAAAATTAAAAATAGATCCTTTGGCTAGGTGTAAAAACAATTCAAGGGATTTACCCTTGAGGCTTTGTGGAAATAGTCTCAACATGTACTCATTTATATAGGTAATTTGAACACGTGTGATATAAGTCCTTAAGGTTTTCACTAGGATCACCTTTTCCTTTGTATTGATCAAATTTGGGAAGTTCAAAATGTTTAGGGAAAGGTGTTTTCATGTTACTTAAATCATATGGATAAGAATAAATTTCTTAAAATTTATATTGTTTTCTCCATGATAAAGTGTCATCTTGTAATACTTGAGCTTTATCTTTAATGTTTTGAAATACTTGAATAAAGTATGGTGATAATTGAATTATTTGGCTTGAAGAGGTATAAAAATTAGAAGGATAACCCATGAATTGGTTTGTGTTGGTGTTAATTTTTGTAAATTGGTTAAGGGGTGGATTATCATTGAAGTGTGTAGGAAGTTGGTTATAAAATTTAGTATGTTGTGGATGTGTGAAGATATTTGGGTTAGTGTCAAATTTAAGGTTTGTTGGGGTTGGGTAAGTTTTAGAACTAGAAATTTTTTGGTTGGGATTGTTTAGGTTTAAATGTGGATTGGATTAGTTAGGATTTATGTTAAAATTAGTGCTAGTTGAATTTAAGTTGGTTTGGTTTGGGTTAGTGTTAAATTTAGGATAAACATTAAGGTTAGGTTTGGTGTTAATGTTAGGATTGGTGTTAATCTTAGGGCTGTGTTGGTTGTGTGTCATGTAAAAAATAAGGTTAGGTTGGTTTAGGGTTGGATTAAAACTAAGTTTATATTGGTTAAACAAATTAGGGTTGGTTGGATAAAGTGGATTAAGGTTAGCTTGGTTTATGTTTTAATTTTGGTGTGAACTAATCATGCAGTTTGAATGGGTGTTAGGTTTAGATGGTTTAAATGGACTGATGTTGGTTGGTAATTTATTTTAATGGGATGTAACAAAACCTATAGGATAATGTGAATTAGATAACTAATTTTTTATATTTCCTAAATTAATAATTGGATTTAGATTTATAGGTCTTATTGAATAAATACCCAAGTTTGGATTTAATGATGATTGGTTGATTAGTGATTCATAAAGACTCAAATTGGGATTGATTGTTAAGAAAGAATTAGTAATCAATATCATATTATAGATTGGTAAACTTGAATTAAAATTCAAGTTTTGATTGTTGGATTTTGTGATTGGTAAACTTGAATGAACATTCAAGTTTGGATTGGTCGGATTTATTGTTGGTAAATTTGAATGAACATTCAAGTTTGGATTGATTGGATTTATGATATGTAAAATTGAATGAACACTCAAATTTTTAATTTTTAGATTTATGATTGGTAAACTTGATTGAACATTCAAGTTCAGATTTGTTTGATTGGTATTCGATAAACTTGAATAAATATTCAAGTTTGGGTTATATGGAGGGATAAATGAGGTTGAATTGGCATTCAAACTTAAATTGAGATGGGTGTTAGATTTTGGATTGATAAAAATATTGTTTATTCGGTTGCATTATATATTCACAATCTCTTGGTTGACATGATGAGCATGGGTTTCCATAGAAAACCATTAAATCACTTAGGAGGGTTACTCATGGAGGAAGGATTTACCTTTATATTGGGAGACTTTAGGATTGGTATTTGATGAACCTATGATATAATAACTACCCTCTAAATATATTTGTGAAGTGGATGGTTTGTGAATAGGTGAAAAAGAATCCTTTTTAGCAATCAAATGTTACATGTTTTAGACATCAAAATTGATGGAAATTTATCTCTTAAGCTTAAATATTGAAGAAAAAATTTATATTTATTGGTCATGATTTATTAGTTTAATGAATAAGGATGTAAAATTTACTGGTGGATACCCTCATCTTAGTATTCTCCCATTCTTATTCCTCGTGGTCATGGATTTTATGTATTTTTACATGATGAATTTGGTGGTTTTGGCTACCAAATTACAAAGGATCATTACCAAAAGTCCTACCCTTTCCATATGATTTTAAATCATATCCATGTGCCTTTTTATAGATTACATTGCTTTGGTAAATGACTTGATCTAAGAAAAATTTGATAAAGTACTAAATAAAGGATCAAAGTGACAAAAACTTTGATTGACAAATAAATGATTTTGAGTTTTGATTTGAAATGTTTGATTTTAAAGTTTTGTGGATAAAATACTCAAAAGTTAATTTTAGTTTCACTTAAATGTTTTCAATATGTGGTATATCATAAGGAAATAAACAAATAATATTTATTCTAAACACTCATGCAACCACAATAAGGTGAAAATCTACGAAATAGGGACTTGAGTAACCTATAGACTTCTCATGTCACTAAATTATCCATTACATTAGTTATATCTTGATTTTTGAGTCATTAACTATTGATGATTAAAATTGTGCTGTGTCTAACACCAATAATGGGAAGTTTTAGGAATGTGGGACTTGCAACCTGAAACAAACTCAAGATTTTAAAGAAGTTGGTTCTTCTTTATCTCAAAATTATTTTAGGGAAAAGGTTAGGAATTAAACAAAAACACAAATGCAACAAAAGAAAATCTAACTATGGTGATGCACCTAAATTTAATTCGACCCTTAATTCTCAAAGAACAATGAATCTATATTTAGGATTCAATTACATTAAAGAGAAAACAAGGCATGATCAATGTAAAAGATGAAAATAGATAGAGTCAAAGGCTCATAAATTAGATGATTTTGACAATGAGATAGAAAATATCAACAAAGGCACATAATTTAGTATTCTCATTAATTTTCTAGTCACATAAAAGGCACAAAAACATGCACAATTATACGAAATTTCTAACTCAAGAAAATAAAACAAAAGCAAATGATATTACTGGCCACAGATAAAATTCTAAAACTTCTTATAACAATTTCTAATAGAAAATTCTCTCTATCTTTTGATGATCCTTCTAGTGATATCTACACCCATAATTATAGCATTGGATTAGCTCTAGATTTCTTGCACGTTCCCAATCCAATGGCCTAACTGAACTCTAACTAAATTGGAAGTGTCTAACATAAGATATTTCTTAGATCTAAAACATTCTATCTTCCTACAAGTTCATTGGCCAAAATAGATACACAGGACTCTTCCCACTGTCAAATAGGAGAGGACACTTTGTTGATTCCCTTATTCTACTTGAAAACCTTATTTTTATTTAGGAGGCACTAGAAAATGACACTTGAAATTTTCCACATCACTTATCGAAGACACACGGCACTTTCTTCATAACCTATACTCTTTACTGTATCTTTGCTCAGGAGTGTTCCATCTTTGACATCTATCATAGTCCACTTCTTCATAACTTTAACAACTTATAGAAAATGGGACCCACAACACTTCTCACTTGAGCAATTTCAAAAAGGGAACAAGGATAGATGGTGCTTTTTGTGCATCTTTAATAAGGGACATGTGGTAATCTCCACTAATTTTAGCTATCTTTTGAGAATCTTGCAGAAGGTGACACTTGTTGGTCTCTACATCACTTTGTCTATACCATAGAAACATTTAGGCCTCATTTCATATTTACGTGGACAGTGACATTTGGTATCTTCCACTTGCCTTAAAAACAAAACTTGGGACCCACCATAGTCTTTACTTATCAATGAAACAAAATGAAGATAATTTGGATGTTGACATGTGACAACTTTTGCTTTCTTCAGCTAGGGATACATGGCATCTTCCATTGCTTTTAGAAAAGCATATTGAAACCTTTCGCAATTGCCACTTTGTACCTTCCACTTGATCCTGAGAAAAGCTTATTGAAAAGAAACTTTCAAAATGTATAAGAAACGTGAGACATGGATGCCAACACTTGTTGCACTCCATTGAGTTACTATGGGACACGCGACATGTTCTGATCAACTTATAGAAATTATGAAATATGCCTCTACCAATGACACTTGGCAGCTTTCACTTGATTTTGACACTTAGACAAAATTTATCCAAAAATAAATTTGAGCCCGTGCTCTGAGTCAAAACTTCACTGTCTCCAACCAAAGCATGTAGGGATAAAACTTGGAGTGCATAACTGAAACTTAAAAAATGAAAAATGTAGAGTTTTTTACTCTACAGTTATTGGTGACCCCGAGGACTTTTGAGCATGCTCAAAAAGAAAATACATAATCTCCCACATGATCAAATGTGACAAAAACCATAACTTTAGTAAAGCTATTTGATAAGAAGACCACTCATCATCAAATAATCCTTGCTTATTTTGTAATTTGTTGAAGGCTAAATTAAGGTTGATGATATCCTTGTGTGATTTTTTTTGCAAAATATGAACTATAGCCTTCAATTTAAATTCTAGCTGGGAAAAGGGAATCAAAACATCTTCTACTTTAGGCACTGATGAATCATCTCTTAAATCCTAAAAGACTACCTGATCATTTTGCCTGGCTAACAACAAAGGTTTAATCTCATCAATCATCAACACAGTGTTGCTATTAGGAAAAGGGGAAGGAAGACCTAATTACACCAAATCTTCAATGTGTTGTTTCATGTCTTTGATTCCTTCACCACATCTAGAAGCTCTCTGTAATTGATTGCTATAGAGTTGTGATTGAGAACCTCATTCACTATTTTAGCAGCAACCATTCTGTCACTAATCCCTGTTACTGATAATGTTCCATTAGTTGCATCATATAACTTTTGCAGTAGCATTTGAAAGTAAAACACTCTCCCAAAAATATTAGATAGAGTGTCTTCAACTGAAGTCTCCACCTTTTGCATAATTTCTATGCATTTAGCAGAAAGGTTAGAGAAGGTTTGAGCTAAATAATCTCCTCAGAGATTCTTTTCCATATTGATTCATAAAGCTCCTTAACTAGATTCAAAACCCCTACATTCTTTGGCCTATTAGCCAAATCAAGTGTCAATTATTCTATCATTTTTCACTGTGCTTAAAGTTGGGCCTGTATAGTAGTGGTATTATTCTACTCATTCAGTAGCTTCTGTTGAAGTTGAGTAACTTGTAGCAGGCTTTCCTCACATTTTTCTTGAAATGTTGCCTTTTCTCACCTTAAAGTTGTCACCACATCTTTCACCTGCATTAGTCCTACTTTTAAAGAATCATTTTGGGACTATATAGCCTAGTGATTTTGAAGAGAAATTGTATTTTGCAACTATTTATTAAGACTCTCTATTTCAATATTCTTAGTATTGATTTCTATAGTCAAACTACTACAGTTTGCCTTCTCTTTGGCTAGATCAGCCTCCATCTTTTGTAGCTTCTTTGATATTTTCAAATAATCTTCAACTACTATAGAAGTGGATTCATTTAGTAGCTCAACCATATCTTGTGGTCTGAAAAGAGACATGTCTATAGCCACTACATTCATTGTATAATCTTTAGGCTGCATCTGCTCATTTGGCTTGACTATATTCAGTGACAAATGGGTCACCATTAGTTGCTACTAGATTAGGTCAAATTGTGACCTCAGATGTGCTGTAGCCAAGGCTTTATTATCTTTGATCCTCTTTTTCTCCCTTTGGTCTTCCCTTGCCTTCTTAGTAGCATCTGCTTGAGTTTGGAAGGTAGAAGGAAAGGCAATGTGCCCACCTCCAAAAGGATAACCTTATGGCAAGCCATATTGAATAGCCATATGTTGGCTAGGGGAAATCTGAGGAGGCATTTTCTTGGGGATAAAGGGGGAAAAGTGAGGCAATGATATAGCTTAAGTATGGATAAATGGGGTAAAATGAGAAATAGGCATAGTGGAGCTGGTAGAGGACATTATTTGGCCTGATGGAATCATCACCCCTATAGGAGAAGAGAGAGATTGAGAAGGAGGAGAAACAATACTTACCTAAGGAGAAACCAAAGTACTCTATAATTGGTGTTGTGAGGGTTCTGCCCTCTCCTCTGAATCAAGTTGGAACCTCAGCCTCTTATGTTTCCTTGATGTCTCTTATTTTGGTCATGCTCCCTTCTCTTCAACATTTACCACTGCTGCTAGTGGTGCTTGTGTAGAACTGGGAACCTCAAGGACTAAAACTAATGGAGAAGCTTTTGGTGGTGAAGATACCACACTCTTTTGTTTTTCAATGGTAATGAGATATTGGGGCCAAATAGTTATAGTGACTACCACTGACGTTTGCACTGGGGCATGTGATGTTTGATTGGATTCTACTCTGGCTTTTGGCTTTCTACCCTATTTTTGAAAATTAGTTGTATCAGGGCTAGACATAGGAGACGAATGACATTCATCCCAAAGTTCCTCCCATTTTTCATTTGAATCCACATTTCTAAAAGAGTGAGTTGTCTCACAAATCTCTTGCCTATATTTCCAATAGGCTTCTATTTTCTCAATGTTCTAGTCTTTATTCTTTAATGCTCTTCTTAAACTAGAAGTCATTCTAATTTTAGGGTCAAAATCCCTCTACTTAACATAAAAATTTTCCCATGGTTTGTCTTGTTGAAGGGGCAAATCTATCAATTCAACATAAAAATTAGGAATATCTTCCCTAAGATTTTTCCTATTTTCCCAAAAGGGACGGCCCTCATGCACATTTCTGGTAGCAACCCTATTAGTCCTAATCCATGAAGTTATGAAACCATTTGGGTCATATACCCATTTATCTTCAATTAGAGAGAAACCCAGGAAGGCTAGCTTTCTCAGCAACACGATCTCAACATCTCTAACTTCTAGGGCCATATTGTTTGTTACCTATGAAACATCATACATTTTCCTCTTTTTCTTCCCAGAGCCATATTCATTATCTACCATAGACACCTGTTTGGTGACCTCTAAAAATGCTAACCTAAGGGTCAAAATCTTATGTAGCAATAATGGTTCCCCACTAAAACCATGGATTCTAATAATTGTATGATGGGATCCAAAAAATTAATCACAAGGTATAGGGCAATTGGTCATTAGGTTTGAGACACTTGGAAAAAATCTATTTACAACTAGTTCTAGGCTCATATGACAAAAAGTAGGGGCAACAAAAATTTCCCAAAATTCATATGGGTTGCTATTTTTGGACAAGATATGTGTCCATGTAGACACAGGAATGCTCCTATGTAGATCAAAGCTTGGGTCATACATATTTAGATGCATGTGTTGGGAAAAGATGCCAGAGTTTTGATACAACATAAGGTGAAACAAATAAGAAGAATACCTAAAAATCCCTTTAGATTTGAAATGGGAAAGTTGTTCCACTATTGAATATGCAATCTACTCAAAGAAATCAAGCTAATACTCTTGAGTCTTGTCAATAATTTTCAATTTGAAGAGGATGGCCATTTGTTCTTCATAGACAGTTAAATCATCTTTCATTCTAAAAATGAAAGCCATCATGGAAAGTGCATCTTGACTAGCTTGTGAAAATTGCACTCTTGCTGTTGGCAGTGTCAGCACAGTGGTATCATCATCACCTAATTGCAACTCTGATTTCAGAAACCTCAATTGAGTATTGACATTTGCCCATGTTTTTTGAATTTTAGTAATGGTGGGAAATGTGACTTTCTTGTCATGATATAGGGCCATCATCTCTCTATTAACCTTTGGTGTAATCTGCATCATGAATGGACCCTTTTATATGGTATTTGAGGGCACATGAAACAATTTGGTGCATATTTCAACTAAGTCAGGGCATGGATGCACACCTGCGATAATGTATTATGATAATTATGAAGTCCATATCCTCATTGTGAATGTTTCATATTGTCCAACCTTGGCCCTCTGAATACACCTTTGATGTGCCCCTTCTCTGAGAGTTTTTATACTATTTCTTTGAAGAATTAGGTCCATGATTTCATCTACAAAATCTTTCACCTTTGATAGGTCATTTCTATGACCAACTTTAGGGATTCTAGTCTGTGGGTAGGTCTTTAATGGTTGTGTAGGGGCTGAAGCATATGATTTGCTTGTAAGAAACTTGTCAAAAGATTCATAAATCCCAGACCCTTTTTGGAAAGACTATGCTCCCTCCATATCTATTTCTATTCTTGAAAATAGTGAAATGTGGTAATGGGTATGAAGTTTTTGCAAAAGAGAAGGAACTTTCACTTAAATAAATTTGCTATGAGCTGAAAATGCAAGTAGTAGGGGTTTTCTAGTAGACACAAGAATGTTTGAGACACTGTAAGCTTTCACTCTTGTTATGAGGTATTTATTGACCCATCAAGTCTCAAAATGGCATTAAACCTAGATAACCATTAACAAATCTTACTAAATCTTCATGGGACAGCAAGTTAGACACGTCATGAAAGTGGTTATGCAAGGTACCTTGGGAAATTTAAGGATTTGGGAGATATTTAATGTGTTAAGAGTTTTGAAATTTTTGAAAAAGGCTCTGAGCTATGGCTATGTGTTCAAAGAACACTTATTTAAAAGAAAGAGTGGGAAAGACAAAACAAGAAAATAAAACAACAAGGAAAGGGAAACTATCTAACTATAATACATAGAGACACAACTTAACTGAAATGTTTCAAGTATATCCCATTCACAAGAATCTCTTTAGGTTCACCTTCCATTGTTTCTATCTCAAATGAATTTTTCTATTTAGATGCATGCATTTTATAAGGGCCAGTCCATAATGCTTCAAATTTAGTGTGATGACCCAGCTTGGCAGCTCTTGCATTCTATTTCAAGACAATTAAACCTACTTCAAAATGAGAATTTAATGTCCTTTTATCGAATTAGTATTTAATTACTTCTTGATTATTTATTAATGAATCATGTGTTGCATCCCTCTTTTCTTGAACAAAAAAAATATCAGCAAGTCAGACCTTGCAAGTCAGACCTGCATGGGCCCATTTTCCTCAGTTGGAGAGCAGGAATCTATAAGCTTAGAGGTATTAAAGTAGGCTTTCTATAGACCAATTCATATGGGGACATTTTTTTCACCTACTTAGGTGTACTTCTATCAGCCCACAATGCTATATTAAGCACTTTATGACACTCCTTGTGATGATCAACCCCTATTCTCTTGATGAGTCTAATCAAGTTCTTATTAGTTGATTCTGCCAAACCATTACCCTGAGGGTAATAATTAGAGCAAGTTTTCAAATATATTCCATGCTTTAATGCAAATTCAGATACTTTAGACCCTAAAAATTCTTTAGCATTATCTGAAATTATGGTGTGAGGAGCCCCAAAGTGAGTAGTGATACTCCCTAGAAAGTCTAGGATCACATTTTCTGTTAATTCTTTAAGTAGCACTACCTCAGTCCATCTAGTGAAATAATCTATGGTAGTTAGAATGCATTTGTGACCCATAATAGACACTAGATTTATCATTCCAATGAAGTCAAGACCCCATTGACCAAAAGGTTCATCAAAAATTATAAGACTAAGAGGCATTGATGCATTCCTTCTCATCCCCACATAATATTGACAAGATTGACATTTTTTAACCAGTTGATAATAGTCTATAGATAAAGTTGGCTAGAAATAACTTGCCTCACTTATAATTATAGCTATGGTCTTTAAAGAAAAATGTCCACTTGAGACTCCATGTTGCATTTCATGTAGTATTTTGTTAGCCTCATCTTTCTCTATGCATCTTAAAAGTTTTCCATCATAATTTCTTTTGAAAAGAACTTTTTCAATTAAAACAAAATGGACCCCTTGCATCCTATAGTATCTCCTCTTGTTTTGAGCGAGTTCTCTTGGGTAAATCCCATATTTCATAAAATAAATCCTATTTGTGACCTAGGAGTTTTGATCAACCTCTTGTATCCTTAATATAGTTTCCTTTTCCATTTCTAAATATGTTTCTTCAGGTATCATTTTTTCAAGCTCTTGAGTCATGTATTGGCACAACCCCCTACCTCTGACTAACTTAGTGGGTTTGACCTCTACATCATATTCAAGGATTTTTGATATCCAATTTTCTCTTTTTTCAGTAATTTCACCCTCCATAATGTATTCTCTGACACTTGGGTGAGCCACAAGTATCATAATCTTACTTCCTGATAATATATGCCTAAATTTCTTGAGGGCTTTTACCATAGCATATGTTTGTTTCTCCACAAAGTTGTATCTATTTTCATATTCCCTAAGAATCTTTGAGAAAAAGGCTATTAGATGCTCTCCCTCCTGTCTATCATCTTTTTGTGTTAGAATAGCAGCAATACTGAGCTCTCCTCCATAGACATACATTACAAAAGGCTTAGAAAAGTCTGGGTTTCTAAGTACTGGGGCCGTTGAAATTGCTTTCTTGACCTCTTTAAAGGCTTGCCTTCATTCTATAGTCCACTTGAAAACCAGGTCTTTTTTCAACAAGAGTGTCACTAGTCTTACTAAGCCTGCAAAGTCAGATATGAACTGACTGACAAAATTAATCTTCCCCAAAAAAGATTGAATTAATTTCTTATTTACTAGTAAGGGCAAGTTCATTATGGCTACAACTCTCTCTGGATCTATATAAACTCCTTCTTTAGATACTATATGTCCCAATAATTTGCCTTGAGGTATAGCAAAGATACATTTCTTAGGATTCAAGGATATTCCAAATTCTTGACATTTCTTAAAAATAGACTCTAAATGATCAAAATGATCAACATTCTTGGAAAAAATAGTAAGATCATCAAGATAAATCAAGATGATTTTATTTATAAGTTCCCCAAATACTACATCCATAGCTCTTTGAAAAGTAGCTCCAGCATTTGACAAGCCAAATAACATCTTATCATATGCAAATCTTCCCCATTTGGTAGTAAAAGTGGTCTTGTATTGGTCTTCATCATCCAACCAAATCTGATTGTATCCAGAGAAACCATCTAGCAAGGAAAATCTCTTTGATATAGCCATAGTCTATAAAATTTGTTTCATAGATGGCGAGGGATAGTGATCTTTTAGAGATGCTCTATTCAAGTCTCTAAAATCTACACAGTCTTATGTCACCATTCTTTTTCTTGACTGGTACTAGATTTGATACCCAGGTTGAGTGTTTGATTGGAAAAATTATTTTAAAATCTAAAATTTTTTGCAACTCATCCACCATTAGAGATTCAATCCTTGGATTTATTGGCCTCTGCTTCTATCTGACTGGCTTAGATCCTTCAGTTAGTTCTATTGTGTGTTGAATGATGACTCTATTATATCCATGAAGGTCTTCATAGCTCTAGGCTATGACTCTATCATAGCCTTTGCATAAGTCAATTAGTCTTTCCCTTTCCTCTTGAGTTTTAGAATTTCCAATTTTTTATTTTCTCCCTTCACTCACCTCTATTTTAGAATAATCTGCTTTATTTACTTGGAACCTTTTCTTCTTTGGGCCTACATCTTCTAGATCAAAAAGCTTTTCTAAAGTAATCAATCCTTTGGGAAGCATATTATTCTTTAATTGTATAACTTGGTTCTCCATATGCTTCTTCAATTTTTGGTTGTAATTGATCAATAAATTCCCTTGATTATTGTAAGAATGAGAGTACCTAAGAATCATTTTCAAATACTTGCTAATTCTCATCATTATCTAGGATAGTTGGTCTTACTATAACTTTTACTGACTCATTGTTAACTAATAGGCCAGTTGCTGGATCAAACTGTGAGCCAATCTATACCATCCTATCAGCTTCAAAATTTTGGGTTCTAGGAACTATTTCAATATTGAAACCTTCAAAATCTTCTATTAAGTCCCAAATTCTATGTTTATAGGATCTCATCCTTACATTTTTGGCTATTACCTTATCCCTAATTTGCTTCACCACTAATTTTGAATCTCCTTTTACTATTAAATTATTTATTCCCTTTTTCTTGGCTAATAAGAGCCCATATACTAAGGATTCATATTCAACATCATTATTAGTACAAGCAAATTAGAAATGGATAGATCTCAAAATTTTCTCCCCATTTGGAGTAACAAGACAAATTCCTGCTCCAGGACCACTTTTACTTCTAGCCCCATCAAAGTTTAATGTCCAAATTTTTGAGTAGTTGGTGTCTCTTCCCTTAAAACATTTGAGATTTCATGGTCTTCATCAAAAATGACATAAGTGCCCAGACCAGTAGAGTCATAATTTCTATATGGATCACTATGCATCATAGCTAACAAATGGTTATTTTTCTCTTCCTAATCACGTTCAGTCTAATCCTCTTCAACAAAAACCTTTTCTTCCTTATTTAGCATAGCATGAGCTACCTCTAAATTTGAGGTTGGTTCATTGGTAATGTGATACTTAGATAATGGCTCAGATAGTATTTTCATCTTTGAACCATATTTTGTTTTTAGGATGAGGTGAGACCAATCAAGTGACATATATCCTCCTATTTTGGCTATGAAATCCCTGGATAAACATAGGCCAAATACAGGGGGTATATCTATGACTACTACATCTTGATTGACAATTATATTGGGGCAAGTATATAATTGCAATGGAAGTTGTTTAATTCTCCCTATTATTTGCACTGATTTGCCATCTAGCTGCATGACTCCTCTAGTAAATGGCTCATACTTTATTTTTAAAGCATCAGCTATTTGCTTAGGCATTACTATATTACTAGCCCCTAAATCTATCATCGCATTATGTAACAATTTCTTTCCCACTATCAAAGTCAAATAGAAGGGCTCTACTTTGGATTTACTTACCTCTACTGCATTGTTCACAAGGGTTGTTGTCTACAGATGAACTATGTCTTTGAGCTTTTCTTTATTAGTAAGTGTTTCTTTGGTGCTAGTATGTTTAGGCACTGCTTGACCTTGTAAAGCTTCTTCTAACAATGTCTTTTTCTCAGGAATAGCTAATATGTCCCACATTGACACATGTGCTAGCGTTCTTTTTAGTTG
The DNA here is from genome assembly GCA_037957365.1 of Torreya grandis. Classification (NCBI taxonomy): domain Eukaryota; kingdom Viridiplantae; phylum Streptophyta; class Pinopsida; order Cupressales; family Taxaceae; genus Torreya; species Torreya grandis. The sequence goes on along the minus strand of JARHVA010004331.1, from coordinate 631,447 downwards.
ATCTACCACATTCACTAGTCCTATTGTTTGAGTTCTTGGAAAAGAAGAGTACTTTGCTTTTTCTTCAGCTTGTCCAGGAATTACTTGATTCTACACTGGCTAGGGCACTTCTTGTCTAGCATCTATGTTTTGATGACTTTGAAATGGAGGATGTCCCATAACTTCATTATTTATGACTTCAGGCTATTTTATCATTCTTCTCTTTGATGTGGTATAGTAGTCTGATTACACCATTGGTTTCTTAGAAGTAGAAGCTTCGTTCAATAATGCTGACTCTTCATCTTCAACCCATGAAAGCAAATCATGTTTAGGGGCTATTTATTCTTCTTTTTGTAAGGACATCCCTTGCAGCTGAGCCATTAGGACTAAATTTTGCACACTAGGGGACTGGTAGGCTTGAGTATCAGAAGTACTTGCAAATTGTCCATCCATTCTTCTTTGTTCTGATACCTTTTGTTGTAGATTACCCATAGGACAATCTCTGGGTGTATGGGCATTATTACAAGGAAAACACCAAGAATTGGTGCTATCTACATAATTATTCTACCCTTGAATAATCTCTATATTTGGATTGGGAGAATAGTCTGTGAGGGTGTAGGGACTGCAACTAATTGTTTTGTTGTCAGGGAGTTATTTTATCTTTGATGACCATGATACTAGTTTGACTGAGGTGGAAATATATTTCCTTGGTACCCTTGATATTGGTGTTTAGGATAAGGATTTTGCTATATTTTTATGTTAATTAACTCATTTGAAAATTTCCTTGAGATGTTCTTGATATCATCCATCTCAGAGGACTGAGCAGGGACAAGTTCTTTAGTAGGTTGTTAAGGATATGTGTACATAGACATAGGTGGGGCTGTAAGATATGTGTACTTTGATTGACAACTAAATGATTTTGAGTTTTGATTTGAAATTTTTGATTTTAATGTTTTGTGGATAAAATACTCAAAAGTTAATTTTAGTTTCACTTAAATATTTTCAATATGTGGTATATCACAAGGAAACAAACAAACAATATTTATGCTAAACACTCATGCAACCACAAAAAGGTGAAAATCTAGGGAATAAGGACTTGAGTAACCTATAGGCTTCTCATGTCACTAAATTATCCATTACATTAGTTATATCTTGAATTTTGAGTCATTAACCATGGAGGATCATATTATTCTCATAGCTCATAAAGTATAATTTCAAAGGTGTAAGGGAAGTAACTTATTGGTACTAACCATTAACTGATGACTACTAATTAAATATATGGAATGGATTTCCTAGGCTTAAGGCATACACAAATTTATCTAGGGGAGTCCTTAAGATATACCTTTCAATATGATGATGCCTAAATCCATTGAATAAGTCAATTTAACACATGCACACTATTGGGTTTAGTCCTAAAATTCCCAACACAACTTTAGTGGTCTTAGTATGTTGATGTCAAAAAATTATATTTTGAGTCATGCTTTATAGGCCTAGGTATTATAATTTGGAATCCACTCACTTCATAGTGTGCTTAAAACACGTAACTACTTAGTAAAAATTAAATCTCTAAATCAATTTATATACCTCATAAGTACAGAGGGTTTGGCCTACCATGTTGTGATGAAATCTACAGTCAGTATAACCCATAAGAAAAGAAAAGAAAAAGACAAACACTTGCTTATGATTTTTAAGTATCACGACTAATGTGATCTTGAGGGAAGAGCATACACACAAGTACCATCTTAGGTAACATAACTTACAAGTGTTGTTTTTTATTCATGAGTATTGTCACTAATGTGACATTTAGAGAAGAGCATATGCAACATAAGAAATATAAAATATTAGAAAAAATAACATAAATTAACTCCAATAAAAGCAAATATTTTCTAATTTCTAAATTATATGAAAAATTGAAATTGGAAAAAACTTGTTAGAAATTTTAGAATAAATAAACCATTAGAAATAAATCAAAAAAATAGTTTTGTTTAGTTTTTTAGTGTCTTTTCTTTGACTTGTGGCCTAAAAATAAATAGTTATAATTTGGTGTTTGGCTAAAAGTAAAGGAAACCTAAAAAATATTAGTAAAACATAATGAAAACCAAAAAAAATAAGTCTCTAGAATGATTTCCTAGATACATAGTTAGAGGAAATTATGAAATTGTTAGTTATCAAAAATATAAAATCAAATAGAAGACATAAAATAACATAGAATGATTTTATAGTTACCTTCAATGATTTCACAATTAGCTTTCATGATTTCATTATCTTGTTGAATAATTTTACTACTAGTTCTTACAATTTCATTGATGAAATATATGCTTTTGCTAATGATTTTATTGAAGATACAATCAATTTCATTATTTTTGGAAAAAATAAAACACATGAAAATAGAAGGAAATGATTTTGTAATTAGATTAAGTGATTTCAAAACTAGGTTGAGAAATTTCACTAATGAATATAATTATTTTCTTGATGAGATAGAAGATGAAAAATAGATCAAAATAGAAAAAATAGAGTTAGAAAACCAAAACAAATGGTGGTTTAGAAAATTAAACTGACACAAGGAACTCTAGAGAAGAGAAAAATATGAAATTATACAATAAAAATATCTCAATAATGAATTCATAGTTAGGTTCGATGATTTCATAGTTAGGTTAAGTGATTTCACTGCTAATGGCTATCATCTCATTATTAGCTAAAAATAACACAAAATAGAAAAATAGAACAATTTTGCATTTAGGTTTGATAGTTTTGCTATCAATTGCTACAATTTTAGTATCGTTGACTATTATTTCACTAGAAAGTGCTACAAATTTGATGTTCAAAGGAAACATAAATAAATATAAAATTGAAAAGATAAAATAGACCAAAATTGAAACAAAAAAGTGTTAAAAGTGATAAGACTATTTAAATACACTTAAAAAAGGCAAAAAATATTTCATTGTTCTCTACTAAAATTTATTTTTTGAAGTCTAAAAATTCACTATTATGCAGCCAATACATACAACAAACTTAAAAAGTCCAAAAAATGACTTGTAGCTATAAACATAAACTTCCAAGATCAAGGTTAAATTCAAGTGCTTAATAAAAACTACAAAAACCAACTGAAATGAGTTCCTAAATGCACTTATGATGCTTAAGTTATGAAAATATGAGGGGAATTCCCATTGGGTGTGCCAAATGTGTGAAGGGAATCTAGAAATGAAAACTAACCTAAGATAACAATTATAAAAATATATATATAATAAAATCTAATATAAATTCAATCAACCTAGGATAGTTCTAGAAATGTAAGAAAACTAAAACATAAACTTATACCTTTTAAGTATCGTGAGCTTCCTTAATTGTAATTGAAAGTGGATTTGTGCACTAAATGTGGTTTCTCAATATTATCTAATGCAAGGTAATTTGGATAGTGTTTTGCTATGCAAATTATATTTGGATAGCTTGGATTCACTTTGGATTCACTTGATAATTTGATATAACTTTCTTAGAACAAGTAAGGATGATTGAAAGTGATGTCGTGCATGTCTATTTATAGATTTATGGGAGGTTGATTGAATTTTGGAGGATCATTTTAATATTTCAAATTATTAAAATAATTAATGTTATATAATTAGTCCTCATCCATGAGGATGATGACCAATTCTAGAGGTTGAGATAAAAGGGGAGTTGGTTGAGTGAGTCATAAAAAAAGGGTCTAATTGGTTGAAATGTTCCAAGGTGACTCACCAAGTGGTTGAAGAAGTTTAGGAAGGTATTATATGAGGGAGATAAATGTGGAGGATGTTTAGATGAGGTGTAAAATCTAGATTTATTAAATAAATTATATAAAAGGTGTGCATAATTGATTAATTAATAATTATTCAATTATTTGAATTTTGGAGGGAAATGATGTTAGTTAAAATCAAATTTGAGAAAGAAGAATAATTAGCATGTCAATGTTAATTTTGACACTAAATAATGAAATTTAGGTGTCTACACCAATCTCTATTTATTTCTTACTTTGTTATAGATGATGTAAATGTGGTACTTTTGGATTTTCATATGAATAAACACTGATAAGATGTTATACCCTACATTTCAAACTTGTGTATTTTAAGTATGAACATTCTAGGAAAATGTATTAAGGATTTATAAAATTTCATATTTGTATTAAACCCTATTGACCTTGTATAATTTAACGCTAAATTATGATTTCATTAAATATTTGGGTTCCAACAAAGTTGTAATTATGAGTTGAATTGGACTTATAGAAATAATAATTTAATAATTATCTATATAGACTAATGTAGTTTTTAGATTAGGTTTAAAGTGTGTAGGATAGCTCTGGTGTACATAACAAAGATTTTTTTTGATAAGATTGTCTAGTAATGTTCACACAAATACTATTTATTATAATTGTAGAACTTGATTGGTTGTAACATATTGATTACACTTAAATGTTCATTATTCATGTTTAAATATATTCTCTTTTTTATAGATTGGGTAAATGTAAAGGAATATTGTGTAGTTTATGTTCATTAATTAGGGTTTTCCCCTAGACCTTTATTTTACCCTATTATAAAGGCATATTATAGTGGTGTTTTACCTTTTTTATTATGTGAACCTAATAAGATAAAATATTGAAATAATTCATATTATATGAAATATAATAATAAACACAAATATTAACTTAAAAGGCAAAACATAATTTTGAGAATTGCACTTGCTATAATTAGAAAATACCTAAACAAATAAGATACTTAACATGTTTTTTTATGTGCAAATTTAATTTTAAATACATGTGGTAAAAAGAGTTAGATTAAGAGTCACTCAGATAAATAGCTAATTATCTAAATGCACCTTCATGGATTCATCAACTCTTACAAAGAACTAATTGATGTTAGCATTCGAAACTTGATAGATTAATCTAGGTGTATTTATCTTATCTATTTCAATATAGGTCAGTATGTATGCTTGTAAACTATATATGTATGTGATCTTCATAAGCTACATGTGCACATAATTCCAAAAACTTGTCTCCTCCTCTTTGAAACCCTAGGTACACTTTCAACACTAGGTTAAGACCTATAAAATGGAAGAAAATGTGGGTCAGACTAACCCTAACCACTTTCTAATGAATGGTTAAACATTTCATACATATATAATTAATAGGAAATTCAAAATGAATTTAGTTTTCCCTATTAAGTGTACATGTGAAATAGTGCTACTTAAAATTTTACAATGACATGTGTACGCACAAGTCATGTAAGGTATAGATAGGTAAAAAAATGGCATTTTCAAGTGCATAATAATAGATTTAATTATATATAAATTCCCCCATTTTATTATAATATTGTAATGAAATATAATGATAGAGTAAAAGGATAAAGAGCTATACATGAGTTTATACAACATACTTTGTCTTCATAAGGAGGCTTTAATTATGTAGCTTGTTCTATGCGACCAATAATGAATATACAAAAATCAATGTCCATATATGAAATCTAAAATATAAAATGAAATTAAAATTTTTAGAAATTCAAAATCAAGGAAGGAATACACTTGTAAATGAGTGAACCATGTTTCTTTATATCATGTCATTGGAGGTGATGCTTCCTTGTTGAATCATTGGAGAGTTGTGTTTGTTTGTTGAATCACTTGGATAATTTGGGGTTGATCATGAACCAAAGTATTTACCAAGGTAAGCCCATGGGTTGGGAAGATAAATTCCCAAACCATTATTCAAAAGATATTAGTGGTTAGGAAAGTTGGGGAGTACAATATCAATATTACTACCTATGTAATAGATTGTGAAACCCAATATTAAAGGTGGGAGCCACACATCAGTCTCATAGAGTAATTATTAGTTTCTTGAGGGTGTTTAAATTCAATCTCATTATTCATTTAATTAAATCAACCACTTCAAATGTAATTATAGATTCAAATTTATTGCTTATAGGTACCATTGATGCAAAGTATTAAAAATTTGTAATAGTGTGTATGTGCATGAACAATGTCCATGCCCCCATAATTTGATCTAATTGGTGCCATCATGATATAAAATTACATTCATCTATATCTCATTTGTCCTAAATCTAAAATATCTAAAAACATGTAGCTCTTATTTTTTAAAAAATATGTGGTATGCATTTCATATGCCCCAAAAACCCACCTAAGCATGTAAATATCTCAAAACATGTAAATTTTGTTCCTAGAAAATGTGTTTTAATCTATTTTTTTTTGGCTTAATCTGTAAATACCTCTCACATATCAAACCAAATTGATAATCTAAACCATTCTTAATTCTTTGACTATTTTAATTTGTGCTAAAATATAAAATGGAAACTTGAATCTCTATACAAACCCATTAATGTGGCCCCATTGTGAGGTGATGTATGTAGCCTAAAAGTAAATCATCTCAAAATAAAAGAGTTATTAATTTTATCAATATTGGGAAAATAATCAAATTGATTAGATCTTAATTATTTATAACTTGTACATAAAATTAGAATATTAAGATATGAAATAAATTAATGAGTTTTAAATTTTAACTTGTTATATGTAGAAAGATGATAAAGGGTAAAAACATAGACAAATTACTTAGCTTAGAATCTAAAAATATAATACTAAGATAGGGATTGTAGATCTAATAGTGTGATTATATATGATTACTATGAATGAAGAATATGGATTTGATTGATCTCTATATGAAGTCATGCTAATAAAATATGATTAGTCTACATTTAGTCCATAGGGAATACCAATGTCTGGTAGTTTTTTTCCCCCTATTTGAAAATGGATTTGTGTGTTATCATATGTTGGTATTATGTATGTGTTAAGTGGTATGTGATATATTTTGGAAGCCAATATGTACTTTATTCTTCACTTGAAACTTTAGATTGATAGATATGATGAATAATTGTAATAAGTGGGAAAAATGGTTTAGAAGTTGAATTTTTGCCTAACCTCAACACCCCTTATGTTGAGTGTTTCCTACATACTAATATTATAAATATGGATCAAGATCCATGTATTTCACCCATGTCATGGTTGTGTATGTGAAATAATGGTGTAATTTTAGAGGCTAGTGAAATCCTAGTGTAATTAAGTATCTCAACCATGAATTATACATTTAGGTGTATTTAGACTTAGCTCAAGGATACTAGGGCTCTATGTAGTAATAATTACGAGAAATATATTCTTTTATTTTAATGTGTAGTTACATATTCTAGTTATTTCCATGTTTGACCTTATTATGTGTAAAATGGTTTAAACTTTGGCTTTATGATAATATTTTGGGAATTTCCTTGAATGGGGATTGTAAAACATGCAAGATAACCCAATAGGTAAATTTTAATTTAATAAATTAATCCTTATTTTATAGGAAGATGTGGCTAGTGGAATCAGATGGTACCAATGAGTGGGATAATCCTAAAAGAGAGGCCTTCTCTGAGAAGTAAAGATAACTATGTTGGAAGTGTTAACCAGTTTAAGGATGATCTTAGGATATTTATAATGAATAATAGAAATAATTATGTATTAGAGTTAGCTCAAGATAGGGATCATCCATATAGAGATATAGGAATGTGGCTTTGAGTCATGAAATTAGGTGAGGTAAGTGTGTAAAAGGAGATGGTCATAAGTGCATTGTTTTATCAATAAATATTAATTTTTATGACTACATTTGTATCAAAGTGAAAGTAATAGAGTAGAATAAAGAGAGTTATTTATGAGATTGCCTATGTTGAGTAGGCCTGGATGTAGGTCACACTCATGTGCTTCATGAAAACATGAAATGAAACATATATAAATAAGTCCTTACTTAAGATGAAAATATGAAATTAAAGATAAGAAAATAATAGATAAAATACTAAAGAATGAATACAGTTGATTAGGTGAATGAATTATTTTGTTTATTGGTACAAAAAATAGTGAATGAAGAACATAGGACCCTTAAATATTTATCTTTAATTTAATAACTTGGATTGGACTATGCATGTCACAATCCTCATTTATAGGATAATTTTCTTAAGAATGCAAGGTGTGTTTGACTCTATCATTACATACCTAGGGTAGTAAAGTGGCTTGGAATCCTAGTATGAATTCCAATGGATCATTTATGGTCAAAAACTAGTGAAAAAGAGTGAATCGACCACTTCATATGGAATAATATTAATTTATAATGTCAAATTTGTTCAAAAATAACATGATCTAAGTTTGGTGTACATAGTATGGATAAAAACATGGGTTGTCATTCATTTTATGAGTCTAATATAAAATTGAGTAAGGAAGTGGTAATATGCCACACACATTCCCCCAATATAATTTCTGATCATATTAATTATGCAAATGATTAATATAAAGCTATTTTATAAACAAAAAACCTATATGATAAATTAGAAAACATGATGCCCCCATTTTGTGAAAAATATGTGACAAACTTGATAATTCATCTAAAATGTTTCTAGATATCTATTGTAAATTATCTTATAATTGAATATGATTCTAAGAAATTATTTAAAATATTATTTTTTAATGTTGGGATAATAGTGCACTAATATGGACATGGTCGTTATGTGTCCTTTGTCCAAATGGATCATTATTTTCTAAAAATGATTTTTAGGTATAGACTAAGAGTGAGCTATGTTCAACTTAAAAAATTATTTATTTTCCTATCTGTGAAGTAGGTTGTTGTAGCTTAGTCTCTAAGACAAGCCACCCTATATTTCCCCTCTTTCGAGGTGAGTTTTAAATCTTGCGTAATAACATAAATCAACATAAGAACTAATTGATGATATGTAAAAGATTTAAATATGAGTAGCAATGATAATTTTGGGGATCATGGAATCCTCATAGATAAAATTATTAGTATAGTAATGTAATAATCATGTATATCTAAACATACATAGTGTCATGTCTATAAAAATGCTAGCAATAAGAAAAAAAAATAATCATAACTAAGTACTTGAAGTTGAATAGAAAAACTTAGGGAAGGCTACATAATATTCATCATAGAATCAAAAAAATATGGAGATACATGATATTTCTCATGGCATTTCAAACTAAACATATAAAAAAATAAGAGTCATGGCCATGATGCATAAATAAATAATAAAATTCAAAGTAACAAAAATAAACATGAAGGCCAAGGGGTTTCATATAGGGGGACATACATATGCAATTGGTTTCATATAGGGGTTTCATATAGGGGGACATACATATATAAACATATAATAGACTTAGAGATGAAAACAAGGACATGTTCAAATGTTCACAATCCAAATAATGAATATACACAAAATATGAAGCATAGAAGCAAACACAAAAATCATGCATAAATAAATGTAGTTGATCAATATATGCAATTGGTAACATCAATATATTCAAAAACTTAAGTATATATTAAGATATCAATATTAAATTAAGGGATCAATAACAATATATTTAACATAATGTATTGAACTGAAGTATGGGAAAGAAGGATAGTCATAGGATGGTAAAACTTGAGTAATATGATGCTCCCATTAAACTTTTTATGATGTAAAAAAGTTATATAAGTCTTACGATTGGTTTTCATGTAATAAATTATAGCATGTGTTCATTGGAATAATTATACTAGATTCAAATATGAGCATAGTGAGTGATTGTCTAGGATAGAGGGTTGTTGTCTCTATTAATTTTCTAGGATTGAGATAATATCACTACCTACAACTACATCTGAGGATGACAACATGTATGTTATATAACTAAATCAAGTACACTTGTGAAGAATTTTTTATAATACTAGATATAATAATATAGTACATATATTGAGCAAAAATAATCTGATAAAAATGACCTATGCATATCATGCATAGGTCCCAATTTTTGAATTTTTTGGACTATTTAGTTTTTTGTAGTTTTTTGAATATATGAAAATTTTTAGATGTAAGTATAAATAAACACATCCAAATAATTTGGATAATCAAATGGTGGATCTATTAGAAGGTGAACGAGTTATACATATTAAATCTTAGATAATTCCCAAAGATAATTATCATTATGGTCATCATACCACTCATACTCTATAATTGTATCCATATATTTTACATTTCTCTAACTCATGTGCATGTATATAGCATGTTTATCTATTGTGTAGGAAGCCTCATATGTGGTTTTTGGATAAATAAATTTTGAGGATTGCTTAATTTTTGACTATGTGATTGCCATCAATACCACCATGAAGAATATGGAATGTACTATCCTCAAATTTGAATGTAATACATTATTGTAGCTTAACAATTATACCTTCATTTCATGTAAACATGTTTTAAAAAATGTAGTGTCTATTTTATTTCATGTTTTAATAACAAAAAATAATGTGTCTATAACTTTAGGACCACATGCAAGTGGTATTGTAATGTGTCTTATTGAATCTTGGAAATATATAACTTTTTGCAATTCATTTTGATCATGACCTATATGGTGTAGAAATGTAAGTGTACATACATTTGGCTACATTTCCTAATATATTTACACTTGTTTTCTATATTCCTTCTAAATAATAAATTGAATAATCAAAGGGTGCTTTCTTGAATGCTTATAATTTCTACATATTTGACCTTATTTTTTAGCCCTAGTAGGTTGTGGTATGGATTGTATAATCTAAATAGTGTATTTATCTTTATATTTATAAAAAAAATGTTGTAGTGTTTAAAAAATATAAATATCATGCCCTATTGTTCTTTGAAAATGACAAAAGGGTTTTTCATATTGATTTGATAATATACTATTAGATCTATGCCTTATTATTGGCAAGGTGATTAATTCTCTATTAAGCAAAATTTAGAACATCACATGTGATCTGTCATGTGCATTATTAGATTGTATTCTAATAACTATCTCTATATTCATGAGTTATACATTACTTATTGAATATTTGAATGGTGAATTGTTCATACTTGTAATTCATTGATCTATGTATTATTCCTATAGCTCTCTAGAAATTGTATATTTGACATAAATGTGAGTCCATGGTCCACCTAATGAAACATTATATTATGTAGTGGGTAAACTATAAAAAATATTATTTCATTTAACAATATATGAAGTCATTGTTTTTCATTTATCTATATTCAATCAAATGATTTCCTTTGAATGTTACATTATTTTTTATCAAGGATTAGTTAGATTCTAGTCTATGTGGAATATATGGATATATTATAGTTTTTTTATTTATGCGAATCGATATATTTTATGTTATGAATCTTGTTTTAGTACTTGTATTTATTAAAAAAATGTCCAAAATTATAGTTTACATTTATACATCTTATCATGATAATACATTGGTATTCATATAATCTATCGATAATGATTTTCTAATTAAAATGATAAAATGGAAAAACTACTTTTCTTATTTGAGGTGGATGCATGACACTTTTCACCCTAATTGAGTAGCATATAGGGAGAGAATCACAAGGGAGAGGGTGGTAGATTTAAAATATTGTAAGTATATTATAATTTTTAGGAATCATCACACACGTACAATTGCTTTACAATCTTCGATTCCCTATTTTACTCTTCAGTCTCATTTGTTATTGTAGATGCATGTAGTTATCATGGGTGATATTTGCTTGATCTTATGGTTATAGGATGATAACATGTATTTTAATGTTTGAATTTGTGAACATTGATTTATTTACTTTTTTGGATTCAAAATTGAATAATTTTTAGTATTGACATTTGCTTGTTTTACTGACCATTCAGATAGTTTGGTACTTTATATCTTTGATTACATATTTATGAGTGTTTTTGACATGTTTTTTGTTTAAAAATATAACTGTGTTATATGTAGTTCAACTTTATCCATGTGAAACCTATGAGCATTGTTTTTTTATAAATAGGTGTTTTAATAAGGTTTATAAATTGCATTATATTTTTAAAAGGGTTATCAAACTGCTTAAAGCTTTAATAATAAATATTAAACACCAATTTTTTTCATTTCACATATAGATATAATATGTATTATGCCACTTTGGTGGAAACTATAGTTTGAATGCATGAACCACAGGTTAGAAGTATGTGGTAATATGTTCAAGTAACAAGTAAAAAAATTAAATAAATAGTTTTTAATTGTTTTTGGGCATCAAGTCAATTAGGCATGAAGGGATGTTATATAGCATAAAAATTTGGGATAAATTTTGTACTAGATCCACCCATATACAATTTGAAGCTATTTTTTGGGCACCCTTATAGTTTTACATAGAGGCGTGATGGTAAAAAGTTTAAGAAAACTTAGATTTTGAAGGTAATAAAATAAAGTGGGGATATAATTAGATGAATACATACAACATTTATAAGAGGATGAGTGGATTCAATTGGAATAGTAACTTATAAGAATTTACATATTGCATTTGGTATATTCAAGTAAGTTTGAATCTCACAATATAGAGGGATGAATTTTAATGTTTAAGGGTTTGTGTGTAATTTAGGGTTTTGTTAAAATTTTCTAAGTTGTATTAAATAGTCAAGGAACCATAAAAAATATTATTTCCTGAGGCATCCATGATGTAAGTTTATTTCCATACTTATTGATATCTACAAACCATGTATGTCTAATATAAAACCCTTATAGTTTGTCACTATTACTAAAATTTACTTGGATATGGTGAATGTTTTATTGGTTGATCAGTTTCACATTTAAATGATAAATAAAATAAAAAAATAAGGTTTTGTTTATTTAGATCTCATTCTCACCCATATGGACATGGTGTTGAGAGTACACTCTCACCCATAGGCCCATATAGGTGAGTGTACCATAAGGATTATTATTGGAATGGTTATGTTATAAACCCAGGTAGTTTTATACATATAAATATTACTTTTTCACTATTTTTTGATGCACCACAACATCAATATTTAAGAATTCACAACTAGTCCTTTAATGCTTATGGGGCTTACTAGGCCTACCAACCACTCACAAACATAAATTCTAGTATATTAATGATTCAAACTGATAATTAATATTTAAACCAACTCATATAACATGAAAAAACTGAATCATAATTTTTTTATCTTTATATTTGATCAAAAATACAAATTCTTCTTTGAAGCCAAGGGTTTTGGCTTATTTAAAGACAATGTTTGACTATAACTGATGTATCTTTCTCTATAATTGTCCAAATGACATAAAATAAGATTAAATATTAATATAAAAAAACATTATACTTTATCCCAAACTTTAAATACTTTTATATGAGATTTTTTTAAGATACAAAAGTTTTATTGCTATCCCATGAGGGTTTACACCTTCTCAAAATACTACAAGTCTGTGGTTTGAGTTTTTTTATAGTATAAAATGAAAAAATGTCCTAAAATTTTATACACACATATATTAAGTCATAAATAAAATTATCATAGAGTTTAATATTTTTCCCATGGTTAAATTTTGATATATAACCATTTTTGTGACTCAAACAATAGTTTGCCAATGATAGGGCAACAAGCACTAAAAATTGTATAATTTGAGTTTTGATTAATTTAAAGACTTTATTCCACTTGGAAATGGTCTATAAAATATTTTTATATAACCTAAAATTATTTTAAATCTTCATATCATCTCAAAAATATTAAAATATCTCAAAAATAAGATCTACATTACATAAAATTATGTGTTTCTTAAATTCAGTCCTATGAATTCAAGGCTTTGGAGAAAAATATTACACATACAAACATGAAAAATTTATATATAATCTAAAAATAGCTATATTAAAACATTAAAATGTCAAAAAACACTCTATTTTTCTCAAATAATTTTCAAATTATACATACAATCCTATAGACTATCATGCACACACACAAGCCTAATGGCCTTCTTTTACTTCTACCAAGTCTCCTCCACCGCTCCTATAACTCTAATTACCTTTATCAATATATTACCATGATTTTATAATCTCATTTTATTCTTGTGTCTTTATCTTCCATGTTCCAATTAGTTTCTATCTTCTTGTAAGATGATTTTATCTTCATTTAACAATTTTCTATTCTTGATTTTTTTTCAACATTGTTTTATCCACAAAACTTTCTCAAAGCTTATCTCCACTTTATTATCTATACTCCACACCTATAATAGGTATTATAAATAATTTAAATGTTAATTTTAAATCTTCTATATTGAAATTAAATTTACATTGATCTTATGTACACTTCTAATGACCTTTTCAGGGACTTAAACCCTTCATATGACTCCTTTTATGGACAACATATGAATTTTTTTTTGTAATGTCTCATACATGTTTTAATATAATTTTAAACTCAAAATACACTTTTAAAATTCTTATAAGTTCTCATATATATTTTTAGATCATTTTTACTTCAAAATCAAGGCTTATTGACTTACATGAAATTTAATTTACAAAATGTACAATGATGAGTTGATGCTCCTACATCAAACTCATGGGCTTGAAATCTTTCATGAGATCTTGCTCAAGATATTCTTGATGTTTCCCTATTGATACAAATATTATTTATTTATTTTATATAATTTTCCACTCATAAATGTGGACATGCTCTTGACTTCTAAATTTATATTTTGCTTTCATGGTGATCTTCTCTTTACAAATTTATCTTTGTCCTCCTTTGATCTTCTTTGATTGATTCCTCTTTGCATGTCTATCATATTGAATGAGAATAAATATCTCCATCATCTTATCTTTAGATCTTATAAGATATTTCTTCTCTATGTACTTCACCTCCTTGTCTATCAAACTTGTTTAAGCATAATCCAATGCAATATTAGAAACAAAAATTTGAGACCTTGAGGTCTCTCTCCATTCTTATTTTACTACTTTAGCTTGCATTGGTTCACAAGATATCTCCTCATTTGATGAGAAGATAAACTTATCCAAGATTCATAATGCATCTTCTAATTATTCTTGACTCTCATAAATGAATGAGCATTCATCCCTTCTAGATCTTGAAAACCTTTTATTTCAACTTGAAGTTTCTCCTCACTACCTTTTTCTTCATCTTCTTCCTCTTGATTGAGGATATTTTATTCATTAGAGACCTTAAATTTAGTCTATTTTCCATCATTCACCAAGATTTCATACACAACATCAAATAAAAACTCATATTTAAAAGATTGAGGTAATATTGCCTCCTTGAATTCCACCTCTTTTTCCTTGAGAGAGGTCAAAAATTCTTCAATTGCCATTTCTTTTTCATTCTTGCTATCCACTATGAGAACTTTATTTATTACCTTTTTCTCATAATATGATATCTCCTTCATGAACTTATAGGTCTTTATATTTCTTTTCTCTTCTCTTTTTAAGGAAATTTTAAACTTTTGCCTCCTTGTTTTTTATCATTTGTTCAATTGGATAGTTCACTTTCTTTCTTATCAACAACCCATTCCATGGGCTCCTCATGTTCTCTATTATGAAATTTATTAAATATATTTGTTTCTTTATCTCATTTATCTCCCTTTTAAATTATTCCTCTTTTTTATTCTTTCTCATCTCTCTTTCTCTTTGCTTCCTTAGTTGTTAATTTCTTTTAATCAACTCTTTCAACACTCTTCTTACCATCTCTGCTTTGTCAAGCAAGGCTATTTCATCTTGCTCCATCTCTCTTGTCTTATCCAAGTTTTTTGTACTTTGGAATTTTAAAAATTTATCCAAGTTATCTTCTTGTATTTTCTATTAAAGAAATAATTATGCTCTTTCTCTTGAATTTCTCTATTTACCTTTTTCTTAAGCCTTCACTTGGCTTTAAGGCTGCCTTGACCAACTTCCCTAGAATTTTTATTACTTAAACAAACATTGAAATAACTCATTATAAATATTTTAGCATACAAACCATAAATACGAAACAAATTTATAAATTTCAATATCTATCTAATATTTGATGCCAAAATTGATGGACCACAACATAATTTTTAAGGAATTCACAACTAGTTCTTCAATGCTTATGGGGCTTACTAGGCCTATCAACCACTCACAAACAAAATTTTAAGTATATTAATGAATAAAAATGGTAATTAATATTTAAACCAACCCATATAACATGAAACAACTGAATCACATCTTTTTTAGATTTATATTTGAGCAAATATACAAATTCTTCTTTGAAACCAAGAGTTTAGGCTTATTTTAAGACCCTGTCTGACTATAATTGATGTATCTCTCTCTATACTTGTCCAAATGACATAAAATAAGATTAAATATAAATAAAAAATAATAATATACTTCATCCCAAACTTTAAATACTTATCCATGATCTATTTTTAATATACACAAGTTTTATTTACACCTTCTCAAAAGACTACGGGTATGTGTTTTGAAGTTTTTCTTGGTCTAAAAACTACCAAATGGCCTAAAATTTTATAAAAACCTGTATTAATCACCCAATAAAATTATAATAAATTTTAATATTTTTTTATGGTTAAATTTTGATATATAAACATTTTTGTGACTCAAACCATAGTCTACTAATGACAGGGCAACAAACACTACAAATTGTATAATTTGAATTTTGATTACTTTCAAGACTTTATTCCACTTTTAAATGGTCTATGAAATATTTATATATAACCCATATTATTTTTAATCTTAATATAATCTGAAAAACATTAAAATATCTCAAAAATAAGATTTACATTACACAAAATTTTGTGTTTCTTAAACTCAGTCCTATGAATTCAAGGCTTTGGAGAAAAATATCACACATAAAAACATGAAAATTTGTATATAATCTCAAAATGAGAATTTTAAAACTTTAAAATTTTAAAACCCACTCTCTTATTTTCAAATAATCTTCAAATTATACATACTGTCCTATAGACTATCATGCACACACACAAGCCTAATGGCCTTCCTTTACTTTTACCAAGTCTCCTCCACAACTCCTCTAAATATCCTTAACTTTATAAATATATTATAATTATAACCTCCTTGGAGTTTTATATATTCATCTTCCACATTCTAATCAATTCCTATCTTCTTGTAGGATGGTTTTATCTTCATTTAATAATTTTCTATTATTGATTTTTTTCAACATTGTTTTCTCCACAAAACTTGCTCAAAGATTATCTCCACTTTCTTAAATATAATCCACGTATAGAATAGGTATTATCCATAATTTACATGCTAATTTTTACTCTTTTATATGTAAATTACATTTACATTGATCTTATGTATACTTCTAATAAACTTTTAAGGAAATTAAACCCTTCATATGACTCCTTTTATGGACAACATATGACTTTTCTTCCATAAGGTATCATATGTGTTTACATACCTTTATATACTCACAATAAACTTTTACAATTCTTATAATTCATCATAAATATTTGGAGTGCATTTTTCCTTCAAAATCAAAGATTATTGACTTAGATAAAATTTAATTTACACAATGTATAATGATGTGTTGATGCTCCTGCATCAAACTCATGGGCTTGAAATATTTCTTGAGATCTTTCTCATAAGCTTCTTTGTATTACCCTATTTCTGAAAATATTATATTTTTTATTTTCTTCAATCATCCATTCATACATGTGTACATGCTCTTGACTTCTACATTTGTATTTTGCTTTCCTAGTGATCTTCTATTTCTAAATTTATCTCTGTCCTCCTTTGATCTTCTTTGATTTCTTCCTCTTTGCATGTATATACTCTTGAATGAGGATACATATCTCCATCATCTTCTCTTGAGCTATTATAATATATTTCTTCTCTATGTACTTCACCTCCTCTTCTATCAAACCTGCACAAGCATAATCCAATACAATATTAGAAACAAAAATTTGAGACCTTGAGGTCTCTCTCCATTCTTATTTTACTACTTTATCTTGCATTGGTTCACAATCTATCTCCTCATTTGATGAGAATATAAAATTATCCAAGATCTACAATTCAACTTCCAATTGTTTTGAATCTCATAAATAAATGAGTCATTCATCACTTCTTGATCTTTAAAACCTTGTATTTCAACTTGAAGTTTCTCCTCATTAGAGACCTTAAATTTAGTCTTTTTTCCATCATTTACCAAACTTGAACACACGACATCAAAGTAAAATTTATATTTAAAACATTGAGGGAAGATTTCCTCATTGTGTGTCCACCTCTTGTTCCTTCAGAGAGGTCAAAAATTCCTCAATCACCATTTATTATTCATTCTTATTCTCCACTATGAGAACTTTCTTTATTACCTTTTTATCATCATCTTCTATCTACTTCATGAACATATAGGTCTTTATCTTTCTTTTCTCTTCTCTTTTTAAGGCAATTTTTAATGTTTGTCTTTTTCTTTTTTTTAATCATTTGTACAATTAGCTATTTCACTTTCTTTCTTATCAAAAACCATTATATCGGCTACTCCTATTCTCTATTATGAAATTTATTAAATATATTTGTTGATTTATCTCATGTATCTCCCTTTGAAAGTATTACACTTATTTCTTCTTTCTCGTCTCTCTTTTTATTTGCTTCCATATTCATTTCTTTCTTTTAGGCAACTCTTTCAACACTCTTCTTACCATCTCTACTTTCTCAAGGAAGCCTATTTCATCTTTCTCCATCTCTCCTACCTCATCCAAGTCTATTTCACCTTGGCCTTTTGATAATTTATCCAAGTTTTCTTCTTGGATCTTCTCTTAGAGAAATCAATATGCACTTTCTCTTGAGCTTCTTTATTTACCTTCTTCTTAAGGCTTCACTCGGCTTTAAGGCTGCCTTAACCAACTTCCTTAAAATTTTTACTACTTCAAAAAACATTAAAAAACTCATTAACAATCTTTTAGCATCAAAACCATCAATATGCAACAAATTTCCAAATTTTAAGAGCTATCCAAGCTCTAATACCAAAATCAATGCACAACAACATCAATTTTAAAGAATTCACAACTAGTCCTTCAATGCTTATGGGGCTTACTAGGCCTACCAACCACTCACAAACAAAAATTTCAGTATTTTAATGATTCAAACTGATAATTAATATTTAAACCAACCCATATAACATTAAACAATTGAATCGAAACTTTTTTAGATTTTTATATGAGTAAAAATACAAATTCTTATTTGAAACAAAGGGTTTATGCTTATTTAAAGACCATATCTGACTATAACTGATGTATCTTTCTCTATACTTGTCTAAATGACATAAAATAAGATTAAATAAAAATATTAAAAAAATACTATAATTCAACCCAAACTTTCAATACTTATCCATGAGTCATTTTTAAGATACACAAGTTTTATTGCTATCCCATGAGGGTTTACACCTTCACAAAAGACTATAGTTATGTATTTTGAGGGTTTTCATGGTTTAAACACTACCAAATATCCTTAAATGTTATAAAAACCTATATTAATTCCCAAATAACATTATCCTAAAGTTTCATATTTTTCCCATGGATAAATTTTGATATATAACCATTTTTGTAACTCAAATCATATTCTGCCAATGACAGGGTAGAAAGCACTTAAAATTGTATAATTTGAGTTTTGATTATTTTCAAGACATTATTACACTTATAAATGTTTTATAAAATATTTATATATAACCTCAAATTATTTTAAATCTTTAGATCATCTAAAAAACATTAAAATATCTCAAAAATAATTAGTTTTAATAGATATGAAAATGTCCTCTATTTATAGGTAAACAAGGTCATCGATCATGGTTAATATTTCCATTCAGTAGTTAAACATGATATACATCAATTTTATATAGCCACATTACATCTTTTATTGTAAATATTGACAAGGAATTTAGTACTATTGATTTGATTTTTCCTTGAGTTTTGTCCATGGCCTTCACTCAGTTGACTATAGAAAAAAATTTAGCTTATTAGATATTTATTTTTGAAAAATAACTTGATTTATTTATTTTAACATACATTTTTATTAGTTAATTTGATACCTAAAATTTGAAATTAATTTTTTTTAAAAACCTATGGTCTTTTAAGTTTCCTTATGAATAAATATAAGCCTACACTATATGAGATTAAATGAATAAGGTTTGCATATTATGAACTAAATGTAGTAAGAATAATAATTTGTATATCTTGAATTGAATGTTGTGAGTAAATATAAATGGTATTTTTCTTTAAAATTTATATCCTTTGGGTTATTTGATAAGATATGAAGTTAAAACTAAGTTCAAGGCTTAATGGAAACCTTATACACCTACGAGTGAGAGGCTACTCTCACTTATAAGTTTATAAAGAGATAATCCAAGTAAGAAATGACAAACTTTACTATAATACTTGGAATAATACATAATTATGTCCTTATGATAATTTTATGATACTAAACCCTATATTGATGTTGTAAACATTAAAGTGTATTTCTTAACTAGGAAATTTTAACATGGTTTAGTAAAATTGATTTGAAAATGGACCTAAATTTATAATTGTAGGATTATGATTTAATGAGACACTAGTTAGATGAAATTTAAAGCCAATGAATAATCATTTATCATGATATCTATAGAACTTAAAATATCTTTGCATAAAATATATTTTGATATATTAGAATATGTAATTTAAGTTCAAATAGTTGTAGTATTTTTTATAAATGGTGTGGTCACTTCAAACCTAAGTTTTTACTTGAATTAAATTATCAATGAGATTTCATATGGAAATAATATTAATAATGTAAGATTCATTTGAATGCCTAGATAATATTTAATATGTTCTTGTGTCATGGTTTAGAATTGAACCTTGTAGAATATATTGGATGGCCTATTAGTGTGAAACCTTTATTTGTGTGAATTATTTTGGTGTTGAAACATTTTTTTTTTTATTATCATGTTGCAAAGACTAGTTATATGTTTTTTAATAAGCTATAAACTATTATATTTATAAATCTACCCACTTGATAAGATGATGAGTATAGGCATTGGTACTAGTTATGATCGCTATCATCGATTAAAAAATGAAAATTGATGATAGCATTTATGGAAGAGATTGTACATAATGTGGACTATGAGCAAGATTTGGAATTTTATAAAACTATAAAATGATTTTGCCAAATTAATTCTATATTTTTATACATTTTTTAGACCACACTACTATCTAGTTTATATGTTTACTTGAGGTCATCAGATGGAGTCTATTTTGATGGTTGCATGTAATAGTGATTTTAGTTTCACATATGATTATTGGATGGTTATAGTCACTTTTATTTTAATTATCTACCCCTTCATGAAGGGAAGGGCCAATCCTAATAGGGGTATGGGAAAGATACTAATGGCCTATGGTTAGAGGAAAATCATCAACTGATGTTATCACTCTTTATATCTAGAATCTGAACCAGTCTTAGTACATACTCATGGATATTATACTATTATACTTATTTAATGATTTTTTTAATTGAATATCTATTATAACAGTGTATTATTTTACTTTGACATTATTTTTTATTTTGCGTATAACAATAGTGGTTATTGGAAATCATTTTTAATCATTATTTGGAACCTTATGATATAGCAGTGGTTGTATATTTGTACTATTCTATTTTATTTTTTATTAATTTATGAGAAGTAATTTTATTTTTGAGTTATA
The DNA here is from genome assembly GCA_037957365.1 of Torreya grandis. Classification (NCBI taxonomy): domain Eukaryota; kingdom Viridiplantae; phylum Streptophyta; class Pinopsida; order Cupressales; family Taxaceae; genus Torreya; species Torreya grandis. Next base: position 609,939 of record JARHVA010004331.1, on the reverse strand, counting down.
ATATATTTCATATTTTTACTATTTCTACACCATTGTAATTATGTTGGGAGATAAAAATGAAAAGTTGATTATATACTTGAATCAATGGATAAATTGTTATATTAGAGTTATTCTATGTAGCTTGCTTTCTATCATTAATGGAAATTATATAATGGTGTGTAAATGGTAAAATTATTTTTTTATTTAACTTTATGGTTGATGTGGATAATTAATCTTAATTAGATTTTTTGTAAATTGTGTACTTTTTTTGAGTTGAACCTCATACAATTCTAACATTGAATCATCTATGTATTCACCTAGGCCAACTAGTATAAAATTTAAAACACATAAATAACCATCAAAATTCATTTGTATTGCATTAGTATCTATTTTTACCTAACACACATACCCTTTTTAATTTTTCAAACAAGGGCCCCATATTAATTAAACATCCTTTGAGGTCTTTTTTAAGTAGAGGTTTATGATATATAATTTTCAAAAGCATAAATTCAAGAATTTTATATGATGTTTGGGATATTCATTTGACTATCTAATTTTATGGTTTTTATCTTGACACAATTAACATGATTCATCTCATTGTTTTTTGGGTGTTTTTAAGGCTTAAAAGAATCAAAGATATGATTAAGCTTTACTATATGTTTTACTCTTCACCTTCAATTTTCTATAAGAGATTATATACATGGTCTTATTTATGACTTATACAGATAACTAGATTGGTTTTTTTTCACTTGCAGTGGGTTTTTTATGTATTAAAAAGAATATATCACACTTTGGCATTTTCCTGGACCATATCATAATTCATCCATTCTATATAGTGCCATCTTTCTCATCCAAATACTAAGTTGAAAATGCATGTTCACCCAATTTCTCAAAGGTGGCATTAGTATAAGGATTTATATCAATGATCCTAGGCAATAAGATTATCAAGAACCATTTTTGTGTCATCATCTTTCTCATCCAACTTCTCATAAGTGACATCAATAGAAGTATTTTTATAGATGATCTTGAGAAAGTGAAGAAGTGAGAACCATCAATGTGTCATCATCCCACTCACTCAACTTCTTGGAGGTGATGTCAATAAAAGGATTTATATGGATGATCCAAAGAAAGTGGAATAGTGAGACTATTTACATGTAATTATCCCACTAATATTGATAATAATTGATCCATACATGATTTATTAATCTTAATGTTTTAGTGGAGTAATAGGATCATACCACTTGTCCCATCTCATTAACTTATGGCCCCAAGAGCAAAACATACCATATCACACCTCAATCACCAGTGGAACAATGACACACATACACATGTACTCCAAAGCCATGTAATTAAACATTAAAGACAACATTACTATGTTTGAAAGAGATAAGAATAGGCATTTGTTAGAATAGGATGACTAAGAATTTAGGAACATATAAAAGAAGCCACATGGCATTAAAAAACCAGAAAAAAATTAGTTTTATGAATTTCAAATGAAAATACTAAAGATAAAAGGTTATTACTACACTTGATTTGCATGACCTAAATAATTAATGAATTCAATTCTCACATCCAACATATCCCAATCAATATATTTCAAATTACCATTTTTAGTTTAATTACATTGCCTCTAAGCTATCTATAGTGTTGCAATTTTAAGCCCAAGTACATAATACAAATATAAAACTCTATTGTAACTAGTAATTTATAAGGTTTTTCACAAAGTAATTAATTTTTGAATAACATCAATGGTTTCCTCATCTTGCATCCTAATTATCTTTTGCTACTTAATTTTTGGCCCAAAAGAGTTTACAAACAAAACATTTGATTCAGTGGATTTGAACCAAAAGTTCAAGTATTATTTAGAAATTTTAGATAGGGTAGAATTGGTTGAGCCATATAATTATGAGGACCATCTCTTGATCTTCACATATAGATATAGAGATGATCTCCTAGCCATCAATGTAGTAGGCCTTCACAACATAGTGGATAAACTAGAAGTAATTCCCTACATTGTCTTATTATTTAATTTATTATTTAATGGAAAGGTTACTAGAAAAATATTAAATTTTTGACTTAGTAAGAAACCAATAACATAGATCAGTGGGAATGCCTTTTATAGGTATTAGGGGATTCCCATGTTAAACATTTCATATAGGCAAGACATGGTAAACTCATGGTTTCAAAACCATATGTCATTAACAAGTTACATGAATGGGATGGAAACCCAAGCAACTTCATAGTCTAAGGCTCTAATTCTACCATTCCCATAGTTATATTTAGGCCAAGGTTCAAATTTTCAATTGCCCTTTTGAATAAGATATATGGTGTTTTGACTATCACTTATGCTAATGAGGTTTGGGTCCCTTTATTGGATATAATTTTGACTTATATCAAAATTATAGCCCTAGAAGAGATATTTAACTCTAATATGATTTTGAAACCAACCAATCTTAGGAGTTCTCATGATGAAAATTTCTATATGATGTCCTACACAGTGCATGTGATAACTACAACTATACATGAATCTCATGATTAATCTAAAAACCATCTACTCAGTAACCTAAGAATAGGGTATGTGATGAATTCAGTATTCTTCAAGTGCATAGATTGAGGAGGACTATGAAAAGGATAACTGAGACCTTTTACCCTATAGTGTATTAGGATATATATGGGAATAATATGCCTAGATTGTCAGACATAATTAATAAGAGCATTTAGAAGATAAGTGATTATTGGATGTACTTTGAGCATACATTAATCACAATTGAGGGCATAAAGGCACATTCCTTATACATACTAAGGATTCTACTAGATAACATTGTTGATTAGGAAATTATTTCTCAATTAGTTAATAGTATTGTTACTAAGTTGAAGAAGTCAATGTAAGAAGCCCTCTATCTAACCCCTCTCAGTGTTGATAGAATCTAATATACAAGGTAGGAGTACCCACAAATTATGGGGGAAATTAGGACACATAATGGGTTCAATAAGGTACTTTTCAAACATTAGGATCCCATAGGTAATGTCATTAAACACCTTAGGAAATATGAAATAAAAGTGAAGATTAACTATAAGCATCATACCTATGACCATGATATCATATTCATGAATGTTTAAGATGACTCTGAAGTGGCTATCAAGATATGTAGAGCTAATATGTCAATTATTATGATACCAAAAATCTAATACAGTCCTACTATCACTAAATAGGATGCCAAAAGGATTGAGAATAAATAATGAGTTTGAAAACCCATTCATGTCCCCCCTCCTTAGGTAGAAAATGAAATACAATAATGATCTAATCCATTTTGGGTAGCTCATACTGAAGAGAGAGTTAGGATTCTTCCAACCTTCCCTGCACATATAGTTATTATTGCCTCTCCATGATTTAAAGTTTAATAAGAAAGGCTTGCATGTCCTAGTGGAGTAGCTAACATATTTTCCATATTGCCCTTCCCTCCACTAATTATTATATAGTAGGTAACTCTTCCCTTATTTTTTTGTCTTAGGTGTATGTTACTTCTTTTTTTGACACCACAAACACTAGTAACACCAAATATTGGTCAACCCACTTCACCACTGATTATTATTCTAGTATCAATTTCTCTTATCACCCCATCATCACCTACAATCACCATTACTTCATTTTATAATTCACCTCCTATTGGGCCATCCTCTTCTATGGATAAAACATATCTCACATGTACAAGGAAGCCTAAGACCCCACATGTTTCTCCCTAGAAGTGGAAGTGAAATAAGAACCCATAAAAGTCCTTAAATAAGGAGGTGATATAAGGATGGGTACAAAAAGATTAGACTTTATCATATTTTGTGACAATTATGAAGAAGATAAAATATGGAAAAATAAAGATGAATTCCTATTAGGGACTAATACTAAATATTCATGCTTAATTAACGATACCATTGAGTCAAATTCAAAACATGAGTAACTATCTAAGGAAATCACTTAGTTATGGGAAAATTGATATCTTAATCTAAAGATGTTAGAAAAAGATGTCATAGCTTAGTTTATACTAAATTATTATCAAATGAAAAATGAGATGTAGAAGGAGAGGCATAATCAAACCTATAAACTATAACTCAAGGTCCATCCCCAAGTATACCTCCAAACTCTCTACCTCTATAGATTATAACAACTAGTAATCTAGGTAGTCTTCCTTTCATTTTAAGTCCTACAAGTTCTCATTTTATATCTAATTCTTAAATTTATCAATAAGTGTTAGTGAAACAAACTCTTTACATTATTTGGATTCTTTAAGCTAGATTACCTAGCTCTAAGATGCCATATTACCCATTTTACTTACCATAGCCCAATATTTTATTATAGACTCCACAAACACCACTACTATGAATGTTAGGTTCAATTATACCTCTATTACTAATTATTGGAAAAATCTATTAAACAACCTAGTGACCTATTTATTTTTTAGTGGAACTAGGCCTTAGTATTTAGGGCCTAACATAGGGGTAAATTTTGAAAACTTGGTGCCTTCCTCCTTTTTTACCATAATAACGACTCTTCCTAGGATGACCACCCAAATAGAGAAGCCTATTAGTGAGGCCACTCATACATACTCATTAGTAATCTTAGTTATCAAGGTAGTAGGGAAGGCTAAATATGTAATTGACATACTAGTCTAAAAATAGGTTACTAGTTGGAGGAAAATAATACATCCATTTCTTATCATAGGGACATCTTACCCCATGGCTATCTTACCTCTTGGATCATCCCTTCTAATCACTCAATATCAGCCATGAAAATCAAAAGAGCCTACAAAAAAACCATAGTAACTAGTTTCTTTGGATATAACTTCATGGATCAAGGAGCTAAAATAGGAGGAAGAGATAGATAAGAAAGACTAGGTGATGACTAAGTAGCCTATAATTAAATTCCATTTTGACAAACATACTAGTACTTTAAGGAAATTCAAAAAGA